>LR999458.1:8683256-9249776 GCA_905216605.1 Arabidopsis arenosa
GACAAAGGCAGTTTGATTTGGAAGAATAAGATCAGGGAGTACAGTTTTTAACCTGTTCATGAGCAACCGAGATATGATCTTGTAGACAGTGTTGAGACAAGATATAGGTCTGAACTCTTTCAGTTCCTCAGCACCTGGAATTTTTGGAATCAGGACAAGTGAAGTAGAATTTAAGGCTGTAGGAATGAAACTGTCTTGGAAAAACTTGAGAACCCCCGTTATTAAATCCTGACCGATAATATTCCAAGTAGATTTGAAAAACTCAGCAGAAAAACCATCCGGCCCTGGAGTTTTATTTAGAGGCATTCGGTAAAGACATGATCTGATATCCTCACCAGAAAATGAAGAAGATAATGTTGCTTGTTGCTCAGCTGAACATGTAACATGGATTAAGAAGTTCAGGAAACCTGGTAATGCTGGACAAAACTGACCTCTTATTGTGGTGAAAAGTCCAGAGAAATGGTCTACAGCTAGTTCATGTACTTCTTGGAGGGAAGACGTGTAAGACCCGTCTGGTTTCAGCAAATGTCTTATGGCATTTCCAGCATTCCTTGCAGTTGTGACACAATGGAAGAAAGAAGTATTAAAATCTCCTTCACCCATCCATCTAATGCGAGATTTTTGCCTGAAAAAACTTTCTTCAGCAAGACAAAGATGCGACCAAATGTTTTTTGCTGAACTCTCATTCTGAATGTTTAGCGGAGAAGGATCATTGAAGGAAATCAGTTGAAGAGATTTTAGAGTAGAATGTGCCTCCAAGACCCTCTTTTCAATATCACTAAAATTACTCTTCATCAACAACTTTAAGGGTTTCTTCATCTTTTTTAACCTGTAACAGAAATCCTTAAGAGCTGTAACGGGACTCCCAACACTCTCCCAAGCTTCCTCTACTGAGTCAAGAAACTGAGGATGCTTAGCAAGAAAGTTAAAATATTTAAAAGGCCTGGACCCATAAGATGGATGGTCTGAAACAAGCTTTATGTGGCAAGGCGTATGATCAGAAAATTCTGGGGCTTCAAAAGTGCAGTGGCTGAAAGGAAACCGTAATAACCAGCTGCCATTCACCAAACATCGATCCAATTTCTTTCCAATGGGGTCAATAGACCTTTTATTAGTCCAAGTGAATCGAGGACCACTAAAAGGAAGATCAAAGACTCCCAAATCTGCTAAGCACTCACCAAACAATCTCATACCTCTTGTGGATCGAAAAATATCAGGATTTGAAGTTTCAGCCGGATGAAGAATCTCATTAAAATCTCCATTGATCAGCCAAGGCCTGCGTGATAAACCGAAAGAACCCGCTAAATTCCGAAGCGAAATCCATAACATCTTTCTATCCTCTTCTTCGTTTGATGCGTAGACTGCAGTGTAAACAAAATCTGTGCCATCCTCAAGAGTGATCTCACACGTGATTGACTGAAGATCTGTAAAAAGAACTCGAGCTCTAGTGGGAGCTTTATAAATGATCCAAATTTTTCCCAAATCTGAAAACATGTAGTTAGACAAAAGGGACCAGTCAGGACCAATGGTTGACAGAATCTGAGAGATGTTTGTTTCTCTAACATGCGTTTCCAAAAGCGCTCCAAACATGACTGAGCGTAATCTAAGCCATTTATAGAGAGGTCGATGCTTTGAGAATTCATTAAGACCTCTTACATTCCAAAAAAAGGTATTTGACATATAAACAGGTTAGTGGGAGTGACGCTTCTCTCCTATAAGGGAGAGAACTCCGCCTTGAAGACGAGACTGTTGAGCATCCCACTTTCTTTTAAGCTTTGTCGTTTTTGGGGATGTTGATGACGAGAGAGGCTGACCAGAATTGGCAAGAGAAGAAGAGTCATCATCAACAACCATAGTACTTTCCTCCACTTGCAGCAAATCAAAAGGATTAGAGGTGGTAGGAGGAACCGTAACCAAAGATAAAGCTGAAGGAGCAATATTACGAGAAGCTAATTCAAAAGGAGTTTCAGAATTTGATTGAGAAGAGACTAAGTGCTCAGAGACGATACTCAATGAGACTGGGCCAGCTTCTGAAGAAGGGAACTGATCAGACACAAGATTCACGTCCATAGAGGTTTGATGCATAGATTGCGAAACAGGTGGACATGCTTGAAAATCAGGGATCACAGCAACAGATTGGGAAGGGGTAGCTGAAACACCAATTTCAAGCTCACTCGACACATTCTTACCTTGAACTGGAATCCAAACCTTTTTTGGTTCACCCAAATTTATCCCTGGCAGCTTTGTGACTGGAATTTCAGAGGGATGATTGTCAAATCGAGAAGTTGAAGACTGTTTAACAGATATAGGAGCATTCGGACATAGTGCAGATTTATGCCCAATTTCTTTGCAACATGAACAGAGTGGTGGTAACCAGGGAAAAGTAACCGTCAGAAGCAAGATATGACCATCCTCACGCTCAAGTTCCAAAACACTAGGCAGAGGCTTTGTAAGATCAACCACAACTTTAACCTCCGCAGAGTTGATACTAGTAAAGGGCTTATAATCCACAGCTCTCCCTAGAGTCCTACAGATGATGCTAAGCCCTTCCGGAGTAATGAGATCAAAAGGAATGTCCTTGATAGAAGCCCAAACGGGAGCACTCTCAAGTGATGGAGGGTTGAAACTAAATTCAGACTTCCAAGGCATAACAAAAAAAGGAGAGTCACCCACTCTCCATAGTTCGTGCTGCAGAACACGCTTTCGCAAAGAAGGTGATGGAATATAGAAAAGGAAAGCATTATTGGACAGATTGTGAACAGTCACTCTCTTATCTTTTCCCCAAAGGAAGTTTAAAACTCCCCAAATCTTACCATAAGAAGGTGCCTTTCCATAGAAAATTCCCACGATGTAGTCCCCGTGAAGTTTTGCACCTCGTTCAAAAACTGTGTTTGGTACTTTTACCCTAGGACGACCTTCAGCTGAAATCAAAACCGGAGCTGATGAAGCTGGAATTTTTCCTGAAGAACTGAGATTTTTTGCCCAATTAAAACCAGGATCTGAAACACCAACAGTTGGATTAGAGACCCGTGAGGGAGGTGAGACAACCGGCGGCTTGGGTAACTCAGGCGGAACAGAGGGGAAGCCGGGAGAGTTGTCCCTAGCCAGAGAAGAAGAAGGGGCCGCTCCGAGAACTCCTTTCTCGAAGGGAGCGTGATGAATTGCTGATTTCGCCGGAGAAAGAGAAGCAAAGGCCAAATCAGACATTTCAACATCTAAAGAAGAAAACTGAGTCGAAGGAAGAGAAACAAGACGCGGAGGATTGGGATCTGGTGGAACCGGAGGTGGTGGAAGAGGCAAAGCCCCAGTCATCGATCAAATGAACGTGAACGGCGGCTAGGTTAACACTTTGGAAAAAGTCGCACTTTATTTCGTCAAAGAGAGAGAACAAGTCTTTTTTTGTAATGTTAAGGCATAAGGATCTCGAATCTCTCGAATGGTGACAAACCGTGACATTGAAGAAAATATCTCACTAAAATCAACTCTTGTGATTTGGTTTATTCTAGAGCCACCAATCTCCCCATCCACTTTTATTACTTGGCTGTTCAAAAAGATATTTTGATACCAGTTTTTAGCTCTCTATGAAGCATTTATTGTAAAACTAATTTTTTTTGTTTGAATATACTTTACATTATTTCAAAAAAATGATATGAAAATATTTAATATTCAGCATGTAATCTATTTACAAAATTCATGTATTGTTTCGTCATGACTTTTAGACAATACTCACAATACCAACCCCACCTCTTCAATCTCACTTAGCAGCAAGTCAACTCTAGTAGCAAGTCCATAATTCGTTTCCAAGTCTAAAATTTTGCTTTCGTTACTATTTATTTCAATAAAGAACCATCAACTTGAACTTTATTATCTCTTATAATTTCATAAAAATGTAAAAAAGAAAAATAAACAAAAACATAACAACTAGAAAATAAGAGGAAATCAAGAACGGATGTTTCTTTCTTTGTCATCCAAAGAACAAGCACTCTCCTTCTTTCTCTAATCGTAGTTTACGGGAAAATAAATAACATCCAAATCATGTTTCATGCCAGCCACATTAACCACGCAAATTTTCCACTATATAAATATTAGGTTACTCTATATACTAATTCTTGTTTTAATTACGATTCAAAAACACTAAAAAGCTAAAAGTGTCCCCAGAAAAAAAAAAAATTCAGAAGGGTTTTAAGTTTTCCAAGGGAAAACACGTTGCAAAATATTTGACATTTGTTTCCTACCATATACGAAAAATAAAATTTTATGACATCAAAGATTTAACGTTTTTTTTTTTTTGTCGTCACACGAGTGTAAGTGTGTAACATAGTATAGACTATAGACCGACAAAAATTCAACATATTTGATGACGTCATCATAATTCCTTACTAATACATAACCAACTTCGTCTCTTCATCTCTACTAACAATTAGCAACAAAATAAAAGCACACGAATTTTCAAATCTTTCTCTGGCTCTTTCGAATTTTTCTCTCTGTTTCTTGTAGATCCTTCTGTTTCCGTTTTGTTTAATCGCACCTGAAGATCTCTCTGGTATCGAAAAATGGGTGAGAACGCCATCTCAGGTTCGTTTCGAAATCTTTCTTTCTTTTGTTCTTGATCTGTCGCTGTCGAATGATCTTTATGAAGCTGGATTCGAGTTGGGTTTTTCGTTTTTATGGAATTAAGTATCTGGGTTTTATAGTTTTGCCTTAAAGTTTTGTTCTTTGATCATATATCTTCTTGGGTTTTGTTCTATGGATCTCTGTTTGTTTCTGCAGAAGAACGAAATCTGTGCATGCGAAAAGTCTTTTATCTTGTGTTAACGTTTGATTGACTAAATTGAGGAACTTTAGAGTTGTTAGAATTCGAATTTTTGATTTTCATGTCTCTTTTGGTAATAGGTAATCTCAAGAATCTAACGATCGACACAAGAGATTCAGAAACTCTTGTGGTATGTTTCGGTGAAATGTTGATTGATTTTGTGCCAACGGTGGGAGGTGTTTCACTAGCTGAAGCACCAGCTTTCAAGAAAGCTCCTGGAGGAGCTCCTGCAAATGTAGCTGTTGGTGTCTCTAGACTTGGTGGTTCGTCTGCTTTTATTGGAAAGGTCTGAGATTTTTGACTCAGAATTGATGATCAATCTAAGGGTTTTTGTTTTGGATCCAATCTTAGTTTCGGTTTTGTTTGAAAAACTCAGGTTGGTGATGATGAGTTTGGAAGAATGTTAGCTGATATTCTAAGGCTTAACAATGTCGATAACTCCGGGATGAGATTCGACCACAATGCACGGACTGCTCTTGCGTTTGTTACACTAAGAGGTGATGGAGAGAGGGAGTTTTTGTTCTTCAGGCATCCGAGTGCTGATATGCTTCTTTTGGAATCTGAGCTTGACAAGAACCTCATACAAAAGGTAGATTAGATTGTTTTCTCTTTTGATCCACATTTGAAATGAGTCTAAGTCCGCTGGTTTGTTTTTGTTTTAAGTACAGGCCAAGATCTTTCATTACGGATCTATCAGTTTGATTGAGGAACCTTGCCGTTCTACTCAGCTTGCAGCTATGAAAATCGCTAAATCCGCAGGGAGTCTTTTATCTTATGACCCGAATTTGAGATTGCCATTGTGGCCATCGGAAGAAGCTGCAAGGAAAGAGATCATGAGTATCTGGAATTTAGCTGATGTTATAAAGGTATGATCTTTTTATTTACTACCAATAAAGATCAGATCAGATGCATTCCTCGTACTTAAAAATGACACAAGTCTTGTTGGGTGTTTTTCAGATTAGCGAGGACGAGATTACATTCCTGACTGGTGGTGATGATCCTTATGATGATGATGTGGTGTTGCAAAAGCTCTTTCATCCCAATCTTAAGCTTCTTGTTGTTTCAGAAGGACCTAATGGTTGTAGATACTACACTAAGGTTTGCTTCTCTTTATTTTTTCTATCTTCTTCAATATCACATCGGTATCAGTTTACATATTCTTGTTGCTATATGGTCTTGTAGGAGTTCAAAGGCAGAGTTGCTGGAGTAAAAGTGAAGCCAGTGGATACAACCGGTGCAGGAGATGCATTCGTGAGTGGGTTATTGAACAGCTTAGCTTCTGATATCACTATTCTCAAGGTACTTACTTATTCATCTCTTTCATTTTACATTCCCTGGTTTAAAACTAGACTGAATCTGACTCATTGAGGTACATTATGTGGCATTTGCAGGATGAGAAGAAACTAAGAGAGGCGCTTCTATTCGCAAACGCTTGTGGAGCCATTACAGTAACAGAGAGAGGAGCGATTCCAGCGATGCCCAGCATGGATGCTGTTCAAGATCTTCTGACTTCTTCTCGCTCCTAAAATGCTTCAAAAAGTCTTCTTTGAGTGTATCAATTCATTACCTTTTACTGTATTTTTGGTTTTTAAATCTTTTTTCCCCAATTTGTAGGAACTCAAGAATGTTGTGTGTGTTTTTAGTTTGTTGATCTATCCCGGAGTTTTAGTATTGGGGTGGTTTGGTTTTTATATCAAGTTAGGTTCTAGAACGAACAAATTCATGCTTTGTACAACTACTTGCCGTTTTAATAAAACAAGAACGACACACACTCTTTAACGCAAAACATGAATTTGTTCGCTTCGAACTATTAATTGTTATTCAAACCGGTTTACGGTTTACGAGGAGTTTCCCACAGATTCGCTGAACGTGAGTAACACGTGACAAGTCAAACTTGATTGGGATTTGTGAAATTGTGAATGTAAGTAGGGCTAAAACAGACATTTTACAATATTAACGGCGTTAAGAAGGGAACGTTAAGTCCTCGGTGGAAACTTAACGAACTTAAAACTTTTTCGTTATCACCGTCAAAATCAAAATCCGGGACGATAATTCTCACGTTCTCCATCACTTTCCGTCGATCCAAACCAGAGCGAAGAGTGGGAACTACACGCGAATCATCATCATCTCTACGTAATGTAAATTTTGAATTCGAGGAAGAAGACGAAATCGGAGCATTGTTGGATCGATTTTTGAAGTTTAGAGGAGGAAATGATGGCGTCGGATCCAAAACTGAAGGCTGAGATCGGAGCCGATGGTCTTGCAAGAGAAGCTCCTGTTATTGCTTACACAGAGAAGGTAAAACAGATAATCTCTGGATGTATCATCACAACAAGTGTTCGTGTGATTCTCTTTTTCTGATCGCGATTTGATGATTTTTGTATGAATCAGATAATCGAAGAAGAGCAAGTTCAGTTGAGGAAGTAAGTAAAATGATCTCTATTAAGAATTTGAATGTAGTTGTTTCATTGATTGGGAAGATGATGAAACTTGTTTGATGTTGTTATAGATATATTGAGGAGAACTATACAAAGATTAGGGATGTTGAAAGGGAATTTGGAAACCTTTCAATGGAATTGAAACTTACTGCTGGACCTAAGAAAGCAGGTTTGAGATTGTTAACTTTTTTTTTACTCAATGTGATATGGTTTATTGGTTTTGTTACATGGAACAGCCTTATTGATTTAAGTTTTTTCTTTACTTCTGTTGTCAAAACCTAAAGCAATGGAACACTTGCGAAAGAAAATCGAAGTCGCAACTGAAAAGATCCATGTTGCTAAGTTGAAAGAAGAAGAAGCTCGAAAGGTTTTCTTATACCTCTTTTTGATTAATGTATCTCAATGTTTTTGCCTGGCTTGTTCTGTTTAACCTCACATGGCATGTAGAGTTAGTTATAGGTGGACGTGAACATTTCTGTTACCTGTTTGTGCCTCATAGTAAAATAAGTTATATGAATGGATATTTCAGATATCATGGTCTGATGATTAATTTCAAACATCACTGAGTAAACGAATTTTTTGCTAATCTTTCCTTTCCAAGTTCAACTTTGTTGTTGGTTTTACTTTCCAATGCTGGAGAACCGCGTTTCATGTCGTGCTGTGACCTATGGTTGTTTTGCCTTACCTTTGAAGTCTAGAGATTGTTAGTTAACCTCTTTTCTCTTATTAGGCATTTGAAGCAGCATCAAAAGTTGTAAAGGATGAAGAAGCAGCAAAACAGAGTCTTTGTGAAGATTTAAACCGGCTGGTATGTATATCTGTTGAAAAGGGAATTTATTTTTTTCCCATTGAGAGACATTTGAATCACAATCTTTTCTAAATTGTAATCGTAGGTACAACAAAGCAGCAATACGCAGTACGCCAGACTTGAGGAATTGAAAAGAAGACTAGAAGCGCTGAATCCAAATAGATCATCTACTTCTGTTCAGCAAGTAAACAATCTCTCCTTTTAGTTTATATTCCATCTGTTTTTCCTAATACAACTTATTATAACTGTAGAGACACCATAATTCTTGCAAGAGTATGTTACTAACCACAGCTACTACTGTGCAAATGTTTACATGAATAATCAAATCTATTTGCTTGGCCATCAGTGGATACACGTAAGATGTTTTTAATCTCTGATTGTGTTCCATATTTAGGTCCAAGAACCGGAGACTAAATCTGTAGTAGACAACTCACCAGCAGCCAATGCTAATCAGACTCACACGGAAAAACCAGATGGGAAGGAGGAGGGAGGTAAAGAACATGGACAGAGGCCAGCAACAGCTGAAGGAGAATCAAAAGCGAAAAAGAAACCACAGAATCAAGGAAAGGGAAGAGGAATTGGAATCATGAACAAAGGCAGAGGAGGTTGGACAGGTGCTGGATTCGATGTCGATGGTAGAACTTGAAATACATATATCTATTATAATACATATACCGAAAGCCGCCTTTTCAAATCAGAAGTATGTCAACTATTTTGTTAGCAGGTACGTTCTATTCATCTTTTAACATCGATAAACCTGTACGTAGCCATAGAGACCTCTCATTCTCTCATACACTTGTGTTACCGGAAAAAAAAAACCATTCAATCATATTTGGCTGTTCATTGATTATCTCTTGTGTGTCTCCAATTTTATGCAATGTGGTTGATCTAATAATCTGAAAGCAGTTGGATTTTGTTGTCTAATAAGTTAGAGTGAGGCTTGATTGGTAATGATATGGAGGGCAAGTTTCATATGATTAAGGACAATCGTTCCTGTAGCAAAACTCTCTCTTCTCTCTCCTTGAAGGCGATTTTTCCTTTTCTTCCGCTTTTAGATCTAGGGTTGTGACTAAAGTGCTTCAACGATGGCCGGCGGTCTTGCAATTTGAGGTGCGGTGGTGAGACAGGTTCTGTCTTCGTCAGTGGTGGTGTGGATTCCTCTCCATCGATCTTGCGGTGGCTCCGGTTGAGCGGTGGGTTGATCTGGTGCTGTCGCCTCTGGTTGAGGACGCTGGAGGTTGCATCGGTGTTGTCCCGTGGCTCAGCCGTCCGATTGGAAGCTGCAGCAATGGCGGAAGTCGACGGAGAGGTGGTGGGTTCGCTGAGTAGTTACGGTGGTTCACGTTAGACCGGCAATCTTGATGGCTACTACGGGTTTACAGATCTAGTGTGCTCGCCTGAGCCTTCGGCCTCTAGATCTGCCGTGGTGGTGTCCACCGGACCGAATTGATGGTTGTGTCTCTGAGAGATCTGAGGGTTTTCGGTTGGGTTTGTGGGGATAGTTCCCAGTGGGTCGGATTGCTAGGCATGGGATCTGACTCCGTAGAGCCGTTTGTTGGCGAGTTACGCATCTCGGGAGGACTGTAGCGGGTTCGGTGGCTCGACGGTGTGAAGCTGACGGCGGAAATTGGATTCTTCCGTCATTGGCCTCATCCCCTCGTCGCTACCGCAAAGCCGTCGTCCTTGAATCCACCGGGGTTGGTGCGTCTGACTCGTCACCTCCGGTTAACAACAAGTTCCGAGCCGCAGCTCCGTTACCGGCGTATCCCGATGGTTTTTTCTTTTTTGTAACTGTACCTTTGAATTGTAAGGCTTATGGCCCAAGCCCATTAAGGGGATTTTTAATATAAAGTAAAAAAAAAAAAAAAAAAAGTTTCATATGATTAGTAATCATAGAATTTATAAAGTTATAAAGATATGAATCGCAATTTGTGATCTCCTGAAGTAACTGGAACTGATGGTAGATAAAGGTCAAAAGAGTAACAGTAAATCTTAGTGCTTCCTGCCTTCCTTCTTCTCTTGCTCTGTATAATAATATCAAATAATGTTTTATAGAAAAAAGTGAACCTGTGACCGATCTGTGTCAGGGGAGTCCACAAGTGGAACCCAGTTTTGACGTCATTCAAAATTTGTTGGATTAACAAAGTTTTTGTTTTGTAATAAATCTTGAAATGTAGACTTGGGCAAAATATTTGGATCCTAATCCAATTCGAAAATTGGAAATTATAATTTCTGGGATATGTGTAATTTGGTTTAAATCAGAATATAAAAGACTGTCTAGATCTTTTTCATACTCTATTTAATTTATAATATAGTTGTATAAGATATTTATTATAATAGAAAAAACTTCAAACTGTATAAAATAAATTATTTCTAAAATGGTTGGATATTTTTTAAAAATGCCATTAATAATTATGTTCTAAAATCTCAATAAAAATCAATTTGGAAAAATATGATATGTTATTTTTATTCAAATTCAGTTTTTGTCTTTTTGATATGATATTTTAATACTTTAATCTTCAAAACTTCATATTATATCTTTTTGATTAATTTTTATATTGTTTTTAAGATTGTGGACTGAAAATCCTGAAATTTTTAAGAGTCCTCAAATTTATATTATTAATAAGTTTTTTTTTTAAATTTATTTCTTGTAGTTAAACCTCAAAGTGTCATTTTCGCCTTTAATTTTCTACTCATGGATCTTCATTTCATATGGCAGTAAAGTAATGGTTTCATTTATAGTGTCTGATCTTTCTCTAACTACCCTTTTGATTCCATTGCATGCTGTTTAATGTCTTTGTTTTTTGTCTTTACTTATACAGTTATACATTTGAAAATCCCATAAAACAAAGACTGATTTTGTTTCAAAATAAAAGCATTAAATTAAACATATGATTGCGTTCCCTCATATAATACACCATTTCCTTTTCTGACGAGAAATGAAGCACATGGTTCCAAATACTATACAAAATATCATAACAATAATGATGTCTCATTCATTCAATTTTTGTTGATAACACAGTGAAACATTAGGAATTGGTATATATTCAATTCAAAAGTTATCGAAAACGCGAATATGGCGGGATTAGTAGGACCAAATTGTCGTGAAAACCCTGCAGTACAGTGATGAAACTTTTATCTTGATTTGCCGTCGACAATACTCTAAACACTGACTTGCCTATAAAACAACCATTCTACTATTGGGACACTCTTGTTTATAAGCAACAAGACAAATCATGCTTTGCCCCACGATCCTCCAAAACTTTATGTTATAAAATGAAACAATGAATTATTTAGGTAAACTGTGGTCCCAATAACTCGATTTCGACTGTGGTTGTGTAATGACTTCACTATGAGAAGGACTCTGATACACATATCCCTTTCTCTTCCTAGTGGGATTTTGTTTTTTAATTTTTGAATTTAAGCAGCTTCTATCACTATCGCTTTCAAAAACTTCTTGATGTTTCGATCTTTTCTGAGGTCGATAGATTTGATTGATCCTCAAAAACGCCTAATTTATTAACATAGGGCCCTTACGTTTCATCTATTATTTAGTTACCGACTTACTCTAGATTGTGGTAAATATTGATGGATTAGTGGTGTCGAATTCGTTAATGTACTCGGATTTGTGGTGTTACAATTTTACTAGATGAGAATTTGTCATCTATTTCATAAGAATCGCTTTTAAATTCAATCTTATAACATCTTAACTTAGCGCTCATACCACTTCCAAAATGTTGATATACAAATTTGATGTTTCAGAAAGAAAAGATTGTCGTGTTTGACTATATTATACATATTTTATAGTTTCATCATTTTGTATGGTCAAAAAATAACATTATACTTAATTAATTCACTTTGTTTATCTTATGTATAATTAATGTATAATTACTACATATAAATTTAAATTAACAAATATGAAAAGTTAATAATAATTGAATAAAAGAAGAAAAATACTTGGGTTCACCCCTAGGGGTGAACCTCTTATGTTCACCCCCTTAATTTCATCCAATCAAAATCTACCACCTAATAATAATAAAAAATTCATTTAATTATAAAATTTAATTTGCCACTAAAACGAAATTATGTATCGGTTTAATTTATTAGAAAGGGTTAGGGTTTAGAATTTTATGATTAAACGAGTTTAACTATCGATTTGGGTTTATAAACGGGTTTAGATTTTACAATTAAACGAGGTTAAGTGTCGGTTTGGGTTTAGAAAGTACGATTAGGGTTTAGATTTTTTACGATTAAACGAGTTTAAATGACGGTTTGGGTTTACAAAGGAGAATTAGGGTTTAGATTTTGTAATTAAACGAGATTATATATCGGTTTGGGTTTATAAAAGAGTGGTTATGACTTAATCTTATTGTTTTATTTAGAAAATATTAATTGTTTTAATTTTTTTAACTAGATGACATGGCAAATTCTAATTGGATAATTAAGAAGGGGTGAATGAAAGTAGTTCACCTCTAGGGGTGAACCCAAGAATTGTTCATAAAAGAAAGTAATCAGATTCTTAATATGTTACCATATTATTATGCTAAGAAGATTTGAAAATTCTCTCTATTTAGTTAGATGATCTATTTATATTGGTAAACCTGTGTCAAAATGAGTGTACATATATCATATGTACATCTAGCTAAGGTAAACAAAATCTTAAATCAAACAAAATTTTGTGATATATATTAAATTTGATGCAAAATTTAGATGATATTAACTATAAAGGATATCATAATATCCATGATTGCTTGTGTCAAGGATCTATTTATTTACACTCGTATATTCTCATTAATCACTATGCAATATCATGCGCCCTGTATAAATACTCAATCTCTGTATTATACTAAAATCATCACATTTATCATCTTTAATGGTATCAGAGCCTTATATGCTCCCAAAAATTTGAAAATTCATCTATAAAAAAACCAGCAATTTTCGTTTTATTCACTAAGGGGGTTTACAAAACATTTCATAGTAATTTATATTGTAGAAACTTCTATCAAAAGATGATGTCTTCGAGGTTTCATTTTGTTGCTCTTCTCTTGATCATTATTTCTCTCGTTGTTAATGTTCAATCTACTCGTAAGTTTTTTTTTCTGATACTAAAAAATAGCATATTTTCCAGTATATAAAGTTATCATCAATTTTTATAATATATATAATCTCCCAAAAAACTTATAATAATTATAAGTAATTAATATATTTATAATTTGATTAATATAACAGGGATTATGGATGATTCAAGCGATTGTGTATTCAAAGGACCATGTCAAAGGAGGTCAGATTGTTACTCAAGGTGTGGATTGAAACCACCTTCTAGAGCTGCTTTGTGTCAACCTATGGGACTCCAAGGACGTGTATGTTGTTGTCTCTAAAAATCTGCAACTGAATATGATTGACAATATGTTCAAGGTTTGAAATAAAATATTTTATCATCTAAATAATTACCCAATGTATTATTATTTTCATATTACATGTCTCAGTATGTATGCAAATCGAATATGAATTAGACAGTAAATATTAATAAAACTTTGTATGACTGTATGAGATTATTATCTAAGAATGTTTTGATTTGCCTAGTCGTTCTACAAATTGAATCTGACATTTGAATTTGTATTTTCCTTTGCACAAATTAATCCCCAAAAACACTATTTGTCATGTCCTTGTAACTACTGTGATGGATAATAGTTGGACCGTTTCAAACATTTTATACATTCTAAAACAAAATATAGTCTTCTATATGATTCTACTTTAATTTTAAGAGTATATTATAATATAAGAAATGTGATTTTCCACAGTTCAAATTTTCTTTTAAACCAAAATTCTCGACAATTATTTTTTTTTTGCTAAAAAAATTAGTAGTTACAAAAATGAGCCTGGTCTCCATTTTTTTACCAAATTATATTATTAAAAGAATTCTCTTAAAGTAGAGGTAATGTGGGGCTGCTCTACTTGTATATGTGTAAACACACAAATTTGGTTAATTGTGTAAGAACCTAATGATCTTGAAAAAAAAAGCATGTGACTTAACATGACTATGAAAAACCAAACAAAGCTTTATAAGAAAAGAAAATTTCAACTTCCAATTCTATAGAGAGTAGTGTAATAACTTGAACCAAATTATTTTTAGAAACATAATGCGGTTTCTAAAAGCGTGGAAAGAGAATTCAAACAAGTTAAATGCGATCTAGACACAACTTTAATTATTGTCAACGCTCTCAAAACTCGTCATTAATACAAAAGAATAGAATTATCATAATGTCCAGCTAAAGATAATTTTCTTTAATCCTTTTCATATACATACAATATACTTAGTAAAAAAGAGATAAACGTGTGAAAAAAAATGTGCCCCAAAGAAAACAAAAGGATCAGCCCAAAAAACCTCAAAAGACATAAAATCCTAGAAAATACAAAGACATCGAAGGTCTACACAATAGTTGAAAATTGTGGTGATGTATTCTATTGTACATTAACCTAACTAACCATCTCGGTACCATGAAACAAACTGCTTACATATAGTGAGAATATTCTGCTACGTAAGCCAAATATGAAAAAGAAAAAGGTTCACGAGTTTGAAAATCCCCAAGGAAAAAAAAACCTAATGTTTTAAATTTATTTTTTCAAAATTAAGTAGACAAAGGAGAGAGAGACTTGAAAATGTATTGTAAAACACTCAAGCTGTCTGATTCCTAGAGATAGATGTGTGGCCATCGTTATCTAATAACTCCTACTTACTAACTATTTTTACAGTTTCATAAAATCTGTAATAATTACTATCTTCTTCTTTGAATCACATTTTCTGTCACATTAAATATTCTTCACCATCCTCATGTTCGATTCCCAATGTAAGAGAGAGAGAGAGAGAGAATTGCAGAGAAGATAGCTGCTTCCAACATCTCTTGTCTGGTAATTTAAAACTCAAGAACCAAAAACAGAAACTCAAGATTAGATTAAACTTAGCCACCTTTTGCTTGGGCTTTTGTTCCATCCACCATTCTTCTTAAAACTTTTTCTTGTCAGTCCCATATTCACTGTGTTAAAAAAAGTTTAAGCTTCAAAAAAAAGTTGTAAGACTTTTTCTTACTCAAAATGGGAAGAGACTGCCACGGTGGTGGCCGCGGTGGAGCCTTCTCTTCCTCTAAGTCAAAGAAAACAGCAAATGGATGCATGGCTGCTTTTTACCACTTATTTGATCACCTCACTATTGATTCTCCTTCAAGGTCAAAAGGTATAGTCTCTTAAGTTGAATTTTCTAAGCTTATGTTGGTTTTTGAGAAATACTAAAGTGTTGTTGTTCTTGTTGTTACTATGAAAATTGAAGGCTTGAAGTTAATAGAAGAGTCTCTACCATCAACAACTTACAAGGACAAACAAAGTTTGAACATTCCAGTAAGTAAAGACTTTAAAAATGGATTTTACTAATTTTTCTGGTTTATTTTTTGGTTGAGATAATTTTCTGATAATAGACCTTGAAATTGTAGGTAAGCATGAGAGTGAGAACAGAGACAGGGACAAAGAGTTCAAGACTCAGAGCTCTTGCGACTGATACTTCAACTTCTTCATCTGAAATCTGTAACTCACCAGGAAGCAAAACACCAAACTTGGTGGCTAGACTAATGGGTCTTGATCTTCTTCCTGACAAAACTAACCTAAACCATTCACTGTCAGATCTTCATACAATGTCGAGTCATCATGGATCAAGTCATAGACTTTCCAAGAAAGGGACACGATCTTTACCGGTGAGCCCTAGAATCTCCTCTGCTCGGAAATCGGATTTCGACATTCATCGCCTCTCTCTTCAGCTGAACAAAGAGAAAGAGTTTGGGTGTTCAAAGCTGAAACAAGATCAAGAGGAGAGTCATAGTCCGAGAGATTACGCGAGGCAGATAGTTAAACAAATCAAAGAGAGAGTCGTCACAAGAAGAGTCGTCGGTATCGATATAACAAACTCGGTGAAGAACAGAGAAGCAAGACCATCACATGAGCTTAGAAGAGATACAACAGTTTCTTGCTCACCAAGAACTAGGTTTTCAGATAAAGAGAACAAACAAAGCACCAGTTATAAACCTAATTCCTCTTCTTCTTCCAGACAAGAACCGATCATTCAGAAGCCAAAGCCAAAGCCAACAACAGTGATTCTTGTTTCAGTGTCAAAAGCCTCTGGTGAGAAACAGAGCCAGAACAGAGTAAAACAAAGGCAACTAAAACCAATCAACTTATGCAAGAAGGCAGAGAGTGAAACAAGACGTCCCATAAAGCCTTCTCCTACATCAGATATTCGAAACAGGAAGCGAGAGGCTTTCTTGTCTGAATCAACAGACGTGAAAGCCAAGCCTTTACACAAGAAGAAGTTCAAGAAAATACCAAAGTCAAATGATCTTGAAAACATCTCTGCGACAAGACCTCCTCAGAAACAGGTACAATCTAATTCAAGTTTCTCTCTGTCTCACACTAAATCTTCAACCTCTGATAATCCTCTTTTCGTGTTTTTTTCAAGATTAACGAAAGAGATCGATTAATATCGAATGAAGTAGCATCGATTCGCTCTAGTTTGATGCCAAAAAGCGAGAAGACTAGTCCACAAGTATCGATAAATCACAAATTAAACGATGAATCCACTGGAATAGATTCTGAAAAAGACTACATCACAAGAATAATGAATCTTGCGGGAATCAAGAATGACTCATCAACAACAATGCTCGATCCTTCGATTTTCCGCAAACTAGAGCATTTTGGAGATTATCCATCAGGAAGATTGGCTCTGGGATGGAATCGGAGGCTATTGTTCGATCTAGTGAACGAGATTCTGATTGAAAACGTGGCAAAACAACGCGAAAACTATCCGGGATCGGAGCTAATCAGCGAGCTCTGTTCCGCTGTTGCGAGATATAGTAGTAAGTGTTGTCCCCTTCCTGAAGAGATTGCTTTAATGGAAGTTGATCATATTGTAGAGAAGAAGAAGCTTGAAGAGGAAGGAGAAGAGATCATTGCAGAGATTGAGCGGGAGATCATAGACAAGCTCGTGCGAGAAACTTTGTCCGAATTGAGTCTTAACCAGAGACAAAGCAAAACGACGTCGCCACGTCGGTAGTAATATAATTTGTGGGCCTATAAGAATTAGAAATTTCTTATAGTTGGGCTTACGCTTTGCGACTAATTAAGTATTAGGATAGTTTCTTTATTGGGCCATTTGTATTAATTCTGTAATTTCCACAGGCCATAGGGTGTTTGTATAAAAAAAATATGAATGAATCATTACATTTTCTTAAACCACAAAAACACCATGAATCGTTCTTTAGACTAGACATGACCAAAAACTAACCGTAACCATATTTCAGACCGTAACCAGACCGTTTCTCAACCGTAACAAAAAAAAATACTAAAAACAATTATAACATCATTTTTGGGTTGTTAAACTGAAAATTATCTATCGCAATTCATAACAAATTTAATTGTTTGTTTCTATATAGCAAATTAGTATTTTTTCCACACAAATAACAGTTTTCTCCAAGAGGCGGGACCCACACCAGGTTAAATTCATATTCTTTGGAGAAGAGATCCCTCCCAACGGGCGTCGAATCTAGTACCTCCACCTGGAAGATTTACAACTGGGCCAACACAACGTTGGTAAAACTGTTAGGGTAAACTTTTTATAGTGACAGGCCTCACCGCTAAGCGGCCCCATATCCAGAGAAAAATCCACTCCGGCCTGGACCTACGGGTTAGTATACACCGCTTGCCCCTACTCGTATGGAGGAATTTTTATTTGGAGAAGCTCAGTACCACCGTGGTGGCAGAGTGACTCGAACTTGAAACCTCTGACACTCATCTGTGAGAAGGAAATACCACTAGACCATGGACTCCTTCTCCACAAATAACAGTTTTGAACATACTAGGATAAATAAACATCGGTTTTACAAAAGAAAACAGAAATTTAAGAGCTTACGTTACATTACATCCACAAATCAAAGCATAGTTAGAACTCTTACACATTACATTACTAAAAGAGAAGTGCTTGAAACACTATTAACAGAACAATAATTGAGATAGATAGCTAACGAGGTTTAACGACCAAGGACGATTTTTATGGTCGGCTCTACGGAAATCCAATAAATAAATCAGTTTCCACATCCTCTTTCTCTGTGCTTCCCGACGGCATCCCCATTGGCCTTTCTCCAACCTGACATAAGAGTATACATTATTTTCTTAGTTTGGATACATAATTATGGTAAAAGAAAACAACAATTACTACTATATAATTAGGTAAATATCCACAAAACAAGACATTGTTGGTTAAAGCATAATACGCCATATTCCAATTACCTCCATACATAAGTTGAACTATTATTGTTAATGAAAATGGGTTCAAGTTACAATGTTTATATCCATTTGTACGCATTTATGACTATATAAATATATGCACCCATATAGGTAATAGAAATTGGACCATATGGTACATACCCTTCGACAAAGCCTGACTCTCTCGTCCTTGAGTTCCCTCTCCTAATTTATAAAGAAGAGAGATCAATAAAAAAAAAAATACATGGCAAAGGACAAGAGATTCAAACAAAATCAAATTGTAATTATTCTAACCTTGGCTTTCAGTTTCTCTAGCTCATCTTCATATAACTTAGCCTACCAATATCAACCAATATAGAATCCACAAGAAAACTAAGCAATCATACAATTTTGAAAGTAAAATGAAATGTGTATATATTTTCGGGTTAATGCATTTTGTATATGTTACCTTTCTTAATCTAACAATATGAAGGCTTTTCTCTATCTGTGTGGCTATCTCCTGGAGTTCTTTTACCGAACAAGAAGCCAAACTTTGTCCCATCATTTTCCTAACAAAGCCACATTTTCAAAAGTGACCCTTTAATATATAACTACTTGAAAATCAACTCTATCATTAACAATGTAGAAAACAAATATGACACTTATATACAAACCAGTTATGGACTTCAAGCACTTCAATCTTTTTCATCATTGTCACCATTTCCTTCTTTAGCCCCTGTATACCCAATGGTTATACAAAAATAAAGCCAAAATGTGACTAGATTTATTTTCAACTTAAGTTTGACATGATACAAAAGGTTTGTAAGTCGTTGATGAAACTAGCTAGAGTAATAATTGAAGAGAATTTTTATATAGAAAGGAACCTGCACGTATTGCTCTATAGGATGTGTTTCCGCAACAAAGTACTCTCTCTTGTACTCAGCGTATCGCTTGATCGTCTTCCTGATACTAAAGACAATTCTCAAGAAAATCTTCATTAGTTTGTGAGATTTATAGAATAATATGTGAATACTCGCTCGCATGGTTAGTCATGTTATTCCATCAATGGCTCTTCATAATCACATATGGATATCATACTAGACAAGGTCTTATATATTGGTAGAGATAAACTAGACATTTGTTGGATATATATATATATATATATATGAGTGTCTGAATATACTAGAAATAAACTAGGTAGATATGAATAAAGTTTTGTTCAAAAAAAAAAAAAAAGATATGAATAAAGTATTCATGATTGATATATACATATGAGAATGATTTTCATAAAATTATTCTCAAACGACCATATATATGCCTAAATAGTGAGTCGTCCGTCCTAATTAACGAGCTAGACCATGGGAATGAACTTGGACTCTAAACATGAACAATATAAGTATGTTCATATATATATATGAACATACTTGAAGAAAGAATCATATACAAAGATTAGTTTAAACAAAACACTAATCTATTTCTCACATATACACGACATGATGGATTTTGTTTATGTACTTAAATTTATAAAATAATGTTGGTCAGAAAGATATTAAAGTACTGTACACAAGTACTAATTAGACAACAAATTCAACATCATGAAAAAATATTGAAATAGTATATAGATTGGAGTAATTAATCAAGCTGAAATTAAGAATCTCACTCGGAGCTAGCGAATTCATATAATCTTCCTTTCTGAGAGAAGATCATCGCTGCGACTTGAGCATCACATAGAACAGAAAGCTCATGAGCCTTCTTAAAGAGACCACTCCTTCGTTTGGAAAACGTGACTTGTCTACTTGTCACGTTCTCAATCTTCTTGATCTCGATCTTTCCTCTCACCATTTTAGTTAACACCTACAAAACCAATCTAGATTTGCTAAGAAATTTATGGAAACCCTAACTAAATGTGAAAGATTTGCTGGCAGATCAGAGAAACAAAGTCACAAGCTAGAATCCAAAAGTCATAACCCAGAAATGGTTTCTTGATTGAAACCAACCCAAAGATTAATCAGTGTGAGAACTTTACCAAGAAAATACGGGAAAAGTCTGAGAAGCAAGAGGAAAACCTTAAAACCCCTTTTAAGAGCTAGTTTTGTCGAGATTCGTTTTAAATATCCACTCAAGAAGACGAATTTGGATAGATAAGGAATAATTTACACAAGAAGGAAAAGAAACATAATTTGGTGGAAAGTGAAATCCTAAAAAAATTAACAGAAAAGATTTGTGTTTACCTCTCTTAGGCTCTTAGCGCAGGAGCCACAAACCCTAAAGTTTAATATGTTTTTAAAGAAAAAGAAAGAATCTGCCTTCTTTAATTTGGTAACGTTTTTTTTTTTCCATTAACACACGTAGGGAAAAGTAAGTAAGGAAAAAATAGACAAAGAGGAATCTATCTGTCTATGTAAAATCAACTTTTCGTAAAACCGGACCGGCTGAATCGGTTCTAATTCATGTCATCATGTGGGTCAATAAATTTGTCGAAACTTTTTTTTTTAACAATGACAAAATATAATTACATGATTTACATCGTAATTTTTGATTAAAGTTCTCAAGAATCTAACTACGAGCGATGTCATTACTAATTATTTTTAAAAAGGTATTGTAAAAATTATTTTCAGATTATCTCTAAGCATATTTCTCTTTTCCAATTTTATAAAAAATTCGGTCAATATCAAATTCAATTTTGAAATTTTTATTAATTTTGAGCAATCTGTTTGGAAAGACTATGGAGCAAGCTGGCTGTTTGGTTGAATGATTATAACCCTAAATCAAAAGACTTACTATTAGATTTTGTTTTCGCCAAAGGTTGATTTTCATTTTTCAATCATCATCAATGGGAAATGTAAAGGGAAAATGGACAACGTCTTCCATTGGCGCGTCGATATCATCAAATAGTTGACGTAAATCGATAAGCAATCAAATATATCCACGTGTATTTTCCACTTTCCCACAAAAATCTTAGACTAAGATTTGTTTTCTAACTATTCGTCTTGTTTAGTTTTGAGTTTTGACTAATTAGCTTCTTGAGAACTAAAATGTTCAATTACGGAATTGTATGAGCTATAAGACGACACCACATTAGACACATTTGCATTAGAAACAAAATGTTACACTTACTCCAAAATAAAAACTAAAATGACAACTTGTACTTGTCAAATTATTTCCAGTTTGATGTTGGATGCTTGTTAGAGACAAGAGTACAAGAGCGTAAGATGCAGAGTTTGATGTCAAGTATATTTCAGGATTGGTCTGTGCTGACAAATTACGAGTATAATAGACGTGGTCGCATTTGGGTCGTATGGCGTAACAATGCAAGGCTTAGTCCATTCTACAAAAGTGGTCAGCTTATAACGTGTTCAGTGAAATTGGAAGACCGAGAGGAGGAATTTTTTTGTTCTTTCCTCTATGCCTCAAATTTTGCAACAGAACGTAAAGAGTTATGGAATGAGCTGCGAGATCATTATGACTCTCAAATCATCCGAAATAAACCATGGATTATTTTCGGAGATTTTAATGAAATTCTAGATATGGAGGAGCACTCCCGAGGAGAGGAGAATCCCCATATTACGTCGGGGATGCGTGATTTCCAAGCTGCGGTAAATTATTGTGCTCTCACAGATTTAGCTTCTGGCCCGCTCTACACCTGGAGCAATAGACAAGAAGGTGATCTTATATCCAAAAAGTTGGACCGGGTATTGGTGAATGACTGTTGGAAGCAGAGTTTTCCGCATTCGTATAATGCGTTTGAGGCAGGAGGGTGCTCGGACCATTTACGATGTCGGATTAATCTCAATATGGCAGCTGGCGCACGTGTCAAGGGGAAAAAACCGTTCAAATTCATTAATGCAATCACGGATATGACTGAATTTAAGCCGATGGTGGAGGACTACTGGTCCAAAACAGAGCCTATTTTCATGTCAACATCTTCCATGTTCAGATTTACAAAGAAGCTGAAAGCTTTAAAGCCGAAGATAAGACATTTGGCAAAAGAAAGAATGGGAAATTTGATAAAGCAAACAAAGGAGGCGTACGAAACGCTCTGTGAGAAGCAAGAAACGAATTTAAAAACTCCTTCACCACAAGCCATGGAAGAGGAAGCTACTGCTCATGATAGATGGGAAAGACTGGCGGGTATAGAGGAGAAGTTCTTAAAGCAAAAATCCAAGCTTCACTGGCTTAAGGTGGGAGACAAAAATAATAAAACCTTTCATAGAGCAGTCATGGCTAGAGTAGCGCAAAATTCAATCCGGGAGATACAGAGATAGGATGGAAGTGTCACAGCAAAAGAAGAAGAGATTAAAGAGGAAGCTGAAAGATTCTTCAGAGAATTCTTACAGTTGATACCTAATGATTATGAGGGAGCTACAATGGAGGACCTAGCTGACTTGTTACCGTTTCGGTGTAACGATGATGAGAAGGAGAGACTAATAAGACCAATCACAGAGATGGAAATCAAGGAGGTGTTATTCTCCATGCCTAATGATAAATCGCCGGGGCCAGATGGGTTTACCACAGAATTTTATAAAGAAACATGGGACATTATCGGTATGGAGTTTGTGGTGGCTGTGAAATCTTTTTTTGAAAAAGGTTTCTTACCAAAAGGAGTTAACTCTACTATTCTTGCCCTTATCCCTAAGAAATTGGAAGCGAGGGAGATGAAAGATTACAGGCCAATCTCATGTTGTAATGTGCTCTACAAAACCATCTCGAAAATCATTGCAAATAGACTTAAAATGGTTCTCCCACAGTTTATCGCGGGAAATCAGTCGGCTTTCGTGAAAGATCGCTTATTGATAGAAAATCTGCTGCTTGCGACGGAGATTGTAAAGGACTATCACAAAGAGTCAATTTCAGAACGCTGCGCTATAAAAATCGACATCTCCAAGGCTTTTGATTCTGTTCAGTGGTCTTTCCTCAGGAATGTCCTCTTAACTTTAAATTTCCCCCCAGAATTCGTTCATTGGATTATGCTTTGCGTTACCACAGCGTCATTCTCGGTCCAAGTAAATGGAGAATTAGCGGGTTTTTTCAACAGCTCACGTGGCCTGCGACAAGGATGTTCACTATCCCCTTATCTCTTCGTTATAGTTATGGATGTGTTATCTAAAATGTTGGACCGGGCAGCCGGAGATCGGCGTTTTGGATACCATCCACGATGTAAAAGCATTGGCTTGACTCACCTTACTTTTGCTGATGATCTCATGGTGCTATCTGATGGTAAAATTCGATCTATCGAGGGTATCATGGAGGTATTTGATCAGTTCGCAAAGCGCTCAGGTCTCAAAATCAGTGTGGAGAAGTCCACTATTTACCTTGCGGGAATATCAGACTCGGGTCGCAGCGAGATTGAGTCTCATTTTCAGTTTGCTGTAGGTTGCCTCCCGGTGAGATACCTTGGACTGCCTCTTGTCACAAAGCGTCTCACGTCAACTGATTACAGCCCTTTGCTTGAACATATACGGAAGAAAATAGGGACTTGGACAGCACGTTTTTTGTCCTACGCAGGACGACTAAACTTGGTCAGCTCGGTTTTATGGAGTATATGTAACTTTTGGCTCGCCGCTTTCAGACTTCCTCGGGAGTGTATCAAAGAGATCGATAAGATTTGTTCCGCTTTTCTTTGGTCTGGTCCAGATTTAAATGCTCATAAAGCAAAGGTTGCATGGGAGGTAGTGTGTAGGCCAAAAAAAGAAGGGGGACTTGGATTGAGATCTATCCATGAGGCAAACGATGTTTGTTGCTTGAAATTAATCTGGAGATTAATCTCGCATGCGGACTCGCTGTGGGTAACGTGGATAAAAACCAATCTTCTTAAACAAGACACATTTTGGTCAATCAAGCAAACGTATCAAGGCTCTTGGATGTGGAAAAAGCTATTAAAATTCAGAGAGGTTGCAAGAGATTTCTGCAAAGTTGATGTAAAGAATGGAGAAAGAACGTCATTTTGGTATGATAATTGGTCAAGTATGGGGCCGTTGTTTGATGCTGCAGGGGAACGAGGCCAAATTGTTTTGGGAATTAGTAAACATAAAAAAGTTGCAGAGGCATGGGTTGGCCGGAGACATCGCCTGCATCGAGCTGAACTTCATAATAAAATTGAGAGGGAATTGCTTTCTACACGGCGAAACAGAGCAGAGGAAGAGGACATTGTCCTTTGGAAGGGCAAGAACAATCTCTATCGGCCAAGATTCTCCACCAAAGACACTTGGCAGCTTACACGGACTGTTTCAAATGAAGTCGCTTGGCACAAGAGCGTTTGGTTTGCTCATGCTACGCCCAAATTTTCCTTTTGCGTTTGGTTAGCAGCTCAAAACCGCTTATCAACGGGTGACAAAATGACACATTGGAATAGAGGTCTCTCCACAGGATGTGTTCTCTGCAACAACACTTTTGAATCACGTGATCATCTCTTTTTTTCCTGCAGATTCTCCTCTGAAGTATGGCAGGCCTTGGCAAAAAATATTTACCGATCAAGATATTCCACAAACTGGCACGATTTGATTGGCACTACGTCTGGTCAATGGCAGAACAGAATCATAAGCTTCCTTGCTCGCTATATCTTCCAGGCAACGATCCATGCTATTTGGCGGGAACGAAACGGAAGAAGACATGGTGAAGATCTGAACCCTCCAGCTCGATTAATCAAATGGATAGATAAGCAAGTCAAGAATCAGCTCTCCTCAATCAAAGCAACCGGAGACAGAAGATATGATACGGGTCTCCAAATCTGGTTCGCGGCTAGGAGTTAATGTCTATAAACCAAGTTTGCTAAAGTCATGTTTTCCTTAAGATTTCTCAAACACACGATGCACTCGATGTAAAAACGAACATTTTACTTTTGAATCTAATTTAACATTACATTCAAAAAAAAAAAAAAAAAAAAAAAAAAAAAAAAAAAAAAATTATTTCCAGTTTATACACATATATTAAGAGATCGCCAGAGCACTCAGAAAACAATAAACTATATGGAAGCATTATAGTATACAAACATGGAACCGAAGTAGTAATTAAAACTGTGAGCCAAGTTACGGAACGTGTGAAATATGTTATAGCCGAGTCACGGGCAATCCAATAAATAGATCGGTTTCAACCTCCGATGAATGTTTGGTTCTGCAACCACCTTCAGTTTTACCCTTATCACAGATTTGTAAAGTTGGTTGTACCACTGGTCGCATCAACATTTCTCTAATTTGCTGAAAATATAAAGTACAAAGTTATTTTTCGTAATATGTATACATAGAAATCATGAACGAGGGATAGCTCAGAGACATATATCCATAGACCTATTATTATCTATATGTTTCTTTTTGATATATAGTAAGAAATATATATAAGCAAAAAAAGAAAAGTAAATGTAAACGTAAATACAAACACAAACAAACAAGGCCTCAATAGTTCTAAAATTAATCCGTCTTCAAATAAACCATGATTCTTCTTGTAAGAAGAAGTCTTAGAAATGGGATGAAATATATATCTAAGCTTCTACTTAAACGAAGAGCTATATTTAACTAAAATTCATGTGTGTCTTATGTTTATCCTATGATAAGTGTGTGCGTAATTACCTCTTCACGCAGCCTTTTTCTCTCGTTCAAGAGCTCCATCTCCTAGAATCCGAGTAAGAAAGATCGATTAAAATTACATGGAAAAAATTTAATACAACCGATCCCATTAATTAGAATTTGTATATAAGTTACTCAGGTAAAAAATTTACCTTTTCTTTTAGCTTTTTCAGTTGATCTGCATATAACTCAGCCTACGCACCAAGATCAACCAATGAAGACATTATTACGTACATCGTTAACATGTGTGTATATTAATCTATGTGTATGTGTGTGTCTGTGTGTTTGTACCTTTCTTGACCTGACAATACGAAGGCTTTTCTCAATTTGAGTGTCTATATCTTGAAGTTCTGCCACTGAACACGAATCCAAACCTTGCCCCATCAACTTACTTCATATATATTGGCATTCAAGAGATAACAAATTTCAGTATATTTTAGGACTGAAACAAAGAATAGTTATATACAATGGATAGAGTAACCATAGGATTAGTGAGGTGTGAACCGGTGATGAACTTCAAGAAGATCAATCTTCTTCACCATTCTATTCATTTCCATCTTCAGCTCCTATACAACCCCAAAAATAGTCAATATCATCTAAATACATTTCGAGTCTAACATAATGTACATATCAAAAAATTTAAAATAAATGAAGAAACTAAGATAAGGAGTATGTATGGATATAGAGAACCTGCAAGTATCGTTCTACTTGGGGCCTCTCTGCCACATACAAGGCATTACTAAACTTGCCATATCTTTCTATGATCTTCTCCATCCTGAAAAGTTAATTCAAAAGAGATGCTTTCTTTATCAGTGATGCATGATGACATTCATGAGACTGAAATATTATGTGTGAATATTCTTACAATATATAAATCAATGTTCAAGAAAGCGGTCTAGGTAACATTCTATAAAATCAAATTCGTTTTTGCAATCACCAAAACCATTGGAGAATTGGTTTGCTGCAAAATGAATCAAAATGAAACAAAAGGGAATTATGCAAATTGAATCCTACTCTCAAAGACTGTACTACTTTTTAATCCAATTTGACCATATGACCAAAACAAAAAGGATAGTAAGAACTATGTATCGACTTTTTGTTGGCTCCTAGAATGTATATATTCATGATTGAAAATCTAGTGAAAAAGTTTGGATCCCCGAGAGATTTTTTAAATCTTCTTCTCATGCATAATATATACAATTTTCTGTACTTACATGTAACTACATTTTCGGATAATCATTTCTTGTTGGATATTCGAATAAAACCATATGCCAAGTGGGTGTGTGGGTAAACAGTTTAAGTTCCAAGGTATACGAGGTTCACTGTTCAAGAAACCTCTTTTTCTGAAAACCCTAATAAAATCCACTTGCTCGTGCTTGAAGAACAACTCTCTTAGTCAAACTTTCTAAGTTGGCTTAAATAATATCAAGAAGTACTTACAAAAATTAAATTAGAATTGTTGGGCAAATTCAGGAACTAGCTTGCACCAAAAAAGTAAAAAGGGGACAAATCTTTAACGTGTATATTGCAAAATCTCTAGTACGATTTCACCAGAAAAATAAAACTATTCACTACAGTTCACTACAGAAGTTCTAGACACTCAATAAATCTAGGCGTAGAGAAAGATTTTAGAAATAGACATGTGTAAAATAATTTGAAATAATTAAATGAAAGAAAATCTTACTCGGAGCTAGAGTATTCATGTAATCTTCCACTCTGAGAGAAGACAATGGCGGCGACTTGTGCATCGCATAGAACCGAAAGCTCATGAGCCTTCTTAAATAGACCGCTCCTTCGCTTCGAAAACGTGACTTGTCTGCTCGTCACGTTCTCAATCTTTTTGATCTCGATCTTCCCTCTAACCATTGCTCCTACGATTATTATTCCAAGATTAATCAGATTTGAAACCCTAACTAAATCCGAAAGGAAATTTCATTCAGACCAAACCAATAAACGATTTCTTGAAAAACGAGAAGGAGATTCAAAGCCAGAAGTCAAAGGTGATAACTTGAAAAATGTTGGAAACTGAGGAGATCCAAAACCAGATTTGTCTAGATTCACTTCAAAATTAAAGCTCCATAGAACATAATTTTTTCCAGACAAAAATCAGCCGACAAAGTTAGAGAGGGATATAATTTGCACATCTTACAAAAAAAAAAAAAAAAAAAAAGAATGAAAAGCTTAATAATGGCGGAAAGTAAAACCCTAAATCTAAATTTCAGAGAGAGGCATGAGCTAGATCTTATGATGATATACTCTGTGTTTACCTCTGTGCCTCTTTGTACAGGAGCCACAAACCCTAAGTCTAAGCTTTAATTTGCTTTTTGTGTTCTGATTAATTGGACCGAGAAAAGGAAAAAGAAGAAAAGAGATTTTTATTTTCTTCTTTTGGTGATGCTAGTTGAATTAATAATTGAACATCAATAGAGAGAATATAATTCAAAAAAACAGAAGAAAACAAGTGATTCCCATGGCTTCTGATTAAAGAAATGTCCATGACTTTATCTGTTTTTGGTAAAATTAAGAATAGAGAGCAGAAGGAAAAACAGGTGATTAACTAAAAAAGAAACGTTTTTTGAATATTAATCAAGGACTAATTTCTACGAAACCGGTGATTATTTGTTTTTTTATTTGGACAGAACAGAAAGAGTGGGTGGGATAATAATAATAATAATACATCTAAAAGAATAGTGTTCTTCGATTGGCGTGTCGACATCATCGTACACTGACGTGCATTGTTAACCAAATATATTAAGACACGTATGTTTTCCACTTTTCCCAAAATCACAGTCACCTTCTGTGTAATGTGACCTCGTCTTCATCAGACAACACACAGATTCCTTTTTCCTCTTTTACATGGTTCTTTGTTATGTTTAGTAATATTCCTCTTTTCTGTTGAAAGAAAAATGATAACATTATGTGTCTAAATATAAGCAAAAGTGGAATAAAGTAACTCACCATTATGTCCTAAATCTAAGTCGTGATAAGGGAATATGAACTCTTCTTTCTTCTTTTTTTGTTTTGGTCGTGGGACTCGATCAACATTGACTTTCATTCATACTACATCAATTTGCATTCATATTACACCAATTTGCATTTAATTAATTTATAATCATAACATATAGTTTAATGATTTGTGTTACCGTTGTCATTATGAATGCTCTAAGAGAGTCATATTACTCAATCATGATTCTGGATTCGGATAGTTGTGGTAGATTAATATGTTTGTAGATTAGATATAGAACATTCTTTTACAGAATAGATAAAATTTTGTTGCGATTTGTAATTTAATTTTCCACCATCAAATATATTCCTTTTGTTATCTACATTATTGCAAACCAAAACTTATGGAACCAAAAATCATATCATCCATAAACAGGCTAATATATATATACTAGGTGTTAGCCCACGCGACGCGTGGATTATTCTATAATGGCTTCAATTATATTTCTAAATATAATAAAAAATAAAATAAAAATTTCAACTAACATAGTAAAAAAGAAATTATTATTTTTCTAGAAAATTAAATCTCAAAATTTCCTATATGGCAACGATGTGGAAGTGAAATGGTCATATAAAAACAAAGTGGAACCTTGCATTTTTGTCAAATTTATTTAGTATGGTTATTTATCATACCAAATTTAAAATAAAATGAAAAATCTATAGAACAAACTTAGAAAAATAAAACAAACAAAAGTATTACAAAATTTATAGGATATATTAATATAAAAATCTATACATTTTTCCTAATTTAGTGAACAAATCATATTTTATTTAATTAACACCCATGAGGCTATATATATTTTTACAAATTTAATAAACAAAAATAAGAATCTATCCATTATATTAAAATTTAACTAAAAATATTTCATCTTGAGAGACAAGTAAATTACGACGTTAACCTATTATTATCATACCTATCATCATATTTTCACCATTTTTCCGAGATTATCCGAACACTTGCCTCAAGTTAGCCACCATTTGAACTTTATAAACCTTGTGCTCTACATCTGCTTGTGAAGTTGTGATTTCATGAACCTCCATAACCGATCCTCTTCCTTTCAAAACTTTGTTTTCCTATCATACATATCCTCATTTCTTTCTCATGGATCCTTGCTTGCTTATATAATTGATTTTATTTTCCATAATCCACTCATTTCTTCATATACATTTAATGGTTTAAAATACATTTGATGCTTTCACATCTTCCTCTTTAGTTTTTAGTTCTACCATATTGTGAAGAATATGGTTCGGAGAAGATGCAAAAAATTCATCAATTACATTTACAACAAAGCAAAAATCAAAGAAGATCTTAAAGAAAAACAAAAAACAAAAAACAAAAGAAGATATATGTAACCAAGACTTAACTAACAATAGGAAATTAAACAATATAAAATATATCACAAAAATTAAAAGGCTGAACTCTACAGCTAATATGAGTTCAAAACTAAAGTGCACATCTAAATATATATACACGTAATATTTCCATGTTAATATTACGTTAGAACGACATTACTTTTTCTTTTAGAGTTTTTAGTTAACCGTTAGAAAAATGAGAATTCAATGCCTAAGCTAATGATAATGTACATTTATTCATGAATTCGAAAATTATGATAATGTGAATTCAATCTCGTTGTATATTGTATTTTAGAGTCATTTAATAATATTGTCTTATATTTACCATTCAATTCATGAATTGTAGTCAATATATATAATCAAATATTTAATATATTTTAGTGGGAGAGTGAAGTTTTTGTAACTACTAGATGTTTGCCCACGCGACGCGTGGGTTATTGTATACATTTTTTTTATATAAAAAATATAAATGAAATATATTGTGTAAGCAAAACAACAATAATAACGCATACATAAAAATAACAGATGAATGAGATAGCTAACAGATCAATATATAGATTTAAGATTTTCACTTAATATTTTCGAGACTACAACTTGGTTCAATATATGTTTTACTTGCCTTTTTCCAAAGCATTACTAAATTTCAACTACCAAAAGATAACCATATGAAAAGTCATTGTATATAGTAGTCTTCTCCTTCTTCTCGTTTTAGTCTTCTTGATTTTCTTCTTAATCTCTCTGCAAGAATATCAAATTTATTTGAGTCAACCCAAATTTAGGTTAATATAGATTGAATATAATGAATGTTGTCGGCAAAGAAAACCTACAATAATGCATCTTCTCTACTCTCTTCTTTTGAAAGACATCTAAAGTAGCACAAACGATTGACCGTACGTAGGATTTTTGGTTTCATGTAACCTCCTCTTCATAATCTCTTACAAAAGTGGCAAAAATATATATATTGAAACACCATTTGTTGAATTAAAAGAGAAAATGTTATACAATTTACCAATAATAGAAAACTTGGAATATGATGGTTTGTGAGATGTGTGTCTTAATATTTATAGCGAATTTGTTTGTACATTTCAAAGAATTCATTGTGAAGAAATCATTTTGAATTAAATGATTTCATCTTTATAGTACAAGCTAATTGGAAATGGAATATCAAAAAATATATATATATATATAGAAAAATCCTTACACTACAAAATTTTAATTAAATAAATTTTTTAATGATCTTTATATTATTATATGTTGAATCAATAAAATTAAATATAATGATGAGTATACAATTTTTTTGGAGGTAAGAGAGAGTTAAGGAAAATTAATTTGATAATTGTATTACAAAAACTTATTTCGTTAAAACAATGCATAATTTTAAAAATAAAATAAATATATATGAATATGTAAGAAATAATCAAACATTCAAAGTAAAAAAACTGAAGATAGTTTCTTTAGCTTGATTCCCTTATTGCGCTATGGTAGGAATTAAAAATTTTGAACCTGCGTCAATTAGATAATTTTATTATAGCCATCAAAATTATAATATACATATGTAATTTTAAATTTTAAAAAAATATTATTAAAGAAAAACAAAGAAAGAAGGAAGAAATACATTAAAAAAAATACAATTGAAAAGAATGTAAGATATATATATTAAACAAAATAAATAATCAAACTCTTACAATGATATCTTAATTGAGTTTTCAAGTCATATAAGAATATAAACAAAACAAAGAGAATATTTAGGATTTGAGATATGGTGGAGGAGGATGTGAGAATGGTTATTTATAGTAAAATAAGTGATGGAAGTTACATTTCTAAACTAATTAGATTATAGGAGTTACAATTTTAATTATAGTGTGTTTAAATGATAATGAATAGAGAAAAAAATAGTCAATTTACAATTATGTAATTTCAGTTACAATTGAGTAGTAAAGTGTAGATTTAAAGTTGGATTAATGTATATGATTAAATATGTTATATTTTAAATTTAATTGAAAATAAATATTATAATTTTAAAAATGCCAAGTGGACCAATCAAGAGAGAGTGAAACCCTACTTTTATATGTATGATTAGGTAGGAGTTACACTTGGATTAAATGTGGAGTTATATAGTGCAATGAAATTTTTTTTTATATAATTATTGGGTAGGAGTTACATTTGGATTAAATGTGGAGTTTATACATGACTTTGAATATGAGTTAATTAGAATTTAGAAATAAATATTATAATTTTGTGTTGTTTTGCTTATGCGTGGCTTGTTGCATATTTTCATTCTTAAACATGTAAAATTATTATGCGTATATTAACATTTTTAGATATGGTAGAGGAAAATTAGAAAATGTTTATTTATACAATGATGAATGGTGGAAGTTACATTTGCAAAATAAATGCATTTAATGAGTTATAAAGTTTATAAAATTAGTAGGAAAACTATTCAAATTAGTAGAATGGGTACAAATTTATTAAAAATATTACAAAAATATATTTGAGATAAGAAAGAAATAGTTTTAGAAGAAGAAAAAACCACAAATCTTGAATAAAATAAAAATTATAATGATCATTATAAATATATTGGATCACAGAAACTAAATGTAATGATGAGTATATTAAAATGCTGCCAAAAATTATTTGAGATAAGAAAAAAGAAATTTAAGAAATAAAGAAATTAAAACACACAAAAATTAAATAATAATAAATATAATAATAATATTTTATATAATTGTCTATTGGATTAACAAACTAAACATAATGATGGTGAGTAAATTAAAACATATTACAAAACAATTATTGAGATAAAAAACAGAAAAGTACAAAAATTGAATTAAATAAATATAATAATAATATTTTATATAATTGTCTATTAGATTAACAAACTTAACATAATGGTGATGAGTATATTAAAAATATAAGAAAACAATTATTGAGACCAAAAAAAAAAAGTAGGTACAATTTCTTTGATAAATGTATTACAATAATTATTTCAGTTTAAAGATACATGAATATGTAAAAAAATAACTAAATGTCTAACGTAGATATTGGAGATGGATTTTTTCAACTTGTTCTCCTTGTTGTGCTATTGATTGAATTGCTCTTTTTGAATCTCCATCGATAAATATGAATTTTTTGTTATAACCATCAAAAATTTATTATTCATAATTATTTTGAATTAAAAATATGAAAATTAAAGAATATTCTAGTAACACATTAGAATTAAAATAAAATTGGAAAAAAATGTAAAATACATACCATATCAAGACATAAAATTTAGAAGCAAACTATTATAATGATGTCTCAATTGATTTTTCAACCAATGCAACAACAAAAGATTGAAAGAAAAAAAGTCGAAAAATACTTATGAATTGAGATATGCTAGATGAGGATGAGAGAATGATTATTTATAGGATGAAATGATGGAAGTTACATTTAGAAAATAATTAAATTAGGGGGTTACAATTAAAATTAATAGTGTTGTTGAATGACATTGAGTGGAGACAAATATTTAATACATAATGTATATAATTTCAGTTATAATTATAATTTCAGTTACAATTTAGTACTTAAAAGAAGATTAATGTGTATGATTAAATATGTTGTATTTATACTTTAATTGGAGATAAATATTATTATTTTTAATTTTTGTTTTTAAAATAATTGCCAAGTGGACCAATCATGGGAGAGTGAAACCCTACTTTTATATGTATGATTAGGCCTGGGCTTTCGGTTAACCGTTCGGTTATCGGTTGGGTCCATTCGGTTTCGGTTCTTTCGGTTTCAAAATTTAGTATCCATTCGGTTATTTTGAAATTTCGGTTCGGTTTCGGTTCGGTTTCGGTTCTTTCAGTTTTAAAATTTAGTATCCATTCGGTTATTTTGCTTAGGGTATTTTCAGATATTTCGGTTATTTTTGAGTATTTTCGGATATTTTTGGATATATTTCGGTTATTTTCGAGTATTTTTACTATTTTTATATATTTTTTAAGTATTTTTGATTATTTGGTCTATAAATAACTAATTATTTTGAAAATATAATTGTATTTCGGGTATTTCGGTTACCCGAAATATTTCGGTTCGGTACCAATTCGGTTACGGTTATTTCGGTTATAGAATTTAGTATCCATTCGGTTATTTTCAAATTTTCGGTTCGGTTCGGTTCGGTTTTTTTTTCTTCGGTTTCGGTTCGGTACATTCGGTTCGGTTTATTTGCCCAGGGGAGATATTTTTGGATATATATCTGTTGTTAAAGAAACATTCTTGTAGTTGGGTCATACGCAATATATATCTGTTGGGCTGACTATACAAGCTTGGGCTTCAACAAAATTAATGGGTCTCGAGAATATTTGTTTTTGTTTTTACCCTTTTCTTTAAAATCTGATTTTAAGTTTTTAACTAAAACAAATTATAAATGAATTTAACACATTTAAATCCTCTGATCTTAAATCTCCAGAAGAAACCCAGAAACACGAAGATGGGAGACAAAGGAGAATCAATAAAATGGCCAAAGATCAAACCCAAATCGAATCTCAATGTCTCTTATCTCAAGAATCATGATCTCTTCACCGTAAGTTCCTCACCAAAATCATCAACCCATTTCATTATTTTCCCCCAATTTTAGTTTAACCTAATCGGTGTTTAGGGTTTATATGATCGTAAAATCTGTAAATGTTCATCGATTTCTATGATCAGATTCTTGTAATTGACAAATTTTTGAAGTCAAATTTATGAGCTTTAGCTTTGTTCGAATCTATATATGTTAAAGCCATGAACTTTGTGAATTGCTTTCTCTGATAAAAAAATATGAATCCTTTTTATGGGTTTATGGTTTCAGGTGGAGAACTGTTTGAGTTCTGATGAATCAAAGGGTTTTGTTAAAATTGCAGAGTCTATTGGTTTCACTCACCAAGGAAGTCGTGGACCAGCCTATGGTGAAGCTTTTAGGGATAACCATCGGATCTCAGTGAACGATCCTGTTCTTGCTGATACGATATGGCAATCGGGTCTTTCTGATTTGTTTACTGATATCAAGATTAGGAGGAAGGTTGCTGTTGGCTTGAATCCTAACATTAGATTTTACAGGTTTGATGTCCCAACGTTTTCGAAAGTTTCATTCTTTGTTTCATTAGAGTGGTTAAATTGTGGAACGATGTGTAAAGAATATGTTATTGTCCTGTTTCTCCATTGGCACTCTACAACGTTGTAGATTCGTCATGGGAGGAAATTTCCTAAAGTTTTTGCCATAATGTGATTGTTAATTTCAGGTATAGTGCTGGTCAGCATTTTGGTCGTCACATCGATGAAAGTGCTGATCTTGAAGATGGAAAGCGGACCTATTACACATTGTTGATATATCTAAGCGGGAACGGCACGAAATCAAAATCCAAGAGCAGTTCAAGCAAGGCGAATGATTCGACTTCAGCTGAGCCTTTAGTAGGTGGAGAAACCGTCTTTTATGGTTTAAGGAACAGTATCGTAGCTGAGGTAATTAACTCTCGAATAGTTTATTCGTCTTAATTTCATATTTTATTGATTGATATATCGTCAACGAAAACTTGTTTATTACCGCAGGTAGCTCCAGTGGAAGGTATGGCTCTCTTTCACATCCATGGAGACAAGTGCATGTTGCACGAAGGAAGGAATGTTTCCAAAGGCGTCAAGTATGTGTTCCGTTCTGATGTTGTTTTTGCATGAATAACGCTGATCCAACTTCTCTGTATTTTGTGTTTCTCACATTAATTACCTTCATACAACATTATGAACCATCGATTAAGCTTGTGTAGATCGCTGTTTACCTGAATCAAGCCCAAGGTATAACAAGCCATGAGTCATGGACTCAGTTTTCTAAGTTTGTTTTATGTTAAATGAGTCATATTTGGTGACCAGTAAGTGAAATTTCGGATGAATATATAGGTAAGTTCTCTGAAGCAGAACAAATTTACTTTTAAAGCATACTCTGCAATTCATAGAGAATTAGAAGGTTTAATAACCGATCCATAAGTTGGCCGGTCTACATTATTATAATATCAAGTATAAATGAAATCAAATTTGAAGAAAAGAAAACTCTCAATTGGTTGCTTGTTAGGGTTATGCTTTTAGTTGACGAAGCGAGTGTTAACTCTCACTTGTCCGGTCTCCTTGACTCCAAAGTTTCCAAGTTTTACCATGGAAGCTGCAAACTCTCTGAAGAAAGCTTTTTGGTCTCGAGCAAACGTCTCAACGATCCACTTAGTCCGAGAATCGCCTAGAAGGGCCTGATCAGACCCAAACACTCCTTTCCCGGACAAAATCTGCTTGTAGTAAACATTGTCGAAAACCGAGGACGTGGAGTCCAAGACTGTCCCTGCGTTCTTGCCTCGGTTAGATGATCTCGGGCATTTCTTTTTCAGGGTTTGTGCGAACGCATAGTTCATCGAAGGATCAATGTCGTGCAATTTGCTAAAGTTTTGAAGACGGGACTCGAAAGAAGAACAGTGAGAGAACCCTATGGTGTGGCCACCTGAGAGCGTAACCATGTCTTTCACCGACAATCCTCTTGCTGCAAAGCTTTGGATCAGTTGAGAAACATTAAATGTTGGTGCTGGGAGATTTCTAGTCTCGTTGGCTCGCGAAATTGTCCCGTCTTTTCGCCCTTTCAGTACGCTCCAATAAGGACCACCGGACTAAATGAAAAACATTACAAGGGGCATGGACAAGTAAATCATTAACTGGATATATAGATAATAAAGGGATCACTCTATTACGAAAACTCACCAGGGTGACCACATCTCTGGCTGCAATGGCGATTACATCGGCACAAGACACGGTACGAGGACAAGCCTTTTCTAGCTTTCTCTTAGCATCTTCGATCACGTAAAATGACCGTACCGAGATGTTAGGAGGACCATCCTTCTCAGCTTGGTTTGACCGTGTCGAATCAAGTAGAATGGACGCATCACATCCCTACAACAACACAAAGTCACAAACCAAATAATTTAATCAAAACTCAACTTCATATCTAACTGGATCAATTATCAACGATCAAAGAAAGAAGATCAAGATGCATACCCTGATGAAGCAATCGTGGAAGAACATTCTGAGGAGACGAGCAGGCACTTTGGGATCATACAAAGTAGCATTCCTAACAGTTTCAAGTATGATTTTTTCAGCAGCGGGGCACGATCGATCATAGTAATGTGCATCAAGAGCACCTTCTGATGGCTTAACTATCGCCAAAACCACAAACATCATCGCGAAAATGAGTCCTTTCGAGAATGCCATTTTATGGTTTTTTGTTTTTGTTTTGGGCCTCGAAAAGCACTCTTTTGTTCTTGAAGTTGTTTGAGGATTTGATGATGAAGAAGAAGCGGGACTATTTGGCTTTTATAAGGAGAGAAATGAGAGGCTAATATTCTAGAAAATGTGTATGTGTATAGTATAACATATGCTTTAAAGTTACTCAAATTATTTGGAACAAACATGCATATAATCCGGTATTCAAATTCTTTTCTCCTTGAAATCGTACTTTGAATCTAAGCATGTACTTTGGTGAAACTTAGAATATATGCAGCAGAGCTGGACAGAATCTGTTTTTGGTAACCATAAAAAAAAGTGTATTATATAACGTTTTAATGAAGGTTTTTTTTTATAAAACAAATGGATGTTCTTGTATTTAAAATTTATTCTAAACATTTTTTAGATATATTAACGGAACCTATAAGCTTAAAATAATTTTCTTTTAAGTTAAGTAACTTAGATAAAAACTGTATTTTTTTTTGTTATGTAACTTGAATTAAAAAAAATCCCATGTACAATAGAATTCGGATGGTGCCAAATAAGGAAAGTACACGAAGGGTTTAGAATCCGGATGGTACCAAATAAACCATATCCGAAAAGGTGGTTGTTGTGATTATCTTAAGTTTAAATATGAGTAATGAAGACTATAATCAGATGTAAAATGGTGGCATAATGATGTGTTTGTGTCTGTTTGGATAGAGTAAGATTGAAAATAAATAAAGAAGAGAATTAAACTAGAAGATGGTCAAAAAAGGGCAACTACTGTTGAGTTATACCTATCAGTGTTTGGTTTCAATTGCCTTGGCTTCGCAGTACGGTTGGTGAAGGATTTGTGGTACTATTTTTTTCTGCATCCTTTTGTTTTGCATCTCACTTGTACGGCACTATTTGCATTGTAGTCACAGAAATTATTATAAATATCCTAAATAAAAATTTTAATGAGAAAAATTAAAATACATTAAAACTGGATTTTGCGTATATGAGTATATGACCGACGACGGATACATGATTTTGATATGGTTGACAACAAAGAAACAAATTTTTTTGGATACGGTTTAGTTTACTTTAGTTCCGGTTCAGAAAAATGATATACAATAAAGATGGTGTAGTAATCAAAACAATAATTATTTTTTATTTGATCAGTTTACTTTATTCATGAATTGTCATTCTTGTATCATGTCAAACATTAATGGGGGATCAAGAGTAACAACATTCTAGTACTCTGGTATTTTGGCGACGTTCATCGTCTTCGGTTTGGTTCACGACTTGCTTTTCTTCTGTTTAACTCGTGAAATGCTCACAGGGGAAGTTATTCTGTTCTTCATGTTACAAGGCGTTTGCCTTGTGCCGGAATTGGCGATGAAGAAGAAGACGACGGTGATGCAGCGGTGGAAGTTGAGTCCGGTGGTTTCGAGGATATTCACAGTGGGGTTTGTGTTTGCGACTGGTTCTTGGTTGGAGACACCTCAGCTTGTAAGAGCGGCGTTGTGGAGAAATACATCAACGAAGCTTTGTTTTTCGTTAGTTTCGTAAAGCACAAGTTATTTAGTCTCTTGGGGATATTTGAAACGAGTGTTAATTAATTAAGCCCAAGTTAACATTGTTTAGCCTTTTAAGAGTGTTTACAATCTGGACTTTAGTTTGGTTTAATCTTGTTTTAGAAAAGAAAAGAAAACAAAAACAATTTTTTTAAACAAAAAAAAAAACAATTTTGTTATGTTTTATTTTGAGTTTTGTTCTTCATCTCATTTTGGACTCTTAAAAATGATAGGGTAGTTTCATTCATTACCAAAATGTTTGACAGAAACATAAGATTGAAATTGTTCTCCCAAATCTTTTACACATCTTTTCCTAAATCAGGGATCAAACTGACCTAATTAAAAACAACAACTAACAGTTAAAATTCATTCCCTAAGTCTCGTGACATGACGATGGAGATGAGTCCCCTGAGCCACCCAAAAACTGAAGCTCTTTCTTATCATAAATCTCCAAAGAAAAATCCCTCAGCGGTTGCGTCGCACCGCCACCACCAGGTCCACCACCGCTCGTTTCCATCTCCGGTTCAGCGGCTGAAGCGTTTGAGACGTCGTAAATAGACACCGGTCTAGCACCAACGTTCAGAAACGAAGCTGTAGCAACTGTAGGAATAGCCCACATTTGGCCCATTTGATTCGGCCCACCAGTAACATACGCAGTACCCATACCCATAGGCCAAAACGGCATCAACCCCGTCGTATTGACGTTCATGATATTAACACCGTAATTTGACGCCGTTATCGGAGCTAACCCAGAAGTAACGGAGCTATAACAGCTGTCATGTTCATTAACGTCTACGAACTCACTCGTACAGTTACGCTTCCTCCGTTTCTTCATTAGGTCACCGTCACCGTCACCGCCGCCGTTATTCTCTACCGGAGCGCTCGTCGGTATTTTTAAAGTTCCGTTAACCGAAACAGCAATAGCCGGTACAGTCCCGGTTCCGGTTGCTTCAATTATCGCCGGTTCAGCTCGTTCCAATAACCACCGAATGGTTTCTCCGTCGGATTTGTGACCAAGTTCACGGGTCAATTGAAAGACCCGAGCAGCGCAACCCGCAGGCATTCGGATCCTCCGACCTCGTCCTTCTACTTTCGTGTGACGGTCTTTAGTCGGTCTCTTCGGAGCCGGTTTAGTCATCACCGGCTGCAAAAACCCGTCTTCTTGTTTCATGAGCATCATACCCGGTTTGGTTTTCGGATTCGGGTCAGACAGATGGGTCATGGTTGCTACTTGGTCAATCTCTTGTATCGCTTTGCCTTCTTGATTCGATTCCATTTACACAAAACCCTAGAAAAATCTGAATGTCACAAAACTTCAAATTCAGTCAAAATGTTTTGTTTTTACTGATTATTTTGCAGGAAAATGTTATCTTTTTCAATTCGAACCTTAAAAAGTTTGAATTTTTTTTTGTAAATTAAAGAACAGTGATAAAAAAAAAAAAAACTGAGAAACCCTAGAAAGGTAGAAAAATAAAAAGTTCAAAAGCTAACCTTATCCTCTGCACGAACCCTACAAAGATGGAAGAAGGGGCCCTCAAGATCATCGTTTCATTTTTATAGTCCATTATCAAATCAACGGTCTAGATCACATCTTGACAGCTGAACCAATATGGGCCTTATGGGCCTTGGCCTCTACCACATGGTCTATATCTCTCTCTCCAACCTACTGAATTTGGGAGCTAAGTTTTTATTGACCAGAAGTAGAAAGAAATTTACTTGAAATTTCATTGATTGTTGAACCGGTTTTGATTTAAGAAGTGAACCAAACCAAACCGAAGCCAAAACTAGACTACTTCACGGTTCTTGTGTTCAAAAACATGAACACCACATCTTCCACTCTCTTTATCAACAAACTCTGAATCTAAAAACCGTGCAACGAAAATCCAAAGCTTATAAACATCTTCGAAATTCGCAAGAAACCCTAACGCAGCAGTGAGAACAGAGATCCTCGGTTCGTCGATGTCTCTGTTTTTTTTCTTCTCAAACACTCTATCTTTCACTCCTTCGTAGTCATCTTCGAACAAGATGTTCTTCAAGAAACCTTTTCCGAGTGAGATATTGCTGCAATCGGCTAGCTTTTGCACGATAAAAGGTTCGATTTTCTCGCCTTTTTGGTTGAACAGATTGAACGCAACCGCTGGTCCTCGATTGAAATTAACCTTTTGACCGTAGATTTTGACGAGACGACTAGTTGTAGAATGTTTGAGTTTGTATAGAGCACTTACTAACCAATTTATCAAGCATCTTGATCTGTTCCCTGTTGCTACCAACCCTAGTGAGTCTACATGATCTAGGCCTTTGTATTCGACACTAGAACTAAAGCTATATGTTTCATCCGATTCTGTTTGTGTCCGGCTGATTTCCAACGTGTGTAATGAAATCGGATTGTCGGTAGGTACAAGGTTAACCATACCTGAGCCAGTGGAAGATTCAAGAATCGGAATGGTGGATTTCTTGACAAACAAGCAACCGAATCCAGAAGGGTTTTCTCCAAACACCTTGTAGAACGAACACACCATGAAGTCGGGGTTATAAATAGAGAGACCGAAGCTATCCATATCCTTCGGTCCCAAACCGCAAGCATCGATCATTACATGCCACCCATTTTCTTGCGCCACACTCATCCATAGATACGGATACCTTGATCCCGTAACCCTAGAATGAAGCGGAAAGACGAATATACCTTTCTTCTTCTTCTTGCTTCCGTTTTTCCCAGCAGTGACCATCTTCCTCAGCTTGGAAGAACAGAGTTTGAGTCTTGGCCATGAGAATTCAGCTGCAGCTACTTTGGCTCCACGTTTCTCAGAGACTCTGTTTATTTCATTCACCGCCTCGCTTTCGTAGTCGTAAACCGTCAAAAGCTTTCGTTTCGAGTTAAACGGGTACGACTCAGCGACGAGCCGAAAAGCAGAAGTTCTATTAGCGGTGAAGACCATTGAGTAGTCTTCCTCGGAGATTTTGAGAAAACCCATGATTCTTCTTTTCATTGAGTACTCAAATTCTGTTTCTTGACCTCCATCGTGGAGAAGCTTCTCTTTGAGGTTACCGATCTTGGGAGACACACTAAAGAAGGGACTTTCAGACAAAGAAGAGGAGATCTGGTAAGTGGAAGGGTCGTAGTTGAGCAACTGAGAGTAAGAGTATAAACCAATTCCAATGTAATCAAGACACGTGTAATGTGATAACCCCAAGTGAAAGTAGTGGTCGGATCTGATACGGTCGATCTTGTAAGTGTCGGAGTAATTGGGGTAAGCTTGGATGAAATCGGAGAAGGATTCTTGATGAGAAGGGAGAGAATTTGGGTCGACGAATTCGGTGTCCGGGAAGATGGTGGAGACCGTGGTTTGGGCGAAATTACGGCGGAGAGTAGCGGATGTGACGGTGGGGGTTAAATCTGGTGGGTGTTCGGAGGCGGCGGCACCGTGAAATGGTGACGATGAAAAGCAGCCGTGAAGGCAGTTTGGTGGTGGTGAATCGCCGGGAAATGGTTGAAGCATTTTCTTCCTCTTTTTGGTGCAAAAGATGTATGTGTGTTTGTAATTGTCAAGTGATTAGCCTAGCTTGTGTTAAATAAATACGCTAAAGTCTAAAGTTTTTTTTAAAGTAGTGCACCTAAGACAAAAGCTTGTTTCTCTTTTCTTTTACCATGTCTCATATGATAAAGAATGTTTTCTATTTTTTTTAATTGAGTTCGATTTTATAATAAGAAAAGGGTAAGTCCTTGGTAAATGTCAAAATTTAGTGTTCGGAAGATATAAACAAGTGCGAAATGTAGTGGAATGGTCAGAACAAGCATATGCAGTGTGTACGGATTAAAAGATATGGATAGTTTTTACCCTAATTTTTATAAGTTCTTACATTGGAAGGACCTAATATAATTATTATTGAATAAAAAACGTATGACCAATGATAGCAATTCATAGAAAAAACATATAATATCCGAGTATAAACGCAATCATATAGTTTGAATAGTATGCAGTTTTTTCATGTTCACTTTCGAAAATTTATGATATATAAGAAAACGTGAAAATAACAAGTAATTTTCTAATTTATTCCGCAAGTTTTAAAACTAAATTATAGACATTTTGTTTATCTAATAAACAATAGTAGTTTTTTGGAGTGTTTTAAGAAAAGTAGTTTCTGTTCGGTTTTAAAGTGTTATCGTTCTATTGATTTCGCTATTCATAATTCATCTATTTTTTTATCCGTTAATCTAATATACTAGTCAAATGTATAAATGAAAGCGTATAAACTACCATAACTTGATTTTTCGTCCTGAAGTATTCATTATTTATATTATAAAACGTCTCAATACTCAATGACCCCACTCACAACATACTAAGATTTCGTTGAAATTGTGGTGGTGTTACATTACATAATTACATGAGACAATTGCGCTGGTAATAAAACTACAAGATGTTTTTCTCTTTCTAGAACCTATATGAGAAAAAAGAAAAGCAAAAGCAAATTAGCCGGGAATAATGATGATTATCAAGAAAAAAACTGAAAAGTGTACACTTTGTCTTGTTTTCGCAAGTTTTCTTTTTAGAACGCGTAGAGCTTAGTAGTGGTCAAGAAAGTGTTTTTTGTTTTTTCACTTTTGTTTCCTTAGCTATTTACAATGCTTACATGCTAAGATATACCACTATGCCCATTTGAGTAAACAAAAACAGCTAATATGTTCTCAAGTCGTTATGTTTTTATTTGTAATCTGCATCATATATCTTTTTATATTCTTTTAGTGAGTACAATAAACTCTAATTTGTTTCCTATCAAATTAATAGCTATCAAAAGAACACTGATCATCTGTTGGTATATCGGCCTCGCCCCTCAAGCTTCTATTAATTAATTTACAACGTTATCAGAAAGTGTAAATCATCATCACACTGCAATACAATAGTATTTGTTTATTTCTCATGTTAATGTATTAGCGTAAAGAGGACAAAGTAATGTGGTCGTGGTGGTGGGTAAAGGAGCACGCGACCCGAGGATTATAATGATGAGCAGGAATTAATTTCACAATTTAGAAATCTTGCTTTTTGAAGAATGTAGTTACATTTCTGATAAACGGTTTTCGATTAATCAAATAAAATGGCTAGTTGGCTACAATGTTTCAAAAAGAAGAAATAAAATTGAATCTAAGAGCATCTCCAACCCACCTCTATATTTGTCTCTAAACTCTATTTTAGAGGCAAATTTGCTCCAACTCACCTCTATTCTCACCTTTAAAATAGAGATCTCTATTTTTTGTTCTATATATAGAGGAACATATAGAGAATCTCTATTTTTTCCTCTATAAATAAAGTTAAATTTTTTAGAGAAAAAAATAAAGGAACACATTGGAGTAAAAATAGAAAAAACTTATCTCTATTATAGAGATAGAGCTAAAAATAGGGAAATACATTGGAGATGGTCTAAGAAATTTATTTGGAGGTAGTGAAAGAATGTCAATCGTTTTTCTGTGTTCCGATTAAGGTGACAATGCAACATTGCAAGAGGGAGACCCGTTCGAGGCTGTTTTGAAGTATGCTAGAAGAGGATTTAAAGATCGATAATTACATGCTTGTTTTTTTATTGTGTGACCAATAACTTTGAAGACATGTGATGTCAATTTGTCTTGCTTGAGTATGCATTCTGCTGTTTATAAGTATTGCCACTGAATGTTCAAATTCAAATCACCTCAACGGTTCATCATCATGTTCGTTTAGTGATATAGTAGTGATCTCATCGTATAGGTGCAGAAGAAGGTGGCACCATCAATTGCGTTCGAAAAACCGAAGATAGTTTGGGTGAATATGTTGCCGGTTGAATAATCATATTCACCTATTACACACACCAAAAACAAGACTAATCGTATTTATTAGAGGATTCTATTTAACTAATAACGTGAACGTACGTGACTTTTCAATTATTATTATTCTCATGAATATGTTAATATACAGATGGAACACTGCATAATACATTGGTAATATAATTTAATATACTAATGTCAAGAAGATTTTATTTCGTCCTCACATGGCATAACATGATTAATTAGTCAATTTGTTATATGAGGGCTTAAAAACTCTTTGCAGATCTGACTTTGACTTTTCATAATATATACTGTATTTTGCAATCGAGTATTTGGCTTTGCTTGGTAACATCGCATCGCTATAATGACCATCATCTCATGTATAACTAGTCATATATTTCGTAATATATATTCTCGTCGCAATTTTCATCTTATCTGGCTCTTGTTATTGCGATAAAGGTACGTACAATACTAGTTTCCTATAGATATACCATTTAATGTGTGATGATGATTTTTTTTTTCATGATTCATGATTTTTTTAAGTATACATTTCATTATTCATGATTTTTTTTTTTTTGTGAAGCTGGACATTATACATTTATGAATGATGCAACAATGGCACCAAAGCAGGCTCGTTTCGACTACATAATCATCGGTGGAGGAACCGCAGGTTGTGCATTAGCCGCAACACTCTCAAAATGCCAGCGTTTTGGTTCTAGAACGCGGCGGCTCGCCCTATGACAATCCCACGGCCAGTGATATTGGCAACTTCGCCAACACACTCTTTAACAACACACCGAACTCATGGTCGCAGCATTTCATCTCTGAGGACGGCGTTTACAACACACGGCCACATGTCCTCGGTGGAGGCTCGGTAATAACGCTGGATTCTAAACTCGTGCGGGCAATGATTACGTGGAGAAAGCTGAGAGGGAGATGGAGGAAGTGGAAGCTGCTTACGAGTGGGTCAGAAAGAAACTTGTGTTCAAGCCACAAGTAATGGGATGTCAAACGGCGTTCAAACGGCGAGAAACAGTAACATGTATGTAAACGCAAAATGACTGTCGTATATGGCCACAGGTAGAACCAATCCGGCGTACCCAATCCCAATGTTTATTTCGTTGTATATAAGGTTGAATAGTCTCCATCCCTACGAGTAGCTCGATAACGCATAGTAAGACGCAAACAGTGCAAGTAAAGAGTTGGATTCACATTCTTTTTGGACCGCAAACAATGAGGGCCTAATTGTTGTGACTAGATTTAAATTCTTTCCTTTTTTTCATTGATTATAGTACATTGCATAACAACAAGTCAACAACATAAAAGGGAAAGAGTAAGAGAGTAGACGAAAGTTTTTCGTATCTATTACTAGAAGGTTGCCCACGCGATGCGTGGGTTTCTTAGTTCATTTTTTTTGCTAAATATTTTATAATTTATGGTTTTGTATAATTTACTTTGTTTGGTGTATGTATTTTTTTTTGTTCAAGAGATGAATGTACATTTAAATTACGTATTTTATAGAAAAATTTCTATCTAATCATTGTTAATCATAAGAAAAACAAAAAACTTTCGTTGTTTTATTTTTCGATAAATTTAAAAAGCCTATTTTGGATTTTGATTTACAAACTATTCTAAATGCAATTCTAAATTTTACCAAAAAAATAAAAATCTTCTCAATGAATTTCTAAGTATTTTCTAGTCTATCAAAACACATAACTCAATTTTTTATTTTAGTTAAATTGTGTATGTTATAAAAGAAACTTCTCTTACCTAAGTGTTGATAGAACACTATTTCTAAATTTTGACAATGAATTTTTTGTGAGATAAGTACAACTTGTTGAATATTGTTTCTCATGGTATATATATAACAAATAATATCTTTGACAATCCCCTTTCTAGGTTTCATAATGATAATCTTTTCCTACCAATGTAGCAATGTTGAAAATTGATAGGTCATTCCTTCAATATTTTTGTGAAGTGAATACTATAGAAATAGTTTTTCTCATGAAATATATGAAAAAATCTCCTAAATAGTTTTTTGAATTTTGTCTTTAATAGTTTCTTTTTTAGGTTTTGAAGTGATAATTTTTTTTTAATATAGAAGTTTTGAAATAGTAAGGAGAATTTTTCTCTTTTTACATCATTTAGATCGACAATGTCTGACCTATAACATAATACACGGGGTAACATGACTATATGCTATCTTGTATCATAGTAGTAAGAAAATGAGATATGTTAAAAATTGGCGGTTTAGTTGTAATACCAATTGGTAAGAGATGATTATCATACATATCATCATTTCTCTACCATTCTTCGAGATTAGCCATAACATTTGCCTCAAACTTTTTACTTTGTAATTCATCTATGAAAAAAAAAATATTTGGACCTTTTGTCCTACCAGTTTTTTTTCGTTAGCCCGATCTTTGCTTGGTCTTGCAACCAACTTTACTTCTCATAGTCAACTTCTTTCTCCATATGCATTCAATCATTTAAAGTTATTCACCTTGTGATGTGAGACAAAAATCTCTTTCTTGAAGAGATGTTAAGAATTGTTTCAATTTTATTTGGAGTAAAAAACGCATGTAACTAAAACTTGATGTAACCATTTTAGAAAAATATTAAACATTAAACATTAAACATTAAACAATTTGAATCAATCAGAAAAACTAAAGAACAAAATATAAGAGCTAATATGAGTCTACGATGTAAGTAAGAGTATATATATATATATATTAGTACAATAATGGAAGTTTTAGTTTACCATTACAAATTAAAATTATGAAACTTCAATGCCTAAGTTAATGCTAATTTTAATGTCCATTATCGTTGGTCATTTACTCTTCTTTAGTCCATGTCTCTTTATATTGTAGTCACTAAATAATTTTGACTATGTTTTCTAAATGTTGGAGGAGAAGTGTATTATTTACTTGTCTCAAATTATATTAATTGGGTAGTTTATGGTTTTCATTAAATTTGATAACTAATATGAAAAAGTTAACGTTGGTCATTTAGTATTCTTTAGTTCATGTCTCTTTATATTGTAGAGTCATTAAATAATTTTGACTACGTTTTATAAGAATAAAAAAGTTAATTGGGTAGAAGTGTATTTACCTGTCTCAAATTATATTAATTGGATAGTTTATGGTTTTCCTTAAATTTGATAACTATGAAAAAGTTAATATTATGTAGAAAAAAAAATTATTTTTAATTATGTTACTTGATTTTAACTACATAATGAGAAGATAAAATAAGGCAAAATCTAGGAAAAAGACAACTTCAAAGTATACAAATTGCTCACATTGTATCTTTGTTTTCTTTTTAGTAAAATCAAAATTTATTATAGAAATTTAGTGGAGACTTTAATTTGAAATGTGCAAATTACATAGTTAATGTAGTTAATCAATTATATGTGAGTGCACCATATGTTATAAATGGTGTGATTAGTCACATAAGTAAGAAAGTTAATGCTAATAAGTTAATAAAACAACAACTGAAACCAATTTAATGATATTAATTGAAAAAACGTTTAGGCACATTCAAACGAAAATATCACTACATTGGAATATAAAAGTTAGAGAAGAAGTTATTTTATTTTTTCATTAAATTTGTTAACTTTTGTAAGAAGGGAAAATATTTAAAAATGAATTGTCAAGTAACTCATAAGAAGAAAATGAAAATTTTAAAGTATTTAATTTATACTTCTTTTTTTGTCAACCACACATTAATTAATAAATAAATAAAGACTAAATTAACTTTCATGTATTAAAAATTTGTAGGCTATATAAACAGTTTAAGTCAAATTTCTTGAACATTTTAAACAATTTAATTTATACTTTCTATAACCATTTTCCAATTATAATTAAAATAGACCAAATTAACTTTCATGTATTAAAAATTTGTAGGCTATATAAACAGTTTAAGTCAAATTTTTTGAAATATTTTGTTAAACTATCTAATTTGCACTTTATATAAAATTTTAAAATTATATTTAAAAATAAAATCAAAATAAATGTTCAACAACTCAAAATTAATAATTATTAGTATGGGGGTTACAAATTTAAAAATAAAATCAAAATAAATGCCCAACAACTCAAAATTAATAGTTATTAGTATGGGGGTTACAAATCTGAAAATACATAAAATAATTTTACTATAAATTACTATTATAAGAAATTCATTTTCCACAATATTGGTGTCAAATAAGATTATTGTGGTAAATCAATATGAATAAATAAACACTTTGATAATAATTAAGATTAGAAATAAATATTGGTGTCTTATATGAATTTTATTCTCTACATTATATTGGTATTAAAAAGTATGGTGGAAAAGAATCAAAACTTATAATATTGAAGAGTAAAGTAATGGAGAGATATTTATTGATTTAAATTTTAAAAAATTAGTTATGGTATATTAATGTGGATAATTAAGAGATAAAAAATATGACATATGTCAAGCCTTTGAAGTGCCAAATATCAAAAATTTATTTATTTGAAGTGCCTTTATCTAAAATAAATTCCTCTGAAGCATCGTCTTTATTTATTGTTTATCTCTATTTTCTCGTCTTGCTATATATCAACCAAGTTGTTGATCTGAAATTGGAACTGTTTTAGTACGGTTCTTGTCTGATTCTTTTGCTTTTATGTATCTCTTCAAGTCACATATCTCATTTATATTGCAAATCATATCGTTTCTTTAATTCTCGCTTTCTTTCCTTCTCTATCGTCTCTAAGATTTCTTTCTTTTTTGTTTGTTATGGATAAACTTGATTTAGGTAACCAATGGAGGGTTTTTGATATGAAAATATTGTAGTAGAGGATGTTCAAGTTCATGTCCCAAAAGGCACAGGATATGGTTCTAGCGGTGAACATGGTTTAAAGAAAAAACATATTGCGCAGAAAATTGAGATTGCAACTAACAGAGCATATTACTTAATGGACGACAACAAGAAAATGGTTGCGGTGTTCAAATCGGTAGATAAAGAAATCCATGAAGAGCATTATGGTTGGATAAAAGGAGATAATGCCATACGAGAACTTGCTGCATACCTCTTGGATCTCCCTAAAAAGGAGCAGAAGATGGATTCGGAGGCATCTCTCGAAAACCATGATACACTGTTTGCAATTCAAAGATAAATGAGAAACTCAGTGGACAAGAGGATCATTGCAAAAATACATTCCGAATGAACCATGGCTCAATCTTGGTCACAAAATTTTCAGTATAGAATATTTTCAATAAATAACGTTGATTCACATTCGATACGGAAACATGGGAGTAGACAAGTTTAATATCTTGTTGAGCAAGGACCTTGATCCCGATTGATCATGGAGTGTGGTTTCCGACATCGGTAATTTGATTTATTTATGTTTTGATGAGCTTTTGTTTTCAATAAGTTGATTAGAGAATCTAATTCATATTTTCAACTCTTTTCTTTTTAGTTTCGTCATTATAGGTATGATTGGGCCTCATGGGAAAAAGCAATATTTCGCATACTTGCCCAAGATGGTCTGGTATGTGGAGACTTTTATGTAGAAAATGATTTGATGATTCTTAGAGCCAACGATATACATTTGGGAGAGGATGCTCTCTTCGTCTTCAAAGTCTAGCATTTGATGTTGATAGGAGTTTTAGGGACATGTTCCTTGAGATATCGCAAAACTAATGACATATAATCTTTCCTTAATTGTTGACTCGTGCAAAGGTTTTCAGACCACCGGAGGCGAAAAACATCTCATGGAGAACATCAGAGGGAATATAAAACAATACTTGGAGTTTGCTAGAGATTAAGTGTTCGTGATATATGAGATTATCTATATATAATTAGTTAATCTGATATTATTTTTTCTTTAATTTTTCTTTTTGTAAGGCTAGACTTGAATCTGAAAGTTTGAATTCTAAGGTGCAGCCACCTATACAAAAATCGGAGCCACAACCATCAAAACCAATTTCAAGATTCAAGGCATATAGAAGGTAGCCCGTCAAGATGACTGCTATGTACCAATATATAAATTTAACTTGATGTTTTTTTTCCTAGGGTTGGGCGTGAGTGAAAACCACCATAAATCTTTTTATGATGTTTTAATTTGAAATGTGCAAATTACATAGTTAATGTAGCTAATCAATTATATGTGAGTGCACCATATGTTATAAATGGTGTGATTAGTCACATAAGTAAGAAAGTTAATGCTAATAAGTTAATAAAACAACAACTGAAACCAATTTAATGATATTAATTGAAAAAAACGTTTAGGCACATTCAAACAAAAACATCACTACATTGGAATATAAAAGTTAGAGAAGAAGTTATTTTATTTTTTCATTAAATTTGTTAACTTTTGCAAGAAGGGAAAATATTTAAAAATGAATTGTCAAGTAACTCAATAAGAAGAAAATGAACATTTTAAAGTATTTAATTTATACTTCTTTTTTTTGTCAACGACACATTAATTAATAAATAAAACAAACTAAATTAACTTTCATGTATTAAAAATTTGTAGGTTCTATAAACAGTTTAAGTCAAATTTCTTGAACATTTTAAACAATTTAGTTTATACTTTCTATAACCATTTTCCAATTATAATTAAAATAGACCAAATTAACTTTCATGTATTAAAAATTTGTAGGCTATATAAACAGTTTAAGTCAAATTTTTTGAAATATTTTGTTAAACTATCTAATTTGCACTTTATATAAAATTTTAAAATTATATTTAAAAATAAAATCAAAATAAATGTTCAACAACTCAAAATTAATAATTATTAGTATGGGGGTTACAAATTTAAAAATAAAATAAAAATAAATGCTCAACAACTCAAAATTAATAGTTATTAGTATGGGGGTAAACAATTTAGTTTATACTTTCTATAACCATTTTCCAATTATAATTAAAATAGACCAAATTAACTTTCATGTATTAAAAATTTGTAGGCTATATAAACAGTTTAAGTCAAATTTTTTGAAATATTTTGTTAAACTATCTAATTTGCACTTTATATAAAATTTTAAAATTATATTTAAAAATAAAATCAAAATAAATGTTCAACAACTCAAAATTAATAATTATTAGTATGGGGGTTACAAATTTAAAAATAAAATAAAAATAAATGCTCAACAACTCAAAATTAATAGTTATTAGTATGGGGGTTACAAATCTGAAAATACATAAAATAATTTTACTATAAATTACTATTATAAGAAATTCATTTTCCACAATATTGGTGTCAAATAAGATTATTGGTTTTATTGTGGTAAATCAATATGAATAAATAAACACTTTGATAATAATTAAGATTAGAAATATATATTGGTGTCTTAAATGAATTTTATTCTCTACATTATATTGGTATTAAAAAGTATGGTGGAAAAGAATAAAACTTATAATATTGAAGAGTAAAGTAATGGAGAGATATTTATTGATTTAAATTAAAAAATTAGTTATGGTATATTAATGTGGATAATTAAGAGATAAAAAAATATGACATATGTCAAGCATTTGAAGTGCCAAATGTCAAAAATTTAGAGCAAGTTTAGAGGAAACCTTGTCATATTATATAAGATTATTAACCAAAAAGACGACATTATATTTTAAACCACAAATTATTCTATTAGGATTCTTAACTAAAGATTGAAATGGTATAATCTCGAACAGAGAAAATAACAAAGCGGATAACGAAGAAAGCCCAAAAGAATACAAAGGAAAGACGGGCACTTCACGCTGCATTAGTTTTGTCTTGAGTCTTGACAGTCTTGTAGAAGATGTGAAGTTATTTACAAAGAACGAGAGTGGTTATTATATTGATGTTGATTATTGATTTATCTTCTGAACTCAAATATTTCTTATTTAGTATTTGCGAGAAAGAATTCTTTATAGTTTAATATAATCTGAATTAAGACGCATTGTTAGGTAAAGTTGGTGTCTTTCTTTGGTTTTGACTTTTGAGAGGAACCAATAAAGACTTCAATGAGTTTATGTACTGACTTTTTTTTTTCTAAAACAAACTTATTGTTTTAAGAGAATTTGTACTCAATGGAAAAAGTTAGATGATATTTAAGAAAATAAGAATATGGGGAAATAAAATATTTGTTAATTAGTTTTTGGACGATTTTTGGATGATTTTACCTTTTATTTATTCCCTCATTTTCAATTTATTTGTTAGGAGACAAATCGTTTTCTCCGTAACATGCATGCTATTTTCTTACGTGTAACGTGTAGAGCTAGTTATGGAGGTTAGAGGTTAGGATTTTAGGTGTAGGGTTTAGTAGTCCATTTGATAAAATTAAACGCCAACGTTAAAGGAAAACATATTATAGGAAAAATCACTCATATCATAATAGTTAAATTAAGGATAAAAATCGTAAGTAATTGCCGTCAAAAAAAAAAATCGTAAGTAATAATATATTTTTTCTGTTCCAATGTCATTTGCCACTTAAAATTTTACAGAAAAAGTAGTTGTGGTTTCTTGATTTTTTTTGTATATTTCAGTACAATAAATCGTTTGGTTGTAAGAAATCCCCATAAATTGGGGAACTAATCAAATTTGAACAAGTACTTATCTTGTTATATAGCTAGTAATCTGTATAATCTCCAAAAGATAAAGAACATTGCAAATCTAATCTTAAACCATGGGCGCAATGGGTTTTCATATTTTTTGTTTAATTCTCGTCACAATTTTCGTATTCCATAGCCCATGTTATTCCGATAAAGGTACAATCATAAACTAGTTAGTAGTTACTATTCATCCAACATCATGGCCATGTTCAATAACATTTAACCTGTTACGTTATGTTAGTTTATAAAAACTGTTTTCATAAAAACAGGGTATTATGGATTTATGAAAGATGCAACACTAGCACCAACTTATGCTCGCTTCGACTACATAGTCATCGGAGGAGGAACCTCCGGTTGTGCATTAGCCGCAACGCTCTCTCAAAACGCCAACGTTTTGGTTCTTGAACGTGGCGGCTCTCCCTATGACAATCCGGCAGCTAGCGATATCGAAAACTTCGCCAACACACTCTTAAACACCACACCAAAAGCTTGGTCGCAGCTTTTCATCTCCGAGGACGGCGTTTATAACCATCGTGCGCGCGTCCTCGGTGGAGACTCGGTGCTGAACGCTGGGTTTTACTCACGTGCGGAAGATTATTATGTGGAGAAGTCCGAGTGGGAGATGGAGGCAGTGGAAGCTGCTTATGAGTGGGTCGAGAAGAAACTTGTGTTCAAGCCACAAGTGATGGGATGGCAATCGGCATTGAGAGATGGGCTTTTGGAAGCTGGGGTGGTTCCATACAATGGTTTCACGTTCGATCATATTGTTGGGACTAAGATTGGCGGTACAATCTTTGACCCCGCGGGCCATAGACACTCGGCTGCAAATCTGTTAGAGTATGCTAACCCGGACACGATTGTTGTTTACTTGCACGCTCTTGTTCACAAAATCCTCTTCACCACTAAAGGTAATTTGCTTACATTCACATTTTTTTCTTCATTATTATTTCTATATACTTTGGATATGAATACTCTGTTTTGGACAGGAAGATCGAGGCCTAAAGCGTACGGAGTTATATATCAAGACGGAAATGGAGTGTTTCACAAGGCAAAACTGGCGAAAAACGCAATGAGCGAGGTGATTTTGTGTGCGGGCGTCATCGGGAGCCCGCAACTATTGATGCTGAGTGGTGTGGGTCCTAAGGCCCATCTTGAGGCCCATGGGGTCAATCCGGTCCTCGATCAACCCATGGTTGGGCAAGGGATGGGAGATAATCCAATGAACCTTGTCCTCGTCCCTTCTCCTCAACTTGTAGAACTGTCCCTCGTAGAGGTCGTTGGTATCACCAAGTTTTATGATTTCATTGAAGGTGGAAGTGGCTTAAGCCTCTCTCAAAACTTGACCCGTAGGTTCTTCGATACTAATTTGAATATTCTCAACGAGGTACAATTTTAAATACATTAAAAGGTTATTATAACTTATATTACTCAATCTTGCATGAGACTATATGTCAGTCATTAATAACGCATTATGCATGCAGACACTCTCCACCCAGTCAATCGTAGACTTCTTCAAATCCTTGGATCTTCCATTGAATATGATGGAAAATGCGGGCTTGATCTTCCACAAAGTCGATGGACCAGTCTCGAGAGGTTACCTAGAACTCCGAAACAAAAACCCAGATGAGAATCCTTCAGTGACATTCAATTACTACCAAGAACCAGAAGATCTTGAAAGGTGTATTAAAGGACTTAAAACCATTATTAAAGTGGTAAACTCGAAGGCCTTCTCCAAATACAAGTACCCGAATGAGACCGTACGTGGACTACTCAATCGCACGCTTAGCCTTCCTATCAATCTAAGGCCAAAACACGCCACCTCGAAGTCCAACTTGACGCAGTTTTGCATAGACACTGTAATGACTATTTGGCATTACCATGGAGGTTGCCAAGTTGGAAGAGTGGTCGACAAAAATTACAAAGTTTTCGGTATCGATGCCTTAAGGGTCATCGATGGATCCACATTTCTCAAGTCTCCAGGGACTAATCCACAAGCCACAGTCATGATGCTCGGAAGGTAAAAACACTGATACCAAATTAATGATCATGTGATTCTTCAAGAAATGATTGTTGAGATTTGAGAATGTTATGTGTAGGTACATGGGGCAAAAGATTCTTCGAGAGAGAGCTGCTTTTGGATCGGAGAAAAATATTATGATTATTCGATCGTTTCTCCAACTAAAGATGAGACCAGTATATGATCATCATCAAAGAAAAGAAAATTCTGAAAAAATAATCAGTAATGTATATCAATATCACACACATATCTCATGAATATTTGGAATAAAGAAAGAAATTTGATTTCTTATATGGGCCTAAATTGGGATTGAAATTGAATGGTCCGATTATACGGTTTACTAAGCCGAGTTAAGTAAACCGGAAAATATCAATATTCAGTTCTCAACTTCATTTATTAACTCATTCTCCGTCGTCCGGAACTCTGCAAACGATTTATTAGGGTTTATCGAGAGCGAAGAGAAGGAGAAAGCGAAACCTAAAATCGACACTAATGGCTGACGAAGATTACAACGAAGTCGATGATTTGGGGTTATTATTCTCTCTTCCTCTCTCGGGTCCTTATGTATTCGTTATTCGTACTCGGATTTCAAAAGATTCTATCTTCTTCTCGACGAATTCGTAAACGATTGAGAGCAAATTAGATTCGTTATTGACTAAATTAACAGTGTTTATACATGGGTTTCTTCGATGAATTGTTGGCATAGTACTGATTCTAATCGTTTGTCCAAAAAAAAAAATACCGATTCTAATCGATTTCAAGGTAGAAACCCTAATTTCATGGTGGGTTGATTGAGAAAGAACAAAAAACGCTATTTTTGGAACTCTATGAGCTTTTTCTAGTGAAACTTTGGGTTATGGTTTAACATTGGTTTCATTGCTATCTTTCAAATTGTTTGATTGTGGTATTTCAATTGCAGATATGAGGATGAGCCAGCGGAGCCTGAGATTGAAGTAAGATAATTTTCTTCTTTGTTGAAGAGACGTGGATATTGCTTATTACAATACATTCTGTTTCTGATTAGTTTTTTGTGTGTAGGAAGGAGTAGAGGAAGATGCTGAAATGAAGGAGAATGATGATGTCAATGGTGAGCCTCTTGAAGCTGAAGATAAGGTCGAAACAGAACCTGTGCAACGTCCACGTAAAACGTCAAAGTTTATGACTAAGTATGAGCGTGCTCGTATCCTCGGCACTCGCGCTTTGCAGATTAGGTATGGTTCTTTCTACCCCTTTTGTTTCATGACTATCAAGTATATATCTTCAGTTTGTTAAGAATTTTACTATTGCTTTCTTATAAAACTCGATGAGGGTACTTAAATTCTTCTGAGAACAATTTTTGTACTGTTAAGTTGGCTTGAAAAGTTTGATTCTTAATGTTGTTTTTGTCTGATACAGCATGAATGCTCCTGTCATGGTCGAGCTAGAGGGTGAGACCGATCCACTTGAGGTGTGATACTTTCTTCTTGTTGTTTTTGGACATGTTCTGGCTGTCAGTAAACTTAGATATATATGATCATTTGAGCTAATTTATTATGATTTGGCTTCAGATTGCGATGAAGGAGCTTAGGCAGCGGAAGATACCATTCACAATTAGACGCTACCTACCTGATGGGAGGTGAGAGATTGCATTGAGCTTATATTGTTCTCTTCACTCATTTGATCTCTTCTTTTCTTTTGACTGACTTATGATTCTGAATCAGTTTTGAGGAATGGGGAGTTGATGAACTGATCGTGGAAGATTCATGGAAACGTCAAGTAGGTGGTGATTGATAATCTGACCAGCAACAAATCCGTATGTAATTTGCAATCTTTTGCTCTCATATGGATAATAATTTTCTGATGTTTTAATAGAACTAAAAATCAGTGAAACTTATGTATAATACTGGAATCATATTCCTAAATTTTGCAAAACTAGAAACCCCAAGTTCCATAATTCCACTATATCATTATTATACATATTAGAAACAGAACATGGACAGATAGATGTACACATTCATACTCTTTAAGTTCATCATACATTGATTAAAACTATTCCAAGATCAAGATTTTCTTAAAGCAAATGTCTCTAAGTAATATCTCACGCTTCTTTATCCGTTTTGCGGTAAATCTCCCTCTCTTGAAGAATCCTTTGGCCCATATACCTACACAAAACACTCGACTCAATCAGTTCTCTATCAAATCTTCAACATATTTTTATAGATTATTTGATCATTTGGTTTATGCATTTACCTTCCGAGCATCATAACCGTAGCTTGAGGATTAGTCCCCGGAGACTTGAGAAATGTGGATCCATCGATGACCCTTAATGAATCGATGCCTAAGACTCTGTAATTCTTGTCAACCACTCTTCCAACTTGGCAACCTCCATGGTAGTGCCAAATTGTCATCACAGTGTCAATGCAAAACTGCTTCAAATTGAACATCGAGGTTATGTGCCGCGGCCTCAGATTGGTAGGAACGCCTAGCATTAGATCGAGTAGTCCATGAATGGTCGCGTCCGGGTACTTGAATTTGGAGAATGCCTTGGAGTTGATAACTTTGATAATGGTGTTGATCCCTTCAACACATATCTGTAGATCCTCTGGCTCTTGATAATAGTTGAACCTTACTGAAGGATTATCATCTGGGTTTGTGTTCCTAAGCTCCAAATGACCTCTCGAGATCGGTCCCGCGATTTTTTGGAGGATCAAACCGGCTTTTGTGGTCGCATTCAATAGAGGATTGGATTTGAAAAAATCTGTGATGGATTGGGCCAACAGTGTTGGAGATGTAGTACTAGAAGTACGGCTTGTCTGAATCTTACACAATGAAAAAAAAAAACAGATTTGACATGTCGTTTCATGAAGATAAATATTAAAGTTATATAATAAAATTCAATGTGTTAATCTATATTATACCTCGTTGAGATAATTCAAAACACCATCGAAAAATCTACGAGTCCAACTATAAGAGAAGATGACACCACTTGCTCCTTCAATGTAACTTTCAAACTTTGTGATCCCAACGACTTGTATCAGAGAAACCTCGACAGGCGTAGGAGAAGGAATAAATATGGCATTCATCGGATTATCTCCCATCCCTTGCCCTACCATCGGATGATCTAACACCACCGGTTTAATCCCGTGAGCCGCGAGATGAGCCGCGGGACCTATGCCGCTCAGCATCAACAATTGCGGGCTCCCAATGGCCCCCGCGGACAAAATCACCTCATTCATTGCATTCTTCTCTAACTCTGCCTTGTGTAACACTCCGTTCGCGTCTTGAAATATCACTCCGTATGCTTTTGGCCTTGGCCTTCCTGTCCAAAACATAAGTGGAAGGGGACATATAAACCAAACCGAACCGAATCCAAATTTTCATGTTTCAATGAAACTGAACTGAAATCAATTTTAGTCCAAACCAAACCAAGACTAATATGTAGATGAATTAATAATACCTTTGGTGGTGAAGAGGATCTTTTGAACGGAGGCATGCAAGTAGACAACAATGTTGCCCGGATTAGCATATTCCAACAAATCAGCCGCCGTGTGTCTATGACCAGCACGGTCAAAGATCGTACCACCGATCTTAGTCCCATAGATATGATCGTACGTGAAACCGTTGTACGGAAACTCACCAGCCTCCAAAAGCCCATCTTTAAACGCCGTTTGCCATCCCATCACCGGCGGTTGAAACGCCACTTTCTTCTCGACCCACTCGTAAGCAGCTTCCACTTCATCGCTCTTCCACTCAGCCTCCTTCACGTACTCTTCTCCCGCACGTGTGTAAAACCCGGCGTTTAACACCGAGCCACCACCGAGGACACGTGCACGTGTGTTGTAAACGCCGTCCTCGGAGATAAAAAGCTGCGACCACGAATTAGGTGATGTGTTTGAGAGTGTGGTGGCAAAGTTTTCGATATCCGTTGCCGTCGGATTGTCGTAGGGAGCGCCGCCGCGTTCAAGAACCAAAACGCTAGCGTTTTGAGATAGCGTTGCGGCTAACGAGCAACCGGAAGTTCCTCCTCCGATGATTATGTAATCGAACCGAGCAAACATTGGCGCAGAAGTTGCATCTTTCATAAAACTGTAATAGCCAGCTTCACGTTTTTAAAAAAGACCACTAAATTAATACCAAGAATTCAAATGTTAATGAATATTTATCGTCACACATTGAATGATACGTAAAAAAAAACTATACCTGTATCTGGCAAACACGAGGCATGAGAGATGTATGTTACGATGAATATTATGCGAAATAACCATAATATTTGTAAACCCATTATGGGTGAAAGATTAAGTTTGATTCTTTATATTTAGATTAGAGCAAAAAATAAGAATAGGTGTGATAGGGTTTATATAATAAGATGAAGCATAAGCCTCTTTTCGTTTGCCTTTATGAGAGGAAGCTTTTATGGTTCACCAGCACATATTTATTGGTCATAGAATCATACAAAGATTTTAGGGTCTTGGTTTTTTTTTTAATGAACAAGGAATGTTCTTGTTTCTCGTTTGTTTTATTATTCGAATCTCTGCAGTTATAATATAGCTAAATTAATAGTCACGTACAATGAAATTCGATCAAAAATGTTAAAACTATTTTGACTATTAGTTTTATCTAAATGTCAAATAGAAAAAATAGTTAATGGGTGATTAGGTAAAAGTATTAAGTAACACATACACATCATTATAAATTTCTTTAATCTTATATAGCTAAATTAAGAGGCACGAAAATGAAATATGATCAAATTCGAGTTCAAACTATTTGACCAGTACATGTCAAATAGAGAAATAATTAATGAGTGTTAGCCTGTTAGGTGTGAAAGTAGTAGTTACACATCAATTATAATTTTATTTGTTTGATCTCTTGCATGAAAAGATCTTATGGCAACAACCTCTAATTATCGATATGCATAAAAATCATAGTGCAATACCTTTTTTAAATAAATTATAATGTCAAAACTTTAGCGGTTGGGGTTTAGGGTTGTCTTATAGCAATATTAATGTCATAGTTATTCAATCATTACAAAACAATAAATGGTCCTTAAAAATGTGTTATATTCCAGTATCCCATATATATTCCCAGATAGAAAAAAAAACAATTTGCAATTAACTAGTGTCCGTTGTTAACAGAGAAATAAGAGTTAAATGAGTAATGCAAAAGTTACTTGCTAATTTTGTAACTGATTTGATCTGATTTATGAAAATTATAGGACCGACACAAATAGAAAGAAGTTAGCTCCAACTGCGGACTGTCCATAACTTTGTTTACATATAAGAGTTTAGTTTTTAATTCACACTATCTTTGGTGCCAATATGTGCACGTTTTTATTATTTGATTATCTATTTAGAGGAGGCTTTTTGAGTTTTGGTGGATTTTAGTGGTTCTAAGAACTGCACATATCGGATCTACTTTTATGAGCCTCCTTCCACAGATTTAGTGAGTAGGGCCTGCTTTTAATTTGGTTGTTTTCCTGTTGTTATATGTTTCATTTGACTTACCAATTTCAAATTTAAAATAGAGAAATATTTTAAAATATCATACTTTTAAGTTTTAGTTCTGAAAATACCATTACTAGTTTGTTTTCCCAATAGTACCACAAATTCTTATGACCAACGGATTGTTGAATACCAGGGATCACGATTCCACGGAAGAAAAAAAAAAAACCTCTATCCAACATATGAATTAGCAAGGAGATGGTTCTACATGCACCACACAGAGGGCCAGCTCAAAGTATTATTGGGCCCTATGCTATGTTGCAAATTTTTTTACATGATGGCCTAAATGTTTAACACTTAAAAAATTAGATCCTATTTTATAATTATTTAAACATTTGGACCCTAAAATACAAAGAAAATAGAATTAAAAAATGGAACCCTATGCTCTTGCATATTTAGCACACCCCAAGAATCGGGCCTGACCACACACACAATTAGACAATTGTTTTATGTGAGATACAAAATCACGACAAGCGATTAGACATATTACACGTTGAATTTTTCATCAATAATCTCAAATAATTTTTATTCTATTAATATCGAAATAGTTTTTTTTTTGTCATCCAAAATTAATTGTCGCTCAAAAGAGCTATTCCTGAGGAATGTTGTTTACATATGTGATATGAAGCGGTTCCGTACGAACTCTATTAATATCGAAATAGTACACCAAAAAAAAAAAACATTAATAGTGTACTTAATTTAGTCGTCTATTATGTTTTTTTTTTTTCCGGTAAAATCAAAACTTATGGGTTGATATGAAACCACTTGATTTATCTTTAAACATAAAAACATTATAAAAAAATCCTTCTTTATAATAATTTATTTTTATTTCGTTCTGATTTTATAGATCAATGGATTAACTATTTAAGTTATAATAAATTGGTAAGTTATTTGAAGATGTCTGTCATCTCATATATTGGGCCTGTAGTGCTTTCAGAAGCCCATTACAAAAGTTTGGGCTGTCCAATTACTACTTCGTTTTTTGAAGTCATGTAATTAATTTGTTGTTTGCTTTGGTTCATTCTCTTTTTCGCTGGATTTGTCTCTCTGTCTCTCTGCTTTATCCGATCGGCGCCGGAGAGATTCTTGGTAATCTTCTTCACTTCTTCTATTGGACATACTCTCGAAAAGACCCAATCGTCGGATTCTAGATTCCAACTTTTTGTTTCGATTTGTCCACTGGTGTACTGTGTTCTTATCGATCCTGAGTTTTCGAATATTGCTAGTTCTAAACCAGAATGAGAGATTATTTGATACTAATCAGTCTCTAGATTAAGATTTAGTTGTTAAAGAATTGGACTTTCAAATTCGATTTGGAGTTATAAAAAAAAAAAACCTGAATTTATGTTTCTCTTTGAAATGTGTTTATAAGGGTAAGGGAAGAAGATGAGTGGTGAAGTTGTTATAGCTGCTAGAGTATATCGTGACCTTCTTAAAGCAGTGGTGAAACATGTTGGTAAAGAAGATCACAAGTCTCATTTCATTGACTTTGTGAAGCAAGAATTCAGGAAGAATGCAAATTCGGAGACTATCAACCTCGCCCGCAATTACACTTATCTTCTCAATAGCATTCACTCTCACAAGGTGATGTCTTTTTTAAGATTTCTGTATCACATTGGCCATTTGTTCTTTATCAATGCATTTGTGTGTTTAGTCTCTCACATGAATAAGTTATCTGGTTGTTTGCAGGATCTACTGTTCTCGTACAACATTGCGGTTGATAGAACCGAAGAAATGAAACGAGTGCTTAATAAATCTGCAGCAAGTGTAGGGCTTCGTCTTCCTGAAGTTTACGAGCCTTGATCAGGCAATGCATACGCATTTCTCGTCTTTCCGAGAGAGAAGCCGTTCTGGATTCTTCATTTCTATAGACAGGTCTTGGGTTAATTTTTGATTAAATGAGATAGTAGATGGAGCCAGAGAGCTCTTATTTTCCTTTAAGCTTCTAAGTATTGAAAAATCCGAGACGCGTGATTTACAATTTTTGTTGTGTTTGTACCGCATTTGTTTTAGGATGTGTACAATGAACATATTCATGATCTTGTTATGTTTGATGGAAACCACCAAAGTGAGAGAATTCAGAAGCAATTGCAAATTCTGATACAAAGAAGCCAGGCCAAAGTAAATGAAAGAATCACTAGTTTTCCTAATTAGTCTTTTACTTCATTAGCATTTTGATCTGATATTATTAGTAAATGTTATCCAAGACATAAGAAACCTTACAAGTCTTGAAAACTTATAGCTATTTAGAGGAACTAGTTATGATCATGTCTATATTTGGATGATGAGTAAAAAATGGTAAATAAGATTTATGATGAGAAATTAGAAACCCAAAGGGTTTTATCCAAATCTCGATAAGCCATCCACCGCTTGTGTTTATCACTTTATCTGGTTCTTGTTTTGTATTTTTTGATTTTTTCTATTTATTTGTGGGATATTTAGTGGAGACTTCGATGTTGACACTTTTATTTTCTTAATCATTTTTACGGCTCTGGTAGCTTTGGCTTTAATCTAAAAGCTAAGATCAATAGAGAGCTTTGAGCTGAGCATAGCAGAGAAGAGTTATGGGGAAAGGAGGGATGTCTCATGGAGAAGGCTCAAAGGTTGAAGAAGAGAACATGGCTGCTTGGTTGGTTGGTCTCAATACCCTCAAGATCCAACCTTTTGTTCTTCCTTCAGTTGGTAAGATATAATTTTATCTGGGATTTATTTATTTTGTATTGTCATGTGATCCTTTGGTTCAAAGCCTTGGAAACTGATAGATTTGTGTTCATGCAAAGGTCCTCATGATGTGAGAGTTAGGATGAAAGCTGTTGGTATTTGTGGAAGTGATGTTCATTACCTAAAGGTAATTATGCTATAATCAAAGATAATCTTTTTTTTGGTTCTCTGGTTTGTTATGGCTCTTTGACATTGGTTTTTGATGTGTGTAAATGTTACAAAACAAAGACCATGAGATGTGCTGATTTTGTGGTGAAAGAACCGATGGTGATGGGACATGAATGTGCTGGGATCATTGAAGAAGTAGGTGAAGAAGTGAAACATCTAGTGGTTGGTGACCGTGTGGCTCTTGAACCTGGGATTAGTTGTTGGAGATGCAATCTCTGCAGGGAAGGACGATACAACCTTTGTCCAGAGATGAAGTTCTTTGCAACTCCACCGGTTCATGGCTCTTTAGCTAACCAGGTGGTTCACCCTGCGGATCTATGCTTCAAATTGCCTGAGAATGTGAGTTTGGAGGAAGGAGCAATGTGTGAACCACTTAGTGTTGGTGTCCATGCTTGTCGCCGAGCTGAGGTTGGTCCTGAAACAAACGTCTTGGTAATGGGAGCTGGACCTATTGGCCTTGTCACCATGTTGGCTGCTCGGGCTTTCGGTGTGCCTAGAATTGTTATTGTGGATGTTGATGAGAACCGTTTAGCTGTAGCAAAACAGCTCGGTGCAGATGGGATTGTTCAAGTGACAACAAACTTAGAGGTTCCTTACTCTTCTTTTACTTCCTAAATCATTCTGAAACATTAATGATCTGATGGTACAAAGATAAGAACTTTTCCCTTTTAACTATCGCAGGATGTTGGTTCTGAGGTTGAACAAATTCAGAAAACTATGGGCTCAAACGTCGATGTGACATTCGATTGTGCGGGTTTTAACAAAACCATGTCGACAGCATTAGCAGCCACTCGATGTGGCGGTAAAGTCTGTCTTGTCGGAATGGGTCACGGTATAATGACTGTCCCTCTCACTCCTGCAGCTGCAAGGTAACCTCTTTTGACCATCATAGTAAGAAAAAAAACTTTCTAACTTTGGAAAGTACAATCACATGATCAACAAGTAAATGTTTTTTGTCTTCGAGACAGGGAGGTAGATGTGGTAGGTGTGTTCAGGTACAAGAACACATGGCCTTTGTGTCTTGAGTTCCTGACAAGTGGTAAGATTGATGTAAAGCCACTTATAACCCACAGATTCGGTTTCTCTCAGAAGGAAGTGGAAGATGCCTTTGAAACCAGTGCTCGTGGGAGCAATGCCATCAAAGTTATGTTCAATCTGTGAAAAAAATCTTCGCTTTTCTAAGAACATTTCAAGGTTTCATAATAAGGATGTTTCTGTAACTTTGTTATCCACTGTATATCAACTCTGAATTTCTCTTGAATAAATAATCCTTTATGACAAATCGACGATACAATCCAAGCGTTACAAGACAAATGCTGAAATTGGACAAAAAGGGACCTAAATTCTCCCAATTCTGTCTCAAAACTCCTAACATGACACGATCTTGGCCACTGTCCATCTCATTAGACCGTGGCTTCTACTAGGAGGACCTCAACAAGAAAGAAATATCTCAAAACAGACCCATATATAATGGTACAAGAGAATCGTAGAAAACAACTCTTTGACGATAGCATCAAACTTTCTCAAGGCAAAGCCGCGGTTGGTTCAGTGCACCATTTCCATACTTTAACTTGACCAGTTCCGTCACCCGTGAAAAATATTCCCCCGGGACCTATCTGGATCGCCCGTATCTCTTGCTTTGCAAAGATTTTTCCCCTCTCCGTAAATCTAATGATTGAATCTAAGCTATCAGAACCAATAAAAGAAGAAGAATTGAAGAATTCTGAAATAAAAGTTGGAAGACTTAAGACTTACGACGGTAAGTCGTAGAGGCGCAAGGTGTTGTCATTGCAAGAGCATAGCAAAACCGGCTTGGCTTCTGCATCATGTACACCACATAGAGCTAGCACTCCCTGAATCCAATTTCGAAATTGCCAAAATTTATTAGTTACATTACATATAGATTAGGACCATAAGAGAAGAATAACAATTTATAAATGAAACAATACATGTTCTTCTTTGTGAGTGTATGTCGCTTCCAAATTGCCACCTTCAACTGCAGCCCATATCTACAGCGGAAAAAACATGTTAACAAGGGAAAGAATGAAACTTCCAAGAAAGTTATCGAAATTAACGAACTAACCTTGACCGTGTTGTCCAATGAACAAGACAAAAGAAACTGATCCCAGCAAATGAGAGACATCACAACTGATGTATGATCCGTGAGTGTTTGTATACACTGCAGATTATCCAGGCTCCAAACCTATTTAAACAAAAAAAATATAAACCAAAAAGATTAGCTCAAAGAAAAAGAGTACTGGGAGTTTTAATTCAAGAATGATAGATAATACAAGTACTTACTTTTATAGTTTTGTCCATGGAACCCGAATAAAGTCTGTTTGCCCCAACATATAAGGTAACAACTGCAAGTGTATGGCCCGTCAGTGATGCCGCCGGTTCAAAACAGTTAGTGGCAGCATTATATCTCCATGCCAAAATAGAACCATCCTGCAGAGATAGTAAAGAACTTGTCACTTACTTTACCAAAAGCCGACATATTTCGCAGAGATCTCAGCAAGAAAATAAAAACTCAGAATTTTACCTGTGTACCAGCGAAGAGCAGATCAGTACCCACAACGAGAGAGTATACTTGTCCAACAGGTCCATTTAGACTCTGGTCTGCATTGGTTTCAATATTCCACGCCTGTATCAACAACAATGAGATATAACCCAACAAGCATCTAAGAATGAAAGAGGTTCCTCGATATCTATTGTGACAGTCGAAGAAAAGTACTGCTAAGAGGAATCATACTGAGAACTTGCCTTGACAAGATTTGGCATGCCAACCAATAGCCATGGGCCTTCACTAAGCACACAGCCAACTTCCCCACCAAGTTTGAGTACTCCTGTACACTAATCAAAAGAGAAAAGAACAATATCCACGATAAGTAAACTCCTTTCCTAATTTAACAACTTAGACACCAATTGCCATCGATATATCAGTGCTCACTACTCTACTTGTGACAAATTGCATTCTCTTGAGTCACTCTACAATCTACATCTTAACCAATCAGTTATAACTTATAACTAGTTTGACGACATGGTTTTCTAGCTAGAGAGGAGAACAATAACATCCATGGACAACAGTTGCATTCTCTAAAGCCACTCTACATCCTAACCAAACAATTCTATCATTGAGCAAGACAAAAAAACAAAAGGGTACATTGAACAAGATAGAATCGAATCAAAGACCTGTCCAGAAGCACAATCCCAAACACGCAAGGTCTCATCTTTACTTCCAGTGTAAAGCTTATCAGAACCAGAAGGCAAAGCAATACCACTAACAAGCTTCTCATGACCATCAAGCTGAGTCAACAACGAAAAGCTCTCTCCTTTACTCCAACAATGCAAGTATCTACACTTATCACCGTAAGTGCAATTCCCATCTACCCAAAAGTTGCAAACTTTCTCAGTCTTCGTCACCGTTCTGTTCCCACCAAATCTCCCCCAACTACTATTAGAGTTCCCGTTAAACCCAGGTCCTCTCCGGTGACTCGGACCCGCAAAGCCAGATTCTTCAGCGACCCTTTTGTTCGTGTAACCCGGACCTTGACCCTGACCCGGACCAGGACCCGGTAATTCTCGATGTAGATAAGGGCAAGGTGAACGATTACAACGCCCAGCTCGCCAGTGGAAACAAACTTTTTGCCTTGTATCAGTTGGTGCCATCGGACGAGTTGACCCGCCGCCGCCACCGCCGCCGAGTCTGTTGAAGACTCGTTTGTTTCCTCCGTTCAAATCAAAATCCATAGCTTTTTTTTATTGCCTCACTCTCTCTTTCTCTAGATTACAACAACAACGGACACAAATTAACACAAAGTAAGGATTTTTTTCGATCGGTGGTTTCAAAATCCGATCATGGATAGATAAATCAAGCGGCAAAATTGGAGGAAACCCTAGAAAATTTTAATTACCAAAAACAATCTCTCAAAAGTAGTAATCAAAATATGGGAAAAATTTGGGTTGTTGTGAATGTGGTGAAGTAATAATAATGAAGAGAAAAACTTTGAAGTGGATTTTTTTTTTTTTTGGTGTTTATAAGCTTTGGATCTTGGTGGAGAGGACAGAAGTAGAAGAGAGAAAGAGGAAGTGAGCAACAGTCGCGTCAGCTTGACGTCAATTGTTTAACTACTGTTTTACCCTTAAGATGGTTCTATTTTACGAAATTACTTTTCTCTCGGTTTAAACCGGTTCTGATTTAGACCGGATCGTAAGTATATACTTTTTATTCCAAAAAAAATATATATAGACTTTTTTTGTCCGTACCTTCAAATTTGAAATGGTGAGCCTTGTTGAACTTGCAAGAGAGTTTTATTTCCAGAATAAAATACTTTTAGCAGGCTAATTAATTTTGGAGAAAATGTTAATTTAATTATCAAAATAATAAATTTATAACAAAAAGGGGTTAATTCGAGAAAGTTCATGGGCGTAAAATCATATTGTTTAGTGCTGTTGCTCTTGAGTTTAAAATATATAAAAACAGTTTTAATCGTCTATAATATTTTATAATATTTCTTTTACTATGTCAATTTTACTTGAGAAAATGTATTAACGGTTAAATTCATTCGCCTTAGAGCATCTCCAAATGAGACCTTATATTTGAGGTTTGCCAAACCTCAAATTTGAGGTTTAGGGTTGTGTGTCTCCAAAGGAAAACCTCAAATTTAACTTCAAAAGAATTTGTAATTTGCATAATAGTCCTTGCTATTGATTATAATTACATAAAATCATAAAACTTTTATAAATAACAATAAAACATACATTAAAAATATTACAAACATTATAAATTAATAAAATATTACATTATAAAATAAAATTACACAAAATAATAATAAAAACACAAACGAAATCTCAAATTAAAACTAAATTACAAAATTATTGAACCTAATTATTTCCGTGATGCTCCCATATATGATCAATCAATGCATTTCGAAGAGGTAGATGAGTTTCTTTATTTTTTATCTGTAGATTACGAGATAAAAATTGTTGAAATCGAGTATTTTCGTTTATTGCCATTTCCACGGTTGCCTCTGGTACTGATCTTGTTTCTCTAATCGGTGCGGTGATATCACGTTATTGTGTAATATTTGTTTTTAATGTTATGTAATATTTTATATTATTTTAAGGTATTTCTTTATTTTTTATATGAAAAAATGAACTTTCTATTTATAAGACATAAAAATTTAAGGACTAATATGATAAAATAATAAATTAGTAAAAGTATTTCTAAGATATAAATAATTATGAGGACCAAAATGCAAATAAAAAAGATGAAACCTCAAATTTGAGGTTTTGAGGTTGCCTTTGGAGAACCAATAACCTTATATTTGAAGATTTGAGGTTGCCTTTGGAGATGCTCTTAAACGTTCAAAATTCTAGGTACGACCATATATTCAATGAAAGGTGCCAAGAAACGGGAAAAGGGGATTTTCATACCCGTACTATCTGCACCGTGGATTTTCATACCTGGATAATTTCGTAGGGTATTTTACAACCTAAACTTCAATAAAATTTGAATCTCATACCTATACTTGATACAACGTGCAAAAGTCGGAGTCAATCTAACGGGTGTTAGTCAACTCCGTTACGGTGCTCAGTCATCGTACACGTGTACGCTGAAGTGTATCAAAACGACGTCGTTTTCATACCCGTACTGTCTGCGCCGTGGATTTTCATACCTGGACAATTTTGTAGGGTATTTTACAACCTAAACTTCAATAAAATTTGAATCTCATACCCTATACTTGATACAACGTGCAAAAACCGGAATCAATCTAACGGCTGTTAGTCAACTCCGTTACAGTGCGTATCGAAACAACGTCGTTTTGATATGTGTTCTCAAAGTTTTAAATTTTTTTGCAAAATTGGGGACTCGAACCCGCGAGCTGTAGTCACATGAGAAGCACCAAATTTTGTAATACATGGGAGCCGTAGTCACTAAACTCTGTTAGAAATTGCAAAATTCGGTGCTTCCCATGTGACTACGGCTCGCGGGTTCGAGTCCCCAGTTTTGTAAAAAGATTTAAAACTTTGAGAACACATATCAAAACGACGTCGTTTCGATACGCACCGTAACAGAGTTGACTAATACTCGTTAAATTTACTCCGATTTTTGCACGTTGTATCAAGTATAGGGTATAAGATTCAAATTTTATTGAAGTTTAGGTTGTAAAATACCCTACAAAATTGTCCAGGTATGAAAATCCACGCCGCAGACAGTACGGGTATGAAAACGACGTCGTTTTGATACACGTCAGCGTACACGTGTACGATGACTCAGCACCATAACGGAGTTGACTAACACCCGTTAGATTGACTCCGATTTTTGCATGTTGTATCAAGTATAGGTATGAGATTCAAATTTTATTGAAGTTTAGGTTGTAAAATACCCTACGAAATTGTCCAGGTATGAAAATCTACGGTGTAGATAGTACGGATATGAAAATCTCCTTTTTCGGCCAAGAAACCCCAAACTTCTCAACTCAAAGAAAATGATATTTGAGGAAAAGAGTTAGTGAGGGCCACTGGGTCAGGGACATGTTTTCTAGTGAAAACATTTCCAAGTGTTCAGTGTTTGTTTAGCGAAAATAGATAGATGATTAGAACTTAGAACAGTGGCTGGGCCTCATGAGAAGATTGAGGCCACAAATAAATATTACCTTTTTTAAGAACCACAATATAGATTTTACTCCTATATTGGTCTAATGGTCAAGGAACTATGTTACTCATTCTCTCCCTCCACGTGTTTGAAGGACTAACGTGAAAGAGATTTTATTGTTTTAAAATCTTTTGCTGAGTCTACAAGCAAATTCAGTATGTCAATGATCAGTCTTATATTTGGAAAAATAGAGGCATAGTTTCAAGCTTTTGTAAGCTTTGGAAATTTGGTAAAGATTACATTAACCAAAACAAAGAGAAATCTATTTACAGTTTTAGATACAACAAACAAAAATTTCAAATTTGATAGCTCTAATTTGATCAAATCTGTTTACCAAAGAAAAACAAAGAACATTCTATCAAGAATAAATAATGATAGATGATTTATTACTAAAAATTTGGTACCAAACAAAAAAAATCAGGTACGGAACTATGGACCAATCCTAGATGTCCAAATAATCCCTAACTAACTTATTATCCAAAAGAAACCCAACAAAATTAGTCGTCAAAACTCCAGAGTGACACGTCAGCATCTCCGTCAAATTCGTTATGATTCCAGCCAACTTCCGGCGGCGGCAAAAGCATCCCCTCCGCCATATTCTCAAAAAAGTTCGGCATCCCCAAAAGCGCCTCTTCATCCATATAAAACACACTTCTCTGCTCCTCCACCCTCATCTCCCTCTCCCTCTCCCCCGCTGCCTCGGCCTCCACCGTTGTTTTAGATCCCTCCGTCGCAGTCTCATTCTGAAATGCCATTGCAGCTTCAGCCGCCGCTTTCTGAATCTCCTTAGGACAAGTAGTCTCAGGAATACGAAGCCGCCACGCAGAATCAGCGAAATTGAGACAAGCAGAGCGACCACGGAGAGCTAAAGCAGCAACATCATGAGCACGAGCAGCCATTTCAACCGTCGGAAAAGTACCTAACCAAATCCTAGATTTCTTATTCGGTTCCCTCACTTCACAAACCCATTTACCAGAATTCCTCTGACGAACTCCTCTGTAAATCGGATGACGTGTCTCACGAAACTTCTTCCTCCCAGCTCGTTTCTTAGGACAACTCGAAGCTAACTTCGGTGAACACTCACTACTGTCTGAAACCGGAGATCTATGGTCGGAGATTGAGAGAAACGAGTCCGAGAATGCAGAGTAAAAAGGATTCATTTTTTCTGGATAAGATGTTTAATTTCTCTTTCTATCTTTTTGTTTTCAGGTGTTGGAACTTTTTCGAGATATTTTTTTATTACAGAAAGCGAAGAAGTGTTGTGTTTTAAGATGGAAAAAAAGTGGAACACGGAGGATCTGGTAATGACAACTGTCCCACGGTATATGACTTACACGTGTCCTTCTGAATCACTTTACTTAGTCTAAGTGTATTGTGTACTGTGTCTGATTTGGATTCGATGGTTCAGTTAGATATTTAATATTTTATTGAATTTAAGTATGATGTTCGGAGAAAGGGGACGATTTAGAAAAAGACAAAACAGGCTTCAGTTTTAAAGTGAAAATGATACGTTGAGGATGACGTCATGAGAACACGGTTTTGACAGTTGGAGTGTAAACTGCTCTCTGTGGTTCGAGAGGTGAGCCACGTTTGAAGGGACGGGTGCGTGCGCTGTCTAGCACACGGTTTGGGATTTTGTTTTTGTAATATGACCCACGCGCTTTTACTTTTTTTTTTTTTGTGTGGGGCCTTTTTATTCTATTATTTTTGGAAATCTTTTGGATTGTTTTATTTTTGGAAATCCTTTGATTATTCTATGGACTTCCTCTTCTAACTATTTATCATCAACTAAGCCAAATTTTTGGATACGTGGCCAAGGCTGATTGTATATGTTTTCATTATGTACCCAAAATACGTTTAACTAGTAGTCTAAAGACAACTCAGTTTGCTTTGGTTGGACGTTGGGGGTTTTCTTTTTTCTTTTTTTGGGGTCAAAATTGGAGTTTTTGGTTTGTTTAAACAACAACAAAAATAGTTGTCTTCACTCGATTCGTTTTTTTTTTAATAAACCATTTCGACTAATTTTATAAATGAATATATATATATATATATATATATATATATATATATATATATATATATATATATCTAGTTAATTTCAATTAGTAATACAAAAAAATGGAATTTTTACAAAAAAAAAACTATATATTTCTAGTATATTTCTGGTTCGTCGAATTTTTATTTGATTTTATAAAATCAGCCAGGCCAAGGATATTTCAAGAATTTGAGCAACTTTTTTTACTAAACCTTTCAACTAAAAATAAACACAAAATCAGTTAGACGACGAGCTTAACACAGAAAACTTAAAAAAAAAAAACAATGTAGTAGACTCCATGAACAATGGAGCCAAAGCTTTTATATCAACTCTGTACACTCAATACAAGACCAAGTAAAGTTCTGAGGAAACAAAGGTGCAAGCTTTTGGTTCCACGTCAGAGGTTTTTTTAACCCTAATAAATGATTGTGTACATGGGATCTTCCATAAGGCACTGGAACTTGGCTCTCTCACTGTCTCACAACTCAAAAGTCCATATCATCATCACCTTGGAGGTTGTTGTTCTCATCATCCTCTTCACGCCAATATGTCTTCAGAATCTTAAAAGCCTTCTCGTAGATCTCATCGTTTTCGTGTCTTTGCAGCTTCATAATCTTTTCCAGTCCTTCCGCATCTTCAATCAGTTCACAATAACGGTTCACGTCTTCTCTGTTCTTTTCAACCTCTCCGGCCTTTAAAATGTTTTCCAATCCATCCAGACACTTTAAGATTGTTCTTAGATCTTGACATACTAGAATATCACATAAAGGTTTTATGCAACTCTGCTTCACCATGTATCTGAATCACACAAATGGAGAATTGTGACTTGATGATATATAATAAGTATGTTAAAGTGAAAAAAAAAGAAAAAAGACAGGGAAGTACTTGATTTGATCATGTGAACCATCTAAGGTCACATTTAAAATTGCCCATACAGCTTCTTTCTTCAAGTAGAAATCAGCATTTTGAGCAAGATTGACCAAGGTTGGAATCAAATTTGCATCAATAACTGACTGTAATCACCAGGGGAAAAGAAAAAACAATCAGTGATAGCTAAAGACATAGGGTAAATTTTGTTTGTGATATAGCAAACAACAAAAGTTGCTCACATGAATTTGTTCTGTAGTGCCTGCAGTGATGTTTGAAATCACCCAGCAAGCAAGCTTCTTTATGTTGTTATCGTAGTTTCCCGTAAGCAGGTTTGAAATAATAGGTAAAGCACCACAATTGATCACACACTGAAGAATAAGTTCAAAGAGGAACATTCAGAGCCTAAGCAGAGATGTAAAACAAAGCATTTGTTGTTTGGTTACAAAATCTAATCGCAACATATAACGAAGCAAGCACTGGATCACTAATATCGGTATAGTGATATAAACATTCAAGAGACATTGTGAACTATGAATTACATACCTGGGTCTGGTGGTTAGTTCCAGCAACTATAGTCCCAATGGTACGAAGTGCAGGAACAAGTACCACTGGAGAAGAGACTCTGCAATCGTAAAAATTGTCAGCCTTCATAATCCAAACATGTCACAAAGGGGTTAAATATATATTCTGAGAAGTACTAACTGGAGAATTTGAACTAGTTTTGGGACAAAACCAGCCTCAATCACACTTTGGATTCCATCTTCTGAACCATCAGAGAGATAACATAGTGCCAAGCAAGCATGTTTCAAGACTTCGTCATCATTTGAATGAAGAAGTATTTCAAGTGCTGGGAGAGCAGGTTTCACCTGTTGAATCATGCTTCATATGTTAAAAAGTATACAAACAGAGGAAAAAGAGACAGAGAGAGAAGGAAGAAGACCTGGTTGAAAGCCGGCGCAGGCTTGCCATGACACAAGTTACACAAAGTCCAAGTAGCAATTCTGACCGTAGTATCCTTGTACAGAAGTCGCAACAGTGGCATCAATACCCCAGACAGAAGAACCAAGTCACGGTAAAATATCGAATCACCAGCAACATTACTCAGTGCCCATATAGCCTGCAAGAATAATTTCAAAAGTCATATCTGTGACCAGCATTCTCATATCTACACAAAGTAAAATACTTTACCTGCTCACAAACATAATCTTTAGGAGAAGCAAGAAGCTCGATTAATCTTGGAACAGCGCCGTTATTAACTACCACGTTCGGATTATCAGCAGCAATGTTTGTTAGAGCCCAAGCTGCCTCATACTAGAAAAAAAGATCACTGAATATATCGGAATCAAAGATTACACTGATCATCATCATAGAAATATCAACTAACTTGAAGCTTAGGGAAATCTTCCTTCTCAAGCAACTGAACGAGACGCGGTACAACTCCAGATCGTATCACAATTCCAGAAGAACAAGTTATATCTCCTGGACAGATGATCCTTCATTAGGGTAAATGATAAAAGACGAATCTTTCAAGAAAAGTAAAGAAAGTAAAAACAGAGGAAGTTTTTACTCTGTGATAGAATACTTCTGATCTTCGTAGCGGATTCAAGCTGTAATGAAGGATCATCTGACCAAACACCATAGATCAAATCTTTTGAATCTTCGTCCACCTATATTCGAAACCCTAAAACCTCACTATTCCAACACAAAATCAACCAGAGAGTGATTACTTGTGAGATGGTTTTAAACGGACCTCTTGTTTCAGCGACATGGCTTTGTTTCTCTCTTCTTCGACCTCTCCAAAGCAATTTACAAACTTGAAGATAAAACCTAGAAACCTCAGCTGAAAATGTGAAATACGCAAAGATTTTTGGAGTTGAGAAAGAATGCAAACAAGAATAATCAAGGAGCGAAAAAACATATGAATATAATTTATAGTCGTTATTCATTAACCGTCTAAACTAAACCGATCTTCATTTCAATTTTAACCCGGTTTACTCCAACCCAAATTTCAGTTTGTTAGGCGCAGAGCCATCATTTTAACAGAAGGAGATCGATCATTCATTACCTTCTCAGTGTGATCTAGCATTCTCTGCTTCCGAATTTCTAGTTTCTGGATCGTCAATCGAAGTTTGGCGCCGTTATTGGAAAACAAAGATTCACGAGTATTTGATCGTAGCAGTTCGATTAAATCTCTTAAGAATTTTACTTTTCTTCTTTAGTGTGTGAAATGGGGGATTTAAGAAAGTTTGAATGGTTCTACTTTTGATTTCAGTTACATCAACCAGAGCTCCTTTGAACTCTATCCGTAAAATGATTAACACTTAGAAATGCAACTCAATCGCCATAAATCAGAAAAGCTCATCGTCACTATCATCATCACTATCACTCAATGCAAAGTCTCCTTCATCCTCTACCCATTCATCTTCCGAAAACGCCGATACATTAAACCTCCCAAACCCATCACTCTCCACCGTCATCTCCGCCCTCTCAACCTCATCATAAGACAAAGAAAACAACGCATCTCCACCGCTAAATCCCACCTCACTCTCCTCATCCTCCTCAAACCGCGGTCTCTTCCCCGGAATCAAATCCATCTCCCCAATCTCTCCCTTCTCAACTCCACTCCAAGGCACCCACAAATCAGCATGCCGTCCCAACGCTCTATCCCTATCACTAACCACCAAAGTCCCAAGATCAGCCTCCCTAGCTTTCCTCAACATATCCGAAAAATCCTTATCATCCGATACCAAAACCAACCAATCAATCCCCCTCGTCATCGAATGTTGTATCTGTCTCTTAACCGCCCAATCTGCCGCCTGAGGCTTATCCTCCACCGTCTTCACATAAACACCCGCTCGCCGAAGCTCCGCCTCTAAACCATATCCAACTTTAGGAGTCAACAACCTCCTCGCCGCCTCATTATACTTCTCATTCCCTGAAACAAAACGTTCTTTAAACTTCTGACGTTTCTTACCTTTCAAAGATCTCATCCTATTCACTTTCTTCTGTCTCTCCCTCTCATGAAGTTGCTTGAAATGTTTCTTCAAATCAAGATTGGTTTTACACTTCCGACCACAAACACCACAAATGTACGGATCAATTGGAGTCACTTCTCCTTTCCTCTCCATGAAATCAAGATTCCTCCTTTCTCGTCTCTCTTCGACGACCCAATGAGGTAAATGGATAAAAGCATGACGATTTGCGTAAGCGGAGATTTCAACGACTCGCCCGAGTTTCTCCGCCACTTTACGGAGAGCTGTTGCTGCTTCGTACGGTGGACCACGTGGTGGTTTGTTGTCTAAGTCCCACAAGACTACAACTTTCTTCTCCTTTGGTGCAAAGATACCTTCTTTGTTTCTTACCATATCGATTTCAGACGAAGATGCTGATTTAAGACATGATTTGATCCGCCATGGATGACGAAGTGGTAAGCTTGTGAATTTAGGGTTTTGGAATTTGGAATTGGAGAAGGTAAAGAAGTGAGATTTTTGTGAAAGGAAGGGTTTTGGATAAAGGGTTTCAATTGAATTACAGAACAAACTCATTGGAAGCTAACGATTGCTGTTTTGGGAGTTATGAGAATTGTCAGTGAAATTGGCGTAGGTGATTGGTGGCTTTCGAAGAGATTCGTTGGATTTTGTGGACGTGAATCAGAGATTGTCTCTCTGGGTAGGTTTGGGTGTGGATTGTTATCTATCATGTCCGGCGAAGAAGACGACGGCAATGTGGATATTCTGGCTAACAAAAGTTTTATCCTTTTGATTTGTTGTTTGAGAGCCTCTAGTGCAGTTGGAGGGTCTTGAAGAGAGTCTTTACCTTCTTCTTTTTTTTTTCGGACGAGGGATGTTAATTTTAAAAAATCGTTAGGCGCTAGTCGGGCGGTGAGGGTGGCCTAGCGCCTAGCAAGATAATCGGAGATTAAATGGGGATTAATCGGGGACTAGTTTTAAGGCTATTTAATATTTTAAAAACATATTAATCTATTATAAATAAGAAATTTATATAATTTTGTTTTTAAAATTGCATTAAACACATGAAAACAAGAATTTAAGGTCAAACTTATGATTTTTATATAAATTATGAACATAAATGGGATATTTTAAATTTTAGATCAAAAAAAAGAAAAAAAAAAATTTAGGTTAGGCGCCGTCTAGGCGGGTTAGGCGGACGCCTAGGCGGACAAAAATCGGATCACCGATTTTTTTTACCGATTTGGACAAAATCACCGCGGTTCCCACCCGATCAGCGCCTAAGCGACCGGCTAAGCGGCCGATTTTTAGAACAGGGAGTATAACAAATGAATCTGATCACTGATGCAGACACCCTCTTCGGTTTTAAATGGCCAATAGTACTAAAAATCTTCGAAGGGAATTTAGATATTATATTAAAATTGTGTTTATATCCCTTTTAATGTCTTATAGTCAAGTTTGTATATTTTTTCAGGTCGCGTTAACAGAACAAAATAAAACCAGAGATATATTTCTCAAATATGTAAAATACAGTAGTATGATGCCATTTTAGTCAACATACCATTTTATACAAATATCGTTAAGATACATGATGAATGGTATACTATTCGAAAGATTCATTACTTTCTCACGTTTTCATGTATTGAAAAAACAATTCCACTATATACTACTTGCATGTTAAAAATATATCTAGAAAAGACTAACACGATTAATATTAGAGTACGGTTTAGTAAAATCATTATCTGGTATTGTATAGACCGGAGTAAACCGGATCTTAGCTTCAATATAAAGAAGCTCTGTAAACAGTCCAGATTCATTAATGAGAATAACGAATTTTCTTCTTCTTCTTCGTAACAAACTCTGTTCTCATTCTTCTCTAACATGGTATCAGAGCGATGAATCTTGAAAATTCATCCGATTCTTTGACCTAAACTCTTCTTTTCTTTGTTTCTCGATCAATTTCTTCGGTTCATTCACCGGGAAATTGTTGTATCGATCAAAATTTCTTTATCCTCGCCGTGAAATCTTCTTTTCTCGATGGCACCTGTTCGGAAAATCAATCGTCGCACGATCCGCGTCCCAATTTCAGCTCGCAGATCGACTAATCGTGAAGATTCTTCTCCCGAAGGTTCACCGGAAAATCGGAATCGAAGCAGTACACCGGTGATTGTTTCTCATGATAGTATTCATTCTCCATATTATCTCACGAATAGTGATAATCCTGGTATTTCTATTGTCTCTGAAGTCTTTGATGGAACGAATTATGATGATTGGCAAATTGCTATTAAGATAGCTCTCGATGCGAAGAATAAACTTGCTTTTATTGATGGATCTGTTCCGCGACCTCTTGAATCTGATGCTATGTTCAGGATTTGGTCACGTTGTAACAGCATGGTGAAATCTTGGTTGTTGAATTCAGTGTCGAAGCAGATTTACAAAAGCATACTTCGTTTCAATGATGCTTCAGAGATATGGAATGATCTTTTAACTCGATATCACATCACTAATCTACCAAGATCATATCATTTATCTCAACAGATTTGGTCACTTCAACAAGGTACTATGGATCTTGCAACGTATTACACCACTTTACGGACTCTCTGGAATGAATTAGATAGTGCTGATTGTGTGACACTGTGTAAAAGATGCGACTGTTGTAAAGCTATGGAACAAAGAGGAGAGCATGCTCGTGTTATCAAGTTTTTGGCTGGGCTCAATGAGTCTTATGCTGTCATTCGAAGTCAGATTATAATGAAGAAGCATGTTCCTTCCTTAGCAGAGATTTACAATTTGTTGGATCACAGTCAACGAAGCTTCACACCAGTTCCTTCTAATGCAGTTGCTTTTAATGTCTCTGCACCAGAACCAGTTCAAGCTTCTATCAATGCCACTTACAATGTCAAACCACAGAAGGTAATCTGTTCTCATTGTGGTTATACAGGGCACACAGTTGATAAGTGTTACAAGATTCATGGGTATCCAATGGGTTTTAAGCACAAATTCAAGAATCAAGCAGATAAAAGTTCTTCCACTGACAAATCTGCAGTTCCTATTAAACCAGTGGTAGCTCAGTTAGCAATGACAGACGTCTCAGTTACTGCAAATGATTTGATTACTGGTCTTACAAGAGTTCTCACTAAGGATCAGATAAATGGTGTGGTTGCTTACTTTAATTCTCAGCTTCAGACTGCACCGTCAACTGCTTCTACTTCTGGTGCTACTATTACAGCTCTACCTGGTATGGCTTTCTCTTCTTCCACTATTGGTTTTGTTGGAGTTTTGAGAGCTACATGTACTGTTTTATCATCGGAATCTTGGATCATCGATAGTGGAGCAACGCATCATGTTTGTCATGATAAAACATTATTTCTGAGTTTATCAGAAACTCTAAATAATTCAGTAACATTACCTACTGGTTTTGGGGTTAAAATCACTGGTATTGGCACAGTTAAGCTGAATGAGTTTCTTATACTGAGTAATGTTCTTTATATTCCTGATTTTAGGCTGAATCTTCTAAGTATCAGTCAGTTAACAAAGGACTTGGGATATAGAGTGACATTTGATGAAGATTCTTGCATGATACAGGATCCTATCAAGGGGCTGATGATTGGTAAAGGAGAGCAGATTTCCAATCTATATGTCTTGGATGTTCAGAGTATCGTTGATTCTACTAAGCAGATTACTTTTTCTACAAACATTGTTGTTGATTCTAGTCTATGGCATAGCCGATTAGGTCATCCATCTATAGCAAAGTCTGATATTGTTACAGATGTACTTGGTTTTAAACAAAGGAATAAAAGATCTTTTCATTGCACAATTTGTCCTCTTGCAAAGCAAAAGCATCTTCCATTTAAATCCAAGAACAATGTTTGTGATTCTGCTTTTGATCTTGTTCACATTGATGTCTGGGGTCCGTTTGCGGTACCAACAACAGATGGGTATCGATACTTCTTAACCATCGTGGATGATCATACTCGAGTTACTTGGTTGTATCTTCTACGGAATAAGAGTGAAGTGTTGACAGTTTTCCCAGATTTTCTGAATATGATTGAGACTCAGTATAAGAGTAAAGTGAAAGGTGTTAGATCAGATAATGCGCCAGAATTGAAGTTTGTGGAGTTGTTTAAAGCTAAAGGTATCATTCACTATTTCTCATGTCCAGAAACACCAGAGCAAAACTCAGTGGTGGAGCGAAAACATCAGCATATTTTGAATGTCGCCAGATCGCTTATGTTTCAGTCTCATGTACCGCTTGAATACTGGGGAGAGTGTGTTTTGACAGCAGTCTTTCTTATCAATCGATTGCCTATGCCTCTTCTTCAAGATAAGTCTCCATTTGAAGTTCTTAATTCTAAGGTGCCTGATTATGGTGGATTTCGTGTTTTTGGGTGTTTATGTTACAGCTCTACATCCTCCAAGAACAGAAATAAATTTCAACCAAGAGCAAAAGCCTGTGTGTTTCTTGGATATCCACCAGGAGTCAAAGGATATAGACTTCTAGACTTGGAGACAAACAACATTCATGTGTCTAGGAACGTAGTATTCCATGAAGACATTTTTCCCTTTGATAAAGTCCCCATTATTCCCACAGTCGTGACTGATCAAGAAAACAGTATCTCTTCTGCTGAAACAGCTGTTCCCATTGAATCATCTACTCGCAGAGTGAGTAAAACACCGGAATACTTGAACGACTATTATTGCAACATGTCTTCTTCTGGAGTTCAGTATCCATTATCAGATTATTTGAACTATGATGGTCTGTCCACTCCTTATCGAGCATATATCTGTTCTGTTACCAAACATGCTGAACCGACTTCTTTTGCTCAAGCTAAAAAGTCTGATGATTGGTTAAAGGCCATGAATGCCGAATTGCAGGCTCTGGAAGGTACAGCAACATGGAAGATTTGTTCCTTACCCTCGGGAAAGCATGCCATTGGTTGTAGATGGGTCTATAAGGTGAAGTTGAATGCTGATGGAAGTCTTGAACGTTATAAGGCTCGGTTGGTAGCCAAGGGTTATACCCAACAAGAAGGCATTGACTTTGTTGACACTTTTTCGCCTGTCGCTAAAATGACAACAGTTAAAACTCTGTTGGCAGTTGCAGCAGCTAAGAAGTGGAGTTTGCATCAATTAGACATTTCAAACGCCTTTTTAAATGGCGATTTAGAGGAGGAGATTTACATGACACTTCCACCTGGTTATACATCTAAGGAGGGAGAGTCTTTACCACCTAATGCAGTTTGTAAATTGCAAAAGTCTCTCTATGGCTTAAAGCAGGCCTCAAGACAGTGGTTTCTTAAGTTCAGTACCACACTAATGTCTCTTGGCTTTCAAAAATCACAGGCGGATCATACTCTCTTTGTGAGAAACTTGAATGGAAAGTATGTTGCAGTTCTTGTGTATGTAGATGACATTATTATTACAAGTAATGATGATGATGAGGTTCTACAGTTAAAAGAAGATCTGCAGAAAGCTTTTAAACTTAGAGATCTAGGCTCTCTTCAATATTTTATGGGTTTGGAGATTGCTCGTAACTCTTCGGGTATTTCCATTTGCCAACGTAAATACGCTTTGGGATTGCTTGAGGAAACAGGTCTCCTAGCCTGTAAACCATCCAGTATACCAATGGAGCCTAGTCTCAAGTTGGTTTCAGATGGAGATGAACCACTACTAGCAGATCCTGCAGCATATCGAAGATTAGTGGGAAAAATGATGTATCTGACAATTACGAGACCCGATATTACTTATGCTGTTAACAAGCTTTGTCAGTTCACTTCAGCTCCAAAAGAGTCCCATATGAAGGCTGCTCACAAAGTTCTGCATTATGTAAAAGGCACGGTTGGTGATGGACTGTTTTATTCTGCGGATTGTGATCTAGTGTTGCAGGCTTTCACTGATGCAGATTGGGCGTCATGCCTTGATTCTAGGAGATCTACTTCAGGATTCTGTATGTTCTTGGGTAAATCTCTCATCTCTTGGAAGTCCAAGAAACAGCAAACAGCATCTCATTCCTCTGCAGAATCTGAATATCGTGCAATGGAGTTTGCTGTTCGAGAAGTTGCTTGGCTTGTTAATCTTCTCAGAGAATTTCAAGCTCCTCAGGTAAAATCAGTAGCTTTCTTTTGTGATTCAACAGCTGCTATTCACATTGCCAATAATGCGGTTTTCCACGAACGCACAAAGCATGTTGAATTAGATTGTCACATTGTACGTGATAAAGTTGTCAGCGGTTTGATCAAGACGTTACATGTGAAGACTGATGAGCAGATAGCCGATGTCTTCACTAAACCGTTGTTTCCGACTCACTTTAGGTCTCTTGTGGGCAAGATGGCTCTTAAGTCTATATACTTGCCATCTTGAGGGAGGCTATTAGAGTACGGTTTAGTAAAATCATTATCTGGTATTGTATAGACCGGAGTAAACCGGATCTTAGCTTCAATATAAAGAAGCTCTGTAAACAGTCCAGATTCATTAATGAGAATAACGAATTTTCTTCTTCTTCTTCGTAACAAACTCTGTTCTCATTCTTCTCTAACAATTAATCTACTTAAGTTATCTTGTCAACGTTTTATAATTATCCTACGAAAATTTATCCATTTCAGTTCGTTCGTTATCAGTTATTCTGTTATTTATCTGGCATTACCAATACTCAAACTCAAAGTAATACTAAGTATTATTGTAATAGACAAGAATCAAGTTTTGGTCAATATACGATATATACCATTTGATACAATTATCATCACTAAAATCTACTATAGTTGGTAATGGTTATTCTTATCATAATTTACAAATAAAGAAACAGAATCAGAGGGATTTAACTAGAGGATTTTTTCCTTGCACGGTTTAGGCATGACCCAACTATTTATACATAAAAAATTGAAAACCTTTAAATCGTTTTGTAAGAAAAAGATGGCGAAACGAGCAGATTTTTTTTGTCTCCTTGTCTTGTTTTTCAGTTCAGTCTCAGCAATCATAGATGATCCTCAAAATAAACAAGTGAGTTCTCATAAGATTATCGAGTATATATATTAATCTCTATATAATAATTATCAATATATATTGCTTCTCTACATGAAGGTGTATGTTGTCTACATGGGCTCACTTCCGTCTCAACTAGAATACACACCAATGTCGCATCATATGAGTATTCTTCAAGAAGTCACCGGAGAAAGGTGTGATTTAATTTATTCATTCTCTAACCATTGCTTAGTTATAATAATCATTGAGTGATATATATGTATGCACACTCTAGTTCGGTGGAAGGTCGTTTAGTGAGAAGTTACAAGAGGAGTTTCAACGGTTTCGCGGCCCGACTCACTGAGTCAGAACGAGAAAGAGTAGCTGGTTAGTGTTCTTTGATCGAAACACATTCTAAGATGAAGTGTTTTTAAATATTTGAAACCTTTTTTGTGTTGTTAATTAGAAATGGAGGGAGTTGTGTCTGTGTTTCCGAACATGAACTACAAACTCCAAACGACGGCGTCTTGGGATTTCTTGGGGTTGAAGGAAGGAAAGAATACAAAGCGTAACTTAGCCGTAGAGAGTGATATTATCATCGGCGTCTTCGACACTGGGATTTGGCCGGAATCCCAGAGCTTTTCCGAAAAAGGCTTTGGTCCTCCTCCTAAGAAATGGAAAGGTGTTTGTTCCGGCGGCAAAAACTTCACTTGTAACAAGTAAGTCTTTAAAATTTAATTTCTCTAATAGAAGATTAGTATTGTTTTAGGCAGAGATTGATGTGTTGACAATGTTTCAGCAAGTTGATCGGAGCAAGAGACTACACAAGCGAAGGTGCTAGGGACCTTCAAGGGCACGGTACTCACACAGCGTCCACAGCAGCTGGAAACGCAGTTGAGAACACAAGTTTCTTTGGAATCGGTAATGGAACGGCTAGAGGCGGCGTTCCAGCCTCTAGAATCGCAGCTTACAAAGTCTGCTCAGAGACAGATTGTACCGCGGCATCTCTACTGTCTGCCTTCGATGATGCGATAGCAGACGGTGTAGACCTCATCAGCATCTCTCTCTCGGGAAACTATCCCCAAAAGTACGAAAAGGACCCGATGGCGATTGGGGCTTTTCACGCTAATGTCAAAGGGATCCTTACTGTGAACTCAGCCGGTAATTCCGGTCCGGTTCCGGCCAGCATCGAGAGCGTAGCACCGTGGATTTTATCAGTTGCAGCCAGCACCACGAACCGTGGGTTTTTCACCAAAGTTGTTTTGGGAAACGGCAAGACACTTGTCGTAAGTATTCACTCTTATTTCTTGTCATCATTGTTGATCTGTCCCGTTAAATATCCTTTTGTCTTGACAGGGGAGATCAGTGAATTCTTTTGATCTTAAAGGAAAGAAGTATCCTCTTGTCTACGGAGACGTTTTCAACGAATCTCTTGTGCAAGGTAAGATCGTGGTTTCCAGATTTACTACTTCAGAAGTAGCTGTTGCATCCATACGTAGAGACGGCTACGAACACTTTGCCTCCATTAGCTCCAAGCCCTTCTCTGTTCTACCACCAGACGACTTTGACTCTCTCGTCTCTTACATTAACTCCACAAGGTAGCTAACGGTCTTCTCGCTAATATCTCTAGATTCTCCTTCTTTGTCCTGATACCTCTGTGTTTGTTTTCTCAGGTCCCCGCAAGGGTCTGTTCTTAAAACTGAGGCATTCTTTAATCAGACAGCTCCTACAGTTGCTTCCTTCTCTTCTCGCGGTCCAAACATCATCGCTGTTGATCTTCTTAAGGTATAATATTTTTTATGCTCTTGATTCTTTTTTTTTATTATTTCCTGGTTCTAAGAGACATTGGTTGGTGGCTGGATTGCAGCCAGATGTATCAGCACCAGGAGTGGAGATTCTCGCTGCGTATATACCTTTGATTTCACCATCTGAAGAAGAGAGCGATAAAAGACGTGTAAAGTACTCTGTTCTGTCAGGAACTTCTATGGCTTGTCCACACGTTGCAGGCGTGGCTGCGTACATCAAGACTTTTCATCCTGAATGGTCTCCTTCCGTGATCAAATCTGCCATCATGACAACCGGTAATCCGCTAGTAACCTCTGTTTGCAAAACTCATATTCTTATATTTGTTTTTGAATATAATGTTAAATTTGATTCAAAAGAAAAATAAGCGTTTTTACAACTAGTGCAACTTTTGGTTGATTTATGCTAATCTCTTATGAAGTCTCTTTATAAATCTTTTGCAGCTTGGCCAATGAATGATAATACAACTGGCTTCGAATCAACCGATGTCCTTGCATCAACCGAGTTTGCTTCTGGAGCTGGACATGTCGACCCAATAGCCGCTATAAATCCTGGACTTGTCTATGAACTGGACAAATCAGACCACATCGCCTTTCTTTGCGGTTTGAACTACACTTCGAAAACCCTTCAGCTCATCGCCGGTGAAGCCGTCACTTGCAGTGGAAAGACCTTACCAAGAAACCTCAACTATCCTTCAATGTCAGCTAAACTTTATGACTCTAATAGCTCATTCACCGTGACTTTCAAAAGAACCGTCACCAACCTCGGTACCCCCAACTCTACATACAAATCAAAGATCATCTTAAATCGCGGAGCTAAGCTCAGTGTCAAGGTCACACCTAGTGTTCTTTCTTTTAAAAGGGTGAACGAGAAACAGTCTTTCACAGTAACTGTTTCAGGCAACAATCTCAACCGAAAACTACCTTCATCTGCAAATCTAATCTGGTCTGATGGAACACATAACGTGAGAAGTGTCATTGTTGTCTACATTGGTGATTACTCGTGAGGCATTATCAGTTCACCATAGTCATCATTATCATAATATTATCGCCGAATTGCCCATGTGTTTCTTTATTCTACATTTGTGTTTCTTAGTTCACAGTTTCAGATCTTTTCGGGTCAATTGTCCAAACTCTCTTGTGGTGTCACATAATGAATCATTGGACGACCAATAAAAAAAAAGAGCACTTTGCATATGTAAAAATATATATGCTCGCCGAAGCTCCGCCTCTAACCCATATCCAACTTTAGGAGTCAACAACCTCCTCGCCGCTTCATTATACTTCTCATTCCCTGAAACATAATATTAACGATGAGTGAGAAACAAATTACTTTTCTCATTAAACTCTAAATGTGTGATTACATTATATATACATTAGAATAAGCTAAAGGAGACTTATTCTAAACTATACACTATATAATGTTAATACACCCCTTTCAAGCCTTTGAACCGGAAGTCATTGAAGGTAGAAAAGGCTTGATATTGACATCCGACTGAGCAAATATAGTGGAAAGGACCAGGGTGAAGGGGTTTAGTCGGTAGATCTGCCAGTTGGTTTGTTGTAGAGACATGAATGACCTGCAATGAACCATCTTTCACACCATCTCTTGTTTTGTGAAGATCGATTTCTACATGTTTAGTCTTCTAATGAAAGACCGGATTATTTGCAATATGCATTGCAGACTTATTATCACAAAAAGTTTAGCTGGAGATCGAAAAGAGATATGCAGATCCTTCAATATTTTTTTTTTTTTGAATCTAATGTTAAATTATATTCAAAAGAAAAACCAACGTGTATACAAATTAATGCAAACTGTTTTTGAAGACAAAATTAAAAGAAATTTTCCTTCATTGTGCCTTTGATGCAAACCAATCTTGTATGCCACCTGCATACTTGAGCTCTCCTCCACTTCGAATTGTGCTTAATCGATTCCGGATGTTCTTGTCGATTATTTTTATTAACTTCTCACTTGGAGATGGATCCTCACCGTGCCTTCTATAATTGAGTTAACCATACCAACTCATCAGATGTTTGAGGCATTGTTCTGTACTCAGCCTCTGCTACTACTTACCACCTGTTGCTTTTTAGATTTCCAGAAAATCAAAGAAAAACACACATACCTGTGGTAGATCTTCTAGTTCCAATTGTTGTTTGAGAGCCTCTAGTACAGTTGGATGGTCTTGAAGAGAGAGACTTTAGTCTTTACCTTCTTTTTTTCCGACTACTTCACTTTCATTACTCAAGTTGATCCATGGATGTTAATTTTAGTGCTAAGTTGTGTTCTAGTATAACAAATGAAGAACATATTCTACGCAATAGATACAAGGACGCCAAACTGGTTAAAAAGTTTTTAAAGTATCTTCATTCACAAAAGTTGTCATAATGTCGAGTTGGAGAAGTAATTGGTATCATTCAAGCGCATGAGATAAATTTAAACTTTGAAAGTTTAGAGAATCCTAAGAGAGTAGAAGCGAAAGTGGTTAAACAACTACAGGGACGAAACCTGGTTAAAAAGTTTTTAAGGTATCTTCATGCAAATTTTGATAACAAAAAGTTGTCATGAATGTTTTACTTGACATCAGTGCCGATGCAAAGTTTTTTTTTCTTCCAAAACACAGTGTTTAAAAATGTGAGGTCCTAAGCGATGGCTTCACTTGCTTGTCGTCCCGACCGGCCCTGCTTAACACATTTAATGTCTATGTTTGGAGAAATTGGTATCATTCTAGGACATGAAATAAATTTAAACTTTGAAAGTTTAGAAATCCTAAGAGAGTAGATCTAGTAGTATACGGTAAAGAAAATCAGAGAGAAGCCACAGAAACACCGTACAAAGGTTAGAGTGGAAATGGATACAAACCATGATACATGTTTTGTTTCTAGTCAAACATGATATACATGTTCATTCTTCTCTATGTAGTATTCGTTGGATTTTCATATATGATAGATGTGTTGTCTGATGGTTAAGTTCCAAAAAATCTTCTCTTTGAAGTTATTATACCGTAATTTATCTTTCTAACAATTAAGTTTGCCATTGACAAAAGAAAACAAAACAATAGTTACCATACCCTTTTTCCCCATGGGAAGTTGTTGTTTTTTATTTTGGTCGGAAAACTCTTTACCATTAGACTGAGTAATTTAAGATTTTAAGATATATATAAAAATGGATCACTTTCCACAAACAATTTATGTTGCTTCTTGATACTTCCACATATTTGTTCTTAAAAGAAATTTTCTCTAGCTGTCTAGAAGCACCGTATACAGTGACCAAAAAATAAAGCAGAAAAAACAATTCTTATATCTACAATCTGTATCTATTTTTTCCTCGTATAAACCATATTTTATAATAAAAATGATAAAAAAAAACTCAAATTCATAGAGCAATAAATATGCAAAACATTTTCTCAAAAATATTAATAGATCATATAAATAACCTATTTGACTTTCGATAACAGCGACATCCCAAAAAGCAAAAAAAAAAGGAGAAATTAAATCTCATTCGACCGGAAAAAATAAATAATAAAAAAGACAGCTAAATGAATTCATTTATAACTCCAAAGATTATCTCCTTCATGATTCTCCGGCGAATCATCCTCCACCGTCGGAGTTATCATCATTCTCGGTGGACTCATCAACATCCCTTCCGCCATCTCCGTCAACAAAGTCGGCATATTCAACATCGCTTCCTCATCCATAAACTCCAACGAACACGACACTTCTTCTTCTTCTTCCTTTTTCCCGGGTTGACCCGGTTCCAACACCTTCTCATCCCCACCCGGATCCGGTTGCTTCATCTCCGCTGCTCTACTAGCAGCCGCTCTTATATCCGCTGCAGAGTTTGAAACCGGAGCCACGTAAGTCAAAGCTAAACCGGGAAAATTCAAAACGGCGTCGGGTCCTTTTAAAGCTAACGCCGCCACGTCGTAAGCTGCGGCAGCCATCTCCGGTACCGGATAAGTCCCTAGCCAGATTCTTGTCGTTTTACGTGGCTCTCGAATCTCTGACACCCATTTTCCGTTACGTAGTCGAATTCCCCTGAAAACAGAGTGTTTGCCGGATAATCCAGTCGCGGTTCTTCTCGCCGGAGATCCACCGGAAGGTCTTGGTGAAGAAGATGATCCTGGTGAGGTTTGAGGAGATTGATCAGTAGGCAATGTGATTGAGACTTCACGAGACGTCGTCGTTTCTTGATTCACGGTGATCGGAGAATTATTATTATTAGACATAAAGAAGCTTAATGGTTTTGTGTGATGATTAAACTAATGTTACAATGTGTTTTTGTGTTCTGTTTTGTATCAAAGTGTGTTTGTGTATTTATATGATATGATTTTGGATGAGAGATATTTTCAAAACCGTGGCAAATTCGTAAGAAGCTCCGTTTTTATTTTGTTAGAAGATGTGAGCTGTTACACATAAATACGATTAGATTTATATTTGTTTATGATCCTATAAAGAGAAATTGCAATTTTGCTCTAACCTCATTCCTCAGTTGATCGTATTTAATTCTTAAAAATTTTGTTGTCTACTCATTGCTTAAAATGTCAAAACCAAGATTTGTTAATTAAAAGGAGATTTGTGAACCCCATGTAGAGACAGCCACTTACGATGACCAAATCGCAAACTATACACTTAATGATTCGATAGTTACTTACCACTTAGCAGTAATTTATTGTAACAATAGGAAATATTTTAAAAACGGCAGGGTATTATCAAATTCGGTAGAGCGATCTTCTATTGGTTTTGAGACTTTGTGGTAATAAGTGGCTTGACTTATGGATAATCTATTCAGCCACATGGAAAAGGGTAACAACTTACAAATCTCAAATTATATTTTAAGGTTATAGAGTTCCAGTGAAACAGTAGAGACAACAACCATCGTTTCCATTGCTCGAATGATCATAATATTTGCGTATTTTCCCTTGGTTTTTTTTGCCTATTTATATTCTTCCTATATAATTATATATTTGTCGATGATACTAATCGGTATAATTGTTAGAAAAAACAACTTAAAGCTTTTTTTTTTTTTTTTTTTTTTTTTCAACTTAAAGCTTTTCTTTAGTTATTTTCCTAAAATCATAATTTGTCCACCCTAGAAACATTTAAAGTTGAATTTGCTATATAACTAAACCATAGATGATAATTTTCAAATGGAAACAATGACATTTTTATATATAAATAAAATGTGCTTTATCGTGTATGTTTAAAAAAAAAAAAATCATATTATCGAATAAAATAACACGTTATGTTTTGATCTTATGCGGGGAAAAAGAATCATAATGTTTACGAAAATGTTACACACGAATTTTGCAGTAAAAACCATGGTGGTTAAGTTGTCTTTTAACGTTTTAATTGTTATTTTTTGTGTGTGAAAAAAATAGCTAAAAATATTATTGTGAATGATGATGATTGGTTGTCGTGATTTCTAACCATAGTAGTATTTAAAGCCTTAAACCAGAAAACGGTCATTGAAAATTTTATTTTTTAAATCATATTTGAAATATCAGTATTAAAGTATTTGAAGAAATCGAACAAATCATAACTTTTTGGTATTTGGATGATAGTGGACACACCTTCGTATCAACTCCACATAATGAGTTGTACCAAAACGTATTTTATATTTTCTTTCCGCTTTTGCACGTTTTTTAAAATAAACACAAAAGCGAGGCTGCGAATCGAACACGTACCATGCGCGATTTGATTTTATTTGTAAATAAAAACTAAATTAAGGTGAACCAAAAAGGCAATAAAATGATAGAAATACAAAGAGATAAAAAAAAAAAAGTCAAGATATACTTTTATTGGAGTAATGGTGAGCACTTAAGGAAGCCAGCCAAAGCTTGGTAAGACGACGAGTCTCTCTCTATATGGAGAATGAATGTCCCACACGATTTGTTTCACGGTAGGACTCTCCTATAGGCTTGTTTTTTCTTATTTTATTGTTTCATTCATTATAACAGCCCACAATATCACTCAAAAATGAAATGAGATCATCCTCCAATCATCTATGTTAGGTTTTAATCTATGACAATCTTCAATCCTACGTCTACTCAACTATTTAGTTTCATGGATATAATTTGAATGAAAAAGCTACAATTTTTTTTAACCGGTTTCGATCATTTTACGGGTACATCTCGATGTAATTTTCTATGCTATTTCCACAAAATTTTTGATTTATTTACTGAAAAGATCGATTAGGTTTAGCATACTCGACATGTTTTCCAACCACATCAATGGATTAAAAGAGAATTGACGAAAAGACTAGACAAAAAAAACCCCAAAAATATCTAATTTGTAAAAGATCTAATTTTTTACGGGTTTTTCTCAACATAATTTTTTACGGGCCTTTCTCAATATAATGGAATAAAGAGGAATTGGCGAAAAGGCTAGACAAAAAAAAAATCCAAAAAACTCCAGTTATCTTCTCATAGAAACTCAAATTAGTCTTTGTATTTGCCAAAAAAAAATAAAAAAAATATGAAACTAGTCTTTCTGAGATTTAAAATGCTTAATAGATATGAAATCATAGTTGGATACATGATTACAATTTGAGAAAATGTAATGTATATAATGCATATGTAGAGATCTTATAACAAAAGAGTAGTACTGGTTAGAGAAAGGCCTAAAGGGCATGCATGCCCCTACCTATTGTTGTACCAACGTTAAATAAAAGCCACATTTCACCATACGACAATCTCCGGTCCTTTAGCTCTTTTTTGCTTCTTTGCTCTTCGATCTGACTAATTACTTTTACATGTTTTTACATGTTTTTGTTGTCCAATGTCCATCAGCACATGCTAATGCCGTATGCTATGAACATTGTCTTAATAGCTTGGTGAACAAATTTTGAAGTAAATTTTGGGCAATTCCTCCAAAATTTTCTATATAAATTTTTTGGAATGTTTTTTTTTTCTAAAAATATCTCCAATTTAGATGGAGTAAACATTGATAATATATTTTTCTCATTTTATGTTGAACATTTCTGAACCAAAACAATGAAAAATATAATTTACCAGAAAATTTGGTTAATCTTCGAAATAAACCAAAATAGTAATGAGAAGCGGTAGATCTAGGGTAAAACTACTGGCAATATTATTTCACGGGAATAATGTGATGACAAATGGTTATTTTATCCTTTTTAGTTAAAAACCAACCTAAACAAAGGTGTTAGTTGACTCAAAATTTGAGAAAGTATACATAAAAAAGAGTGGAATGGATCAATTTTATGTTCTTCTAAAATTATAAATAATAGCAGTGTGAATTGAATATGATAATTTTTTTGGCAAAATAATCATAAAATGCTAAAAAGGTAGCTTTATAGATTAATGGTGTTTTTTCTTCTTCTTCTAGTTCTAATTTTAAGACTTGTAGTATATAGCGTAATCATTTTATAGAATTTGATGAATTTAATGCGAAAATAGAAACCCGTTTGTGCGAGTAGAACCCGCACATGTTAACCAGATGATAAATCAAGTCAGTTTTGAAAAGGATTCGACCCAAAATCAACCAGATTATCTTTGAACCTTGGCGCACCATGATCGAAGATAATTCAGTCATGAAAAGGTGGTCCATGACCTAGTAGACTAGTACCGGACGATTTGATAAAGGAAATGGATGAGAAATGTGATGTTGGTAGATACTCAAAATTTGTAGACGATCTAGCCACCAGTTCCTTGATGCTTCGAGAACTCTCTGGAATTCCGTCAACCACCACGGTGTTTTGAATATTTATTGCCATTGCTAAAGCTCGATAGAGAAAAAAGTAAAATTAGGAATGAAAAAGAATTTTTTTTTTGTCATCGTATTTAATGCAAAATCAGTTTTTTGGGTAATTTATTCGGGTTTTTGGGTCCTTTGGGTCGGGTACTTTGGGTTGGAAAGTTTAGAATAAACCAAATGGATTTCTAATAAGATTGGTTTGGATTCTATCTGGATTCGGGTTGGTTTTCAAAATTTATTTTAAATCCAAGATAGAACCAAAATAATTTTTAACAAAATTTCTAAAAATAATTTGCCTAGTATTGAATCGATATATGCAATGTATTGTCGTAGTCTAATGGTTACATATAGATTTTATATAGTATGTGGGTTCGAAACCACTTAACAACGCTCTTTGATTTTTTCTTAAGTTTTGTTTCGTCTAGTATACATATCGGTGTGACGTAAAAACTCTAAATCTAAGAAAGCTCGAGACTGGTTCTAATTGCATGTCAAATGCAAGCTTCACGCGTCTTCCCAATTCTGGAATTTGGGCGATTGGTTACTGAAAACAAGGAGGTTGAAGCTTCAAGCATCATTGGTTCAACATTGCAAATTTTGAATTTGGGCGTTTGGTTATTGAATTTGGGCGTTTTGCTTATTAAAGTTGGGCGTAATCATTGGTTTGATTATGTAAGTCCGAAGGTTGCCTACGTAACCTTGTAAAGAGATCAAGACATTCGTAGTTCATACTAGAAAGAGATTTTTAAGTTTTTGTGTGATTTTTTTTATGAGTTTCTCTGATGCCATCTTCAAACAAATGCTTCTCTATTTATATGAAGAGGTAGTCCTTTTCGAAATATGCATAACTTCCTCATGTCTTCCACTTTCAAGATCTAGAATTGTGTTTATAAAGTTGTGAAGGGTCAATGTTGGAGAGAACCTTTGAGATATCACAGGTGATCGGTAAATGGCAGTACCCAAAAGTGAATTCTGTGACCACTTATGTTAAATTCTTATTAGTTATGTGTTAATAAGTTCCATTGTGGCCATTAACGTGGATTCTCCTCATCCTCGACTCCTCGTATATCCCAAATGAAAATCTAAACCAATAAAAAATTCAATCTTTTTCACAATTATCGATCATCGAAATCAAGAAAATCTTGATTTGAATTCTTTCCGATGAAACTCCTTCGGTATCCACCACTAACCTTCTTCCCTTTCTCCACTCCCTTAACTTCAAAACCTTTCTTCAAACCCATCAAAGTCTCCGTCTCCGTTCAAACTCCTCCGCCGGACTTCGATTTCCGAAACGAAATCGCGTCGGACTCACGCGCTGCAATTGCTAAAACTTTCCCGGAGTTGCTTGACCTCGCCGATAACGGGACTTTGATTCTTGTCCAGAAACAGTGTTTTGGTCCTGTTCCAGCTTGGCGCAAAGAGTTCGTTGAGCCAGAAGCGATTTGGCTTGTGGGTACTTCTCATATCTCGCCGGAATCTGCTTCCGTCGTTGAACGCGTCGTCCGTACGGTGAAACCTGATAATGTCGCCGTCGAGCTCTGTCGTAGCAGGAAAGTTTATTTCTTTATCCAGTTGAATTTAGGGTTACGTGAAAGTTGATGCTTTTGGGGAAATTTGGAATAGTTTAGACTTTGTAGTGAGATTGATGAATTGAAGTATCTGACAGTAACACAATGCAGAGATTGGTGTTGATGTTGCAGAGCTGGGATTATGTACACTTCGAGTGTTGAAGGAGAGGTAGACCAAAACTTAAAATCCGGTGTGTTGTCGTTGACGGGGACTGGATTTCTCGGTGCTGTTGGCCGGAGTTTAGACTTGGGTATATAACAAACTAATCATAATAACTTCATGTACTTGTTTTTGTTTCAATGTTTGATTTTTTCGTGTGTGTGTTGTGTTGGTTGGGATGATTATAGGAGGCCAAACTGCGTTGGCTTTGCGACTTCTCTTGGCGGTTTTCTCTTCTAAGTTATCTTCTGTTGCTGACCGACCTTTTGGTGATGAGGTACTCTTGAGAATCCATATGATTTAAGGGTTTGTTTTTGGACTTGGAGATTGTTATTGATTAAGATTGTTGCAGTTTCGTGCAGCTCGGAAAGCTTCTGAGGAAGTTGGTGCGCAGCTAGTTCTTGGAGACCGACCTATCGAAATAACAGTAATGCTATAAGGATCTTTATAACAAAATGATCGTTTTTGTAGTAGTTACATATGGATTTTTTAAAACCAATGGGATCATATGACTCTTATAAAACGTTGTAGCTCCAAAGGGCTTGGAACTCTTTGAAATGGGGAGAGAAGTTTAATCTGGTAATGGCTGTGACTCGGGCAATCACATCGTCATCGGGTATATCCGCAGCCGAGCTTAAGGTTTTGTTCTCTTTCCTCAACTTGATTTCCTTAAATTTCAAGAATATAATAACTAATAAGTTCTAACATTCGGTTTGTATATGCATTGCAATAGGAACAAGAGACCGATGAAAGCAATGGAAGTTTGCAGCTTTATGAACGGCTTAGTTTCTCATACCCATCACTCCTACTGCCTCTGATACACGAAAGAGACACCGTAAGCATAAGAACCGAAACAGAGCCAAATCCAAAAACCGAATGCCTAAAATGTGTAGAGACACTTTTTATCGATAGCGATTGATGGAAGAATGTTTTTGCTTTTGCAGTATCTAGCTTGGTCATTGAAGAGAAGTAAGGCAGTGAACGGGTGTAAAACAGTAGTGGGAGTAATCGGAAAAGGACACATGAATGGTGTCATCTACGCATTGGTGTCAGACTCCGGGGATCTCCGGTTTAGAGACTTAGTAGGAAGAAGAGATTCAACTGATGGTGTTACTACATCGAATGGTTGGATTCAAAAGGTTTTAAAGAGCCTCGCAAGAGACACAATCATAGGGTTCTTGTTATGGGAGTTATATGAACAATATCTCAAGTTTATGATGATGAATCAAAACCTTCCATGATAACTAAAAAAAAGCAACTCCAAAAAAGAAACTGTAAAAAAAATCTAAATGAGTATATATGTATATGATTATTTTTCTTCTAGATTTTTGTTGTGTCAACGACTTCAAAGACTTGGAGAGTACATATGGCTTTTTCTTTTTCAATTCATTTTTAATATTAGTTTAAGGGTTTTTGACGTCAATAAAATAGATTTGTTTGACATAAATTAAAATATAATGTGAGTTACAAAAACTTATAATTAGCATTATAATTTTTTTTTTAAAATTTATATTGTTTTTGCAGAATTTCAATTGGAATGTTTAAGTAAAAAAATAATTGGCCCAAAGTGGATCCTAGTTATTAACGAAAAGGATAAAAAATAAATAAAAATACATTTATATATCTGTTTTCACTTACGTTATCTGGAGAGAGCCTCGAAGAAAGCAATAAAAATCTAAAGAAGCTTGTTTCTAGGGTTTCGACTTTCGACGGCCGGTACGATTATCATCAACTGCTTCTTCTAAGGTATAATTAAAATCGAGTTCTTCAGATATTGAATTCTATCGTCTCTTTGGTCTCTCTCTCTTTTCTTTATTGCGTTTGTTGAAATTTCTAGCTTCTTTTGCTTTGTTTTCTTATATGGTTGATGTTTCAGATCTGGGTTTTATCATTGCTTGAAAAAAATCCATACTTTAGCTGCGGTTTCTTTGATTATGAATTATGATGGGATGTTATAAATTTGAAGTATATTCGATCAAAATTTGATGTTTTGTGTTATGGGTTGTGAATTGAAGTTATAAATTTGAAATCTTGAAGTATATTTTGATCAATATTTGCATTGGTATATTATTGGTTGTGATGTATTGGAGTTTGATTATTCCAGTAATAAATGTGAAAACTTTGAAGTATATATATATGATTAAAATTTGCTTTGGTTTGGTTCCTGTTATGTTCATTGACCATGTATTTTGGTCAAAGCTGTGCTCTGTTTGGTATCTTCTGTTGTTGCTTAGGTTGTTGACAGTAGCTGTATCGTTTCTGTGGTCTATTTTGTAGGAAACATGAAGCCTGTCTTTTGCGGGAACTTTGAGTATGATGCTCGTGAGAGTGATCTTGAGCGGCTTTTCAAACGATACGGCAAGGTTGAGAGGGTTGATATGAAAGCTGGTAAGTCTTGGTTCTTGTTTTTTTAAATACTTTCTCTTTGTTTTTTCTTTTTTCTTTTTGGTTGAATTGAATGGATAAAGAAGTCTGGTAAACCGCTGCAAATCCGATGAGCAAGCGAAATTCGAATGTGTTGTTCATATTATCCACTCACACGCTCATTCCACGAGAATCTCTGGAGGACTGTCCTTTCAAAATGTGCTCTCTGGCCTCTGCATCCCACATTCCGTATTCCCACCGTTTCGTTTGTCATCTGATTCCAGCATCTGCCAAGGAACTACTTGAAGCACCCCGCATTAAGTTCATAACATACCTCAGAAGAGAAAAGATCGAGTAATTATAGGGTAAAAACGCCATACTCAACATTTGATTTTGGCGCAGGATTTTTTTCTATCTTGGGATGCCCATTCTCCCACCATCCCGCCCATTGATGGACCATATGGATAATCCATTTCCTGCCCAAAAGAGTCACACTCATCCGAGCAATGGCAATACATTCCCTTAACCCCGACTTAGTTGCATTTCATTCCTCTTGACTTTTCTACTCTTGGACATGCCTCTTTGGTAGAATCATACCAACCTCTCACAGCAGAGGCAGCAGATCAAATGGAGAATGCACCTCTGCGTTTCTGTTCACAATTCCGTCTCATCTCCTCCTCATTTTCAGTTCTTCTTCTTTGACATATTAATTCCATAATGCAAGGTCTGTAAAACTACTCATAGTTTGTAGAGTTTTTAGGTTCTAGGGAATGTTCAAAATTTATTTGTCACAGTAAGTATAAAGGTTATGTTGATGCTGCTGTGGAAGGAAGAGTCTTCATATTAGAATTCCTTCTGGAGGAGGTTCTTTTACTTGGTTTATTTGATAAGATTGTTCTTACGTTTTGATTTCTGCCTTTTGGTTATTTCCCCAGGGTTTGCTTTTGTCTATATGGAAGATGAAAGAGATGCTGAAGATGCCATCCGAGCGCTTGATCGCTTCGAATATGGCCGCACGGGACGCAGACTCCGTGTTGAGTGGACAAAGGTAGAAACTTGAATATCATTTTAAGAGTTACTATCAGGACGGATTTAGTGATGGAATGCAAATTCTAATACTTGGTATAGAATGACCGTGGAGGTGCTGGAAGATCAGGTGGTTCGAGGAGATCATCGTCTGGCATGAGACCTTCCAAGACTCTGTTTGTGATCAACTTTGATGCACAGAACACTAGGACTCGGGACTTGGAGAGACACTTTGAGCCATATGGAAAAATTGTTAATGTTAGAATCAGAAGGAATTTTGCATTTATCCAATATGAGTCACAAGAAGATGCCACCAGAGCACTGGATGCTACAAATTCAAGGTTTCTTTCTGCCCATTTTCACATTCTCATTTGTCCCAAATGCTTTCCCTACTTCATCTTCCACTGTCTGTTTTTTTGTTCTTGCAGTAAGCTGATGGATAAGGTGATCTCAGTGGAGTATGCAGTGAAAGATGATGATTCGAGAGGGAATGGGTACAGTCCTGAAAGACGGCGTGATAGGTCACCTGATAGGAGAAGGCGGTCACCTAGTCCTTACAGAAGAGAAAGAGGCAGTCCTGACTATGGCCGAGGAGCTAGTCCAGTAGCTCACAAAAGGGAAAGGACTAGTCCTGATTATGGTCGAGGACGTCGCAGCCCCAGCCCTTACAAGAGAGCCAGGCTTAGCCCAGATTACAAGAGGGATGACCGTAGGAGGGAGAGAGTGGCTAGTCCAGAGAATGGAGCTGTGAGGAACCGGAGTCCAAGAAAAGAACGTGGTGAAAGCAGGAGTCCTCCGCCATATGAGAAGAGGAGGGAGAGCAGGAGCCCTCCTCCATACGAGAAGAGGAGGGATAGCAGGAGTCCTCCTCCATATGAGAAGAGGAGGGAGAGATCAAGGTCAAGGTCGAAGTCAAGCCCTGAGAATGGTCAAGTTGAAAGCCCGGGACAAATAATGGAAGAAGAAGCAGGAAGAGGATACGATGGTGCAGACAGCCCGATACGCGAGAGGTACCCCATCTCTAGCTATCTTTAGATTACATTTGAATGGTATCAATATCATCATCATACTTACATTTTGTTATGGTTTGAACTTGAAGCAGCCCCTCTCGTTCGCCTCCAGCAGAGGAATGATTGGAGATGCAGACAGATGATTGTGTTGGATTCACAAACAAAAGATGTCTCTCAAAGTAGCTGTATCTGAAACTCAAGTGTTTTGTTATGTCATGTTTAGTATTTTAGTGTGGTCTTTTGGGTCTTTTGTTAAGTGCTTTTGTAAACTTTATTATGACTCCATTCGAAATCGCTTGTCGTAGTATTTGGTTAAAAAATTGCTTTTTATTTTGGATTACTCTATATCTGACTTTAGATGTTTATGAGTGGAGTTTATGTTCAAATCTCTTTTTTAACACTAAAACAAAAAAAAAAAACAGCTAAAGATTAAGACGACAGGATCGGAAGTTTTAAGTTTGGTCAATTAAAGTGAATATACACATGTTGCTAGTTTCGATTGTGTCGAACCTAATTTTTGTATTTCGGTTTCACTTTTCTTACACTCATTTTTTTTTTTTTCATTTTTGAAGTATAAAGCATTTTGTTTCAGTTTCTCTTATTGTCGCCAGTTCTGGTGGAGGCGGTCCCTTGTCGCCGTGAACGTCATGTTTCCGATCTCATTCCTCCGGTTGCTTTGGCCGGTTTGTCTTTTTCCATTTTGTGCTTCTGGATCCGTGTAACTCCAATGTCTAAAGCTTTTGTTCCGGAAGTGAATATAATTATTATTTATATTTAAAAAAACATGTTGTTTTATAAAATATTTTTGCAAAGTGTGTAATTTATTAAACACGAATGTAAAAAATTTCTTGACGTTTATGTTTACATTTCTTTGTTCAAAATGCTTAAGGTTGCTGATCTATTTAATAAATTGAAGGTTATGCATTTGTTCTGAATGAAAATATGAACACAAGCTCAAACAAACGGACAAAACCGTAGTAAGTAACATCAGATTTTCATGGGAATTGTCAGTGGTTAGATAATGCACCTAGCTAGAAACCAATATGGTAATACTTTTTAAAAATACATTATCTTACCATTATTTTATGTGATGGGTAACTAAAAATGAGGAAGTTAGGCAGAAACATTACTATAAAGGATAGGTGTAGTAAAAGAGTGGTTTACTTATTAGGCTAAAACTACTAGAAAAAGTAAAGAAAAAGAGAGTGTCTCACTTGTTGAGACATGAGAGTCTAAAAACGCAACTAGCTCCCACACACATTATCTCATCTTATCGATCACTAACAAAATTCAAGCACTGAACGCAATCTTAACGTACTAATTCTATCTTCCCTGAATCGTGACTTGATAGTTTTGATAGAGACACTAAGCTTTGTTTCTTCCCAACAAGTTTAATGTTCGTGATAACATGCAAAGTTAACGTCACTAAATCGTTTAAATTATATTACAAAATTATCAATAATAGAATAATACTCCCTCCGTTTCAAAATGTAAGACGTTTTGAGGTATTATTTTTGTTTCAAAATGGAAGACGTTTTCAAGTTTCTATGCAAATTATATATTAATTTAATATTTTCTGATTATTTATATTATGCAGTTTCATTCATGATTAGTTGAACTTTTTAAAAGTGGATATTTCTTAATCTGCGTGCTCTTTACTAAAATGTCTTATATTTTGAAACGGAGGGAGTATAGTTTTGCAAGTCAAATTGAATATGAAAGGGGTTTCACTGTATGTTTCTCTGCTTCAAATTGAAATTGAATAATTTGTCGACTTACTTAGATTTGTATAGAGTATATGATAAAGTAAAATAGGGAATATATATATAAGAAGTGTGATGGTCCCAATTAAACATGGACCGTTGGATGTGTTAGCCGTAAAAATGATGATGAATCCCATTTGGCTTCAACTTCATCAACTCCGCTTGTTGTTGCTTTTAACCCAACAAGTCCCTTCTATTCTTTTGACTTTCATAACACAAAACTCTTTATGTTACGGCTATAAAGATTAAAGACAAACTTTTGTTTTGTCTCTTTTTATTCTTTACGTATAATAAAAGAGTAGGAATCTATTATTGTGAATTTGTGATTATCTTCGGAAAAGGGAAGCAAAAGAGTATATATCACTTGTCATAGATTTACAACTAATAACTACATTAAATATTGTCTTAGCTGGAAAGATAGATTGATTAAGAAAATGAAAAAGATGGAAAAAGATACTTAACATAAAACCAAAAATAAATAAAAAGGATGGACAATGGGGAACGAGAAGTTGGTTACGAATTTATCCAATGAATCTAGTTGATATTCATTGACACATCATGGTGTTACTATTGAAATCTCTAAAGTTTTACATGTAATATTGAAAAGTTATTAAACTATAATATCTATAGTCAATGTTGATGATTCGTTTTCAACCAAATGAAGAAATGCTCTAAGTGAAAAGAATCTACATTGTCCTTTTTTCAACATTAAGTAATCCTACACACTGTTTAAATATTGAATTTTAGACATGGTTAAATCTATTATTTTAGTAGATTTTGATTTTTTTTCATTTCCAAATTACTAATTTTGGTAGCAATCTATGTCACTCTTTCGGGCCAGGTAGAAAAACCAAATCACAATTTTAACCGAATTTGATTAGTCCAAATCAAGATAATGAGGCCGATTGGTAACGATTGTTACTTCTGGCTATAGAGACTTTTGCTGTAAGAATTTTAACTGTATAAATTTTATAACCGATTGGTAAAAAACTATGACTGTAGAAATTAATTTATAAGTGAATGTTACAGGAATTTACATACAAATGGAGAAGAAGAAAAGAGAAAAATTATAAAATTAATTTATATACTTTAGGAGTTTACAGTTTTTCTCTCTTTTTTTCTTCCTCATATGACTATAAACTTCCATAACATTCATTAATAATTTAATTTTCTCAACACAACACAAGATAATGCATATTTGCATATATTTCCTTCGTTTTTAGACCAACATTTTCTCAGAAAATAATTTTTATAAAAAATTTGGACTTTCATTGGGAGGTTTCTTTGATTAATCGTGAGAATACTAGACCTTTGATCTACTAACAATCAGTGACCAGATTTGTTACCAATTAACGCTCTCATTTAGTAGACAAGTTCGTTAGTCAAGTATGTATGGTCCAATTTTTTTCAGTACCCGAAATCAGCTTTTACATATTCCAATTTAAACTCTTTGTTCCAAAAGGAATTTGAACCGGAAAACAAAGAAATCAACCACCTTGTACTACTACTATACCACCACCACCACCACCTTTTGATTTGTTTCATTATTTACTTTGTTTTTGTTTCTCTCCATTGGTATATAAGTACAAATAACACATGATCAGAGCAACACGTGTTATAAGCAGTGAAGTTCTTTACAAAACATCCAGAATGAGATCTACCGAAAGGCGTTTTATATATTTGACTCGATCCACTTTAAGAAAAACATCATAAAAAGAGCAGAAATAGACAAATAAATGTATACATGCTTGTATTAATATTCTTTTGTCAATACCACCTTTAACAAAAAAAAAAACTTTTGTCAACATAAATGAACAACATAGTCCCGTAGTTACAAGAGAAAACAATTATATAGGACAAAAAGGTACGGCAGAAAATATTGCACGACGAGTTGCAATCGTCGACAAGATAAACATGACCACCTCCCCTTTCAATTCCAAAAGTATGATAAGGGTCTAAAAGTTATATGCTTCTATATTTTATTTCACTTTAGTTTCTGTCAATTTAAAAATATTATAGAATAGATATTGTATTGATTATTATTGATTTGTTGTGATAAATATTATATAGTATCTGTTATAGAATTAATTAACATTATGCTACATCCACATAATGTGAAGTTTTATTATCTAACACTAAAACATAAATAAGATAAATCTAAAAAAAATTGTTATAAATAAATATCGATATCTAAAGAAATTGTTATGTTGGTCATTTAATTTCATAATCCGACTCTAATAGCCCGTAATTGTTAGTACACAAGATACACATTTTGTTCATGAAATTATCTCCCAGTCTTAAGGTCATATAGCCTTAACATATTTATACAAGTACAAATTCAACACAAGATTAATAAAAAAAAAAACTTCAACACAAGATAATGCATATTCGCATTTATTTCTTGTCCTTGTATCGCAATATATTTTCTAGCATTCTCCCTCTGAGGTTACAAAGATCCAACTTGTAAAATAACGTGTCAAATAATTGTTTCGATGTGTTCTCATATAATTGGATCATAAGTTATACGTCTCTTTGGACCAAAAACAAAAGTTATGTCTCTAAAAGATAATTTGTTCAACTAAAAATGATGGGACATGTAAGAATTTAGGAAATCTAGTAAATCCGGAAGATGTCATTAAAATTTACTAATAAACCAATATAAACACGAGAGACCGATGTAAACCGTCTTCGTCCTATCGAAACTTATGTTTGTTCAAGTAAGGACAAAATAGATTTGCAAAACATCTCAATTAGAAAAGAGAATTCAAATAGGAAGATAATAATGGGTATGGGCATACGTTAAGTCGTTAAGTCCCTTTTCTTCAATGTGTTATGCAAGGTACAAATTCAATTCAATGAACTGAAATATTAATACAATGAATTAGACTAAACATATTCTGTAACTTTCTCAGTCTTTCACGCACTAGTTACAGGAATTAATGGCTAACTTAAAAAAAATAAGCAATCACAAAATGGTAATTTAATGTACCTTGCTTCACGAGGAGTTAACCATTCTGATAGATAATTTAATGTACTTGAATTATACAGTAGAAATAGATAATCTCATAATCATGTTATCATTGTAGCAATAAATATTTTTAATTTTTATTTTATTTTTTACTTTGATTAGAAACATCATATATATGTAGCATTAGACATGGATAAAATTTGTAACAAAAAACACGATTCTGCAGCTACAACAAGCTGAAACTTGAAACCTTATGAAAAGGATGAAAAACCTTTTCTTATGTTACTTTAGGTATAGAAAATTTAGCGAAGTATAGTTGTTGACAAAAAAAATGTAGGAACAGAGTTTTTTTTTTTTTTTTTTTGTCCCAAAATACAAGTTCTCTTCCTACAATGTTTTCTTTGGTCCCAAAACGATTTGTTTTTTTTTTTCTTCTTTCAGTGTTGAACACTATTTTGCTTCAATATGTCTGGTCAACGTCCGACCAGCCAATGCCACTTCATAGATTGCATATTAACGAACTTCCATCTTTTTATTGATTAGAGTTTTCTTTCATTATACCATATAAATTTTCCCTTTTTGCCTAAAGAAAAAAATATGACCCTAAAATTTCGTAACTAATAGAAAAAACATAAAATAAGTACGATACAAAAGACTGAATCACTGAAGATAGTTGAAAATTGAGACCATATTGTTGTGAGAATAGGTATAAAAGTAGGTTACAAATATTATAATCCAAATTTAATTTCGAGAACATAGTCGTCTGAGTAAACGATAAACACGATTTTGTTTAGAAAGAAATGATATATTGCACTTTTTAAAATGTATTATGCAAACTGTTTTGAGCTGTCATTAATCCCCAAACCTCCACTTGGGAAATTCTCTTTAGGTCTAATTCAACGCGTGGGGCACACCGTGTGTATACTTGCGACTTTGAAAAGTTATAAACAGAAAATGATGATTTAAAAAAAAAAAAAACAGGAAAAAAAGAGAAGAAGTTTCTACTTGAATAAGTTCAAATCCCACTGGTCAAGTACTTAGTGGCATGATAAAAATGAGAATTTGACCCGTCCCTTGTTTCAGTTTAATATAACGTTCCGTGTCAGTTAATTTAAAATTCTAATCATATCTTATTTGATTAAAGAAAATTGTAATGATAAAAAGTTATATTTTGTGTACCTGAATATTTGACTTGTGCCTCGTTACTTATTTTGTGTCCTTCTCCAGACATAGTGATACATGTGTTTGTTTTGTTTATGTCCCTAACTTTTGCTGCAGCTAGAGATATGCTTTTGGAAGAACTTTGCTCGCATCATTCTTCTTCAATATTTAGAGGCATATAATGGCTAATCACTCATATTATCTTAACTCTAAGGGGGTTTCGGCAAGGACTCATGATTTACATGATGGAATAACAGAGATAACAATCTAATTAGTGAAAAATTGGATCAGGTGCTAGTTATTGATGCTTGGTTATAAGTCTTACCTCATTCCTTTGCCCCTTTTGATTTAGGAGGTTGTCATATGATTAGGTGCTAGTAAAAATTGGATCACTGTTTAAGTTCTTAAACTTGTAGCTACTAATACTCATGATAATTTCTTGTCTAATGTCGGATATCATATGACAAAAAGTAGAAAATAATAATTTTTTTCTAAATATAATAATTTTTTTCTAAATCACACATGCAATCATGTATCACTATACAGATTCAAACTGAATAGAAACGGTGTGTACAAATTTAATTATAGTAAATTACAATTAACTACATGTGTACAAATTCAAATAAAATGGAATACATGTATATAGATTTACAATCCGTATGTATTTAACTATATGTATGTATTCACATTAAAATTTGTATATGTTAAATAGAAAAGAAAAACATTTGACACAATACGAAAATACTAAATACTTTTTTGAAATTATGACTTTGAGATTATAATATTATTTATACGCATGATACAATGTATAATGTATCACTATACAAATTCAAATTAAGTAGAAACCATTTAACAAAAAAAAAAAAAAGTAGAAACCGTGTATATAGATTTAATTCTAGTTAACCACACCAACATACAAATTTGAATGTAATAAGCGTGTGGCTTTTGACTTGAAAATAAAAAACATAAGACCAAAATAATAATATTAAATTCCACTGCTAGGAAAAAAAAAAATGTTAAAAAACCCACTCACTACTTTCTCTATATAAAGCCAAATGCTTAACCAATCTTCTTCACACCTACAGATCTTCTTCTATCTCTCTCTCTTCCTCTGTCACAGATATTGACAAAAACAAAAAGAATGAGTCAATCAAATCGTGTCAGAGACGAAGTTACAACACCTTTACTCCAAAAAAGCTCTCATCTCAAAAATCACTCCTCTGTTCTCTCTGTTTTCACAAATGAAGCAATCTCAATCTGCAAAATCTCTTACCCATTGGTCCTCACTGGTCTCTTCCTCTACGTTCGCTCCTTCGTCTCTCTATCTTTCCTCGGCGGTCTCGGGGACGCCACTCTCGCCGGTGGCTCCCTCGCCGCCGCATTCGCAAACATCACCGGATACTCTCTTTTCTCCGGTCTAACCATGGGAGTTGAATCTATCTGCTCTCAAGCCTTTGGTGCTAGACGCTATAACTACGTTCGTGCGACTATCAAGCGAGGAATCATCCTCCTTCTTGTCACTTCTCTCCCTGTTGCATTTCTTTGGATGAACATGGAGAAGATTCTTCTAATCTTGAAACAGGACAAGAAGCTCGCGTCCGAAGCTCATATCTTTTTGCTTTACTCTGTTCCAGATCTTGTTGCTCAATCTTTCTTACACCCATTAAGAGTTTATCTTCGGACACAGTCAAAGACTCTTCCTTTATCAATCTGTACAGTGATCGCGAGTTTTCTTCACTTGCCAATCACGTTCTTCTTTGTAAGTTATCTTGGTTTGGGGATTAAAGGCATCGCCTTGAGTGGTGTTGTGTCTAATTTCAACCTTGTCGCCTTTCTCTTCCTCTACATCTGTTTCTTCGAAGACAAGCTAAGTGTAGACCAGGAAGAGAAGATAACAGAGGAGACAAATGAAGATAGTGTGAGAGAATGGAAGAAATTACTCTGTCTCGCTATACCAAGTTGTATATCGGTTTGTCTCGAGTGGTGGTGCTATGAGATTATGATTTTGCTTTGTGGGTTTCTCTTAGATCCTAAAGCAAGTGTTGCTTCAATGGGAATTCTCATCCAAATCACTTCCCTTGTTTACATTTTCCCTCATTCCTTGAGTTTAGGAGTCTCCACTCGGGTGGGAAACGAGCTTGGTTCGAACCAGCCACAAAGAGCGAGAAGAGCAGCCATTGTTGGACTTGGCCTCAGCATTGCCCTCGGGTTTACAGCTTTTATGTTTACTGTCTCTGTCAGAAACACATGGGCAATGTTTTTCACCGATGACAAAGAAATCATGAAGTTGACTGCCATGGCTCTGCCAATCGTTGGCCTATGCGAGCTCGGGAACTGCCCGCAAACTACGGGATGCGGTGTTCTCAGAGGCTCCGCAAGGCCGAAGATCGGAGCTAATATTAATGGAGTGGCGTTTTACGCGGTTGGCATTCCGGTTGGAGCTGTTTTGGCGTTTTGGTTTGGGTTCGGATTCAAGGGACTTTGGCTTGGGATGCTCGCGGCGCAGATCACGTGTGTGATTGGCATGATGGCGGCGACGTGTAGGACCGATTGGGAACTGGAGGCGGAAAGGGCTAAGCAGCTCACAACAGCTGTGGATTGTGGCAGCAGCGACGACAAGGAGGATGTGGAGGCTGGGATGGTTGATAATTAGGGAGGAATGAGTCATGGTTGGTCTTTAACAAAAAAAAAAAATTGACTTTCTTTTGAATTAATTTATAACTTTTTTCTTTATTTAGAAGGGAATCGTTGGAAGATTAATGTAAATTTTGTAGTGTAATGATAACACAATTCAGAGATTCGTCGTTTTATTCAAGGTTTTTAAATTCATAAGTTCAAATTTTGCTCAAATCGCTTGAAACTTTATTCGACAAAATTTAATTATACATTGCTGGGTTAGTGTAACGATTTCTTGATAAAATAAATAAACTAAATCATTGACCATTATTGAAGAAAATCAATGGACCATTGGGATGTATTGTGGTTACTTTGTTAATTCAACCAATAATTTTTTTTTCTCTTTCAAATGCTACTAAGTACTAACTAACTAGTAACTACAAATGGTAGCACATGCGGATCGGAATGTCAAAATAATGGCTGTTTTTGCATATGGATCATAAATAAATATATATTAACCATATTTAAATAAGTATAGTACTAATCATATTTTATGTATCACAAATGTAATTAGTTTAGACGAATATTTATCAATTATTACCATTGTTTAATTTAATTTGATCTCATAAACTGCCTATATGTGGATATGATTTTAGAGTCAAGTAAGTTTACTAGTAAAGCCACATATCGTATTAACTATTAACCCTTGTCTTGTAACATAAGCCGCACTATCAAATGTAAGTAGCACTCGAAGTTGAGTGGTCAAACGATCGAACTATTTTCAATCAAATACTAATAGCTCGAGTTTAATATTGACAATCATAAAGTAAATGCAGGATCGAACCCATAAAGACGAACTTTGACCCATTCGACCCATTTATTTCGGCCCTGAAATATCAAACCAGCTATTTAGAGGAAATTGATTCAGAGAAATCATCCGCGGTAAGATCAAATTCAAGAAATAACCGATGGAACTTATATGGAACTGAAACTGAACAGCCTAAGCTACCAAATGGTGAATCTACTAGTTAGTTTGACTAGGGTTTCAAAATTCACAGACAAACCCTCAATTTTAAGAAGAATGATCGAACCAAACTACGCTTAGTTCTAACTAAATCAAAAGATGGGTTTTTGTGGATATTGAATCCGACACTTAGTATTTGTAAATAAATTGTGGGACAAAAACTTTCGAGAACAAAAGTTTCCAAAGTATTTGCAATTTTTGTGAGAATTTGAGCAATAGAAAATAGTATAAAAAGTGTATTTGCCTTGTATTTAGAGAATGATCTATCCATTTCTAGGTTTTGGGACTCTATTTATCCAACGTTGTAATGATCAAAACAGCTAATAAATGTCAATTATTCATCATAAATGTGTCTGTTTCGATCATGTCATTAATGGTGCAACGTTTGAATTTAAACTCTCTTTGGGCTTCTCGTGGGCTTTTCCTCCTAGGGCTCGTAATGGTTCTAGCATGTCTCCTATAAATGTTCGGCCTTCAGCGAGTTCTTGACCATCATCTTCGAGCTCTTTCGTTATGATGACTTGGATCGTAGTCGTGGGCCTCGTGGCCACCTTAATTATGACATAGAGGTGACGTGGATACTTCCACATGGATTCCGGACTCTCGGTTCGTGATCCTGTATCAACAGTTTAAAGGTGAGTGTACAAATTTAACCACGTGTATAAAAATTTAAATGAAATAATTATATCAGATATGTTGACTAAAGGGTAAAAAAAGCATATGACATATGATAGAAACTAATTAATTCTTATGAAAAACAATAACTTTGAGATAGAAGTATATTGATTTTCTCCAAATGTTACCATGTATCACTATACATATTCAAACTGAATAGAAACCGCGTAAAATTAATATACATATGACCAAAATTGGAACACTAATAATATGAAAACACACATTACTTATCTCTATATAAAGAAAAGGCTTAACCAATCTTCTTCACACCTAAAATCTTCTCTCTCGTAGACATTGACAAAACAAAAAGAATGAGTCAATCAAATCTTGTCACAGACGAAGTTACAACACCCCTACTCCCAAGAAACAATCATCCAAACCTACATTTTCTAAGAAATTACTCCTATGATTTCATAAATGAAACAATATCAATTGGCAAAATCTCTTGCCCATTGGTCTTCTTAAGTATATGCCTCTACGCTCGCTCGTTCGTCTCTATGTATTACCTCGGCGGTCTCGGAGACAAAACCCTAGCTGGTGGCTCCCTTGCCATCGCATTAGCGAACATCACTGGATACTCTCTTTTCCCTGGTTTAACCATGGGCGTTGAAACTATCTGCTCCCAAGCCTTCGGCGCAAGACGTTATAACTACGTTCATGCGACTGTCAAGCGAGGAATCATCCTCCTCCTCGTTTCTTCTCTCCCGATTATACTTGCATGGATCTACATGAAGAAGATTTCTATAATGTTGAACCAAAATAAGGATCTTGAGTCCGAAGCTCACATATTTTTGCTTTGGTCTATTCCAGATCTCATCGCTCAATCTTTCTTACACCCACTACAAGTTTATCTCAGGATCCAATCAAAGACTCTTCCTTTATTTATCTGCACAGCGATTGCAAATATTTTATACTTGCCAATCACGTCATTGTTCGTTACGTATCTCGATTTGGGGATTAAAGGTATTGCCTTGAGTAATGTTGTGTCGAATTTCAACCTAGTCGTTTTTATCTTTCTCTACCGCTATTTTTTCAAAGAAAATATAAGTGTCGAGGAGGATGAGGATATTTATGAGGAAACATACGAAGATAGTGTGAGAGAATGGAAGAAATTACTAGGGCTCGTGATACCAAATTGTTTCTCGGTTTGTATTGAGTGGTGGTGCTATGAGATTTTTATGTTGCTTTGTGGGAAACTCGAACACCCTAAAGTAAGCATTGCTTCAATGGGAATTATCATGCAAATCACTTCCCTTGTTTACAAATTCCCTCATTCCTTGAGTTCAGGAGTCTCGACCCGAGTCGGAAACGAGCTTGGTTCGAACCTGCCACAAAATGCGAAAAGAGCTGCCATTGTTGGACTCGGTCTTGGCATTGCACTCGGGTTTTTGTCTCTCACGTTCACAGTCTCTTTCAAAGACAAATGGGCTACATATTTCACTGATGATAAATATATCATTGCGTTGACTGCGGAGGCTTTACCATTCGTTGGCTTTTGCGAGCTTGGGAACTGCCTACAAACAGCAGGATGCGGCATTCTCAGAGGATCCGCAAGGCCGAGAATCGGAGCTACCATTAATGGAATTGCATTTTATGCGGTTGGGATACCGGTGGGGTTAGTTATGGCGTTTTGTTTTGGGTTTGGATTCAATGGATTTTGGATAGGAATGATCACGGCGCAAACCACATGTGCTATTTTCATGATGGTGGTGATATGTAGGACCGATTGGGAATTGGAAGCGAGAAGGGCTAACGAGCTCACTGCGGTAGTGGATAGTGGCAACAATAATTGCGAGGAGAATGTGGAGGCTAGGCTAGTTGACCAAGTGGTAGTGAACTAGTAGTTCTATTTGTGGATGAGTTACCATGTAGGTGTAGGATGATGTAGTGTAAAGTCCTAAAGCACTAATGATCCCATCATTAAAGTAATTAAGAATCGAACCAAAAGGAGCAATTAATTAACTCACTAGGCATACATACAAATGTTTAATCTATGCTAATAAGATGATTTGGTTTTTCTAAATATTACTAACAATGCAGTAACAATCTAACAAAGCAAGACAATTCAAAAGAAAGCAATAAACAAAAGTACTAGAAGATAACATGCAAAAGACTAACAATTGTTGAGAGTAAACAAGCGGAAATAAACAAGTTACTAAGCGATAATGAAAGGCGAATTCCCGGGTTAAGGCAATCAATTAGTAATGACTAAGAGATGGGTAATGGAACTAAAAACAACTTCTACCAAGAGTGATCTTCAGGCCATATAACACTAGATAAGACTAATTAATTCATTTCCATCAACAATTTCCAAAGTCAAAGAAATGATTAATAAGCATTTAATAATAACCCAACATCTAAATCATCATATTCTACCAAAACCAAAGAACTCTAAAAAGACTACCCACTCATGATCATGAAAGCACAAAGCAATGGGTTTGATCTTTGTGGGATCATGATTAGAGAAAGTCGTTAAGATAATTTTTAAAAAGTACTTGATACTGAAGCTTAAGAACCAAAGATTCATACAAAATCTTAAATAAACCTTTAGATGAGTTTTAGATCTCCAAACAAAGCATAAGATGGCTCTAAATAGGTTCACGGGTTTTTATAGGAAAGAAAAATGAAACGGGTCAACCCATAACAAAATGGATTTTGACCCAGCTGCAAATTAGATCACACTAAAAGATAAAACAGCTTAGGTTATGCATTGGCCGTAGGTGGTGGTCGGAGTGGAGCTTCGGTGGTGTTGTGGCCGAAGGTGGAGATAGAAGTGGCTCATGTCCGTCCGTCCGTGACGTCTTGATCCTTCGGTGGTGTCTTGGCTAAAGCTGGTGGTCGAAGGGAGCCTCCGGTCTTGTCTTGTCCCTAGGTGGTGGTGATATATCATGGATTTTACCGTTTTTAGCCATGATATATATATATATATATATATATATAGCTTTCGAGTTTAAAATCGATAAATGAATCGCAGATGCACAGTAAAATGTTGGTAAATGCGGAATTAAATCTACAAGGATCAAAGTTTACACATAAGATAATCGAGATTTGAAACTAGTTAAAAACAAATTGTTATAATTGTTTGGTTTTCTATGCTAAGCAATAATGAAATCAAATCAACAAAAAAAGTCATCAGCAAAATTAAACGATTAGTAAATAAAAATTGAAAGCATTGGACATAGAGTCTAAAATAAATTCAGACATGCAAAAACATTGTTTTGAATAAGAAATATAAAAACACTCTGAAATCTAGGATTCGTCTTTACAAGCCCGAAAGTGAAAAAACAAATGCAGATATGAAAAGGAATAAAGGAGGAATAAGATATCTCTAAAAATATATTATGAATATATGAAAATTATTATATACTGAAATAAAATATTATTGATAACCATTCTTTTTATTTATTTTAAAATAAAAAACAAATTTTATTATTTGTTTTTTATTTGTTCCATTTTGTTCCTCATCAATTTTGGAGAGGAACATTTTTGTTCTCTTGTTCCTTATTTGTTGAAGAAAATAGAAGAATGATGTGAAATAAACATTTCTTGTAAATGGTAAAAATATTGAGGAACAAAAAGGAATATCACATTCCTTCTCATTCTTTTCCTGAATTATGGTTACCAATTGAAGCCAAAAATTAAAAGCATTGGACATAGAGTCTAAAATAAATTCAGACATGCAAAAACGTTTTGAATAAGACATATAAAAACAGGGGTTCGATTTTTTAAAAATATAAAAACACTGAAATCTAGGATTCGTCTTTACAAGCCCAAAAACTAAAAAAAAAAATGCAGATATGAAAAGGAATAAAGGATGAATGAGATATCTCCAAAATCGAGCCTAGGTCGAAACTGTCGTGAAACGAGTCAAATTCAGGCATAGATTATGCACCTGTAGGTGGTGGACGGATTTCGCCTAGCTCTCATGGTAGAAAGTTGTGCACATCTTTTAGCTACTCGCCAAACTACATGTCTTCATTAAGTTTTGGTTAATCATCGGACGAAATACACTTTGCACGATTTATATTTTAAGTGATTCCATTTTTTGATTGTACAATTTCCATGAATTAATACACTTTGTATACTTTCTTTTGATAGTATACAATTTGTGTACTATCTATGTGATTCCTTTTTTGGCTTATGAAACATTTTTAACTATGATAGTTAAACGAAACAATGATATATTTAAATTGCCTTTTACGTAATCCTTTTGAGTTTCAATAAACATATCAATTGGTAAACAAAAATTTAGTCGACCTGACCACTCTGATTATGGTGCAATACATGGTTGTATGCTCTTATACTATATAAGTATTTGATTAATAAAATACGAAATAGAGATTCGTATCCACTAAAACTAGTAATATAAGTTGTGGGAATATCCTCCCTTTTAAGTATTTCAAAGGGCACTACAAATTTTGTCTTTACAAAACAACCAAAGTGGATATAAATAACTCCATGAGGCACTTCAAAAGTTTTCATACATTAGTTTATTTGTACTTTTTTTTTTTTTTTTTTTTTTTAATTTATTTGTACTTGAATCTTACGAAATCCCTATCTTCATGGGAGATTCACTATGTTATATAGTTTCATTTCTAAGATATTTCATTTTTGTTTGCATTACCCTATAAACTAATCAAATGATTAAAAAACTGTAACAAAAAAAGACTGATTAAACAAGAATAGACCGTGGGTTAAGATCCTTTGAAATGAATGGATTATATTAATTAATTTATCTATTTGATATAAATTCAACAAGGAATTACGCAGCCTATTTTGTCTCAACGTGGCAGCTAACAAGAACTGAGAAAGATTTGGTTAGGAAACACATGCCAAGAATCACTCATGTTGGATTATTAATAATTTAACACGTACAACTCCAAAATTTGTTAGCGATAGGGGGTACTTACTTCCTAGGATTGAAGAGCCAATTAAAACTTGGTATGCATGTGTTCTGTCAAATTGCTAATATAGTATTGAGGTTTCCACGTGTATACAAAATATTTGACATTAATGCACATTAGCTAAAACATTATTGAGTTAATAATATTAGTTTTTTGTAGAAAATTATTATTAAAACATTATTGTATAAATTTTTTATTAGTCAATACATAACTGAAATTTACCTAGTTTAACACAAATCTAAGAAAAAATAACTAGATTAACACCCAAATATTATGGTTTACTAGATGAATACCCACGCTATGCATGGGTTTGTTTTAAAAATTGTGAAACAAAAATTATTGATTGTTTTTGCTAATTTATGTTTATTTTTTATTTGTTATTATGTAGTCAATAAAACTAAATCTATCTTATGTAGTTACAATTTTTAAGATTAGATCTATTTTTTGACTTGAAATATAACCCGGGAAAAAGACTTATTTGTCAGCTGAGACCTCTTGCTTGTTCCCGTAATATCCTTCATCGTCCTCATGGCTCTGCTAGTTGGTCAGAAGGTACTTTATCAGCTTTCTCAATATCTATTATGGGTACAAAGTTTTTTTTATCCTTTTTGAATGGGATTCATTGAACTCTCTCGTTTATATTTTCTGGGGATACAAAAGTTCTAGCTGCAGTATACGGACCTAAAGCAGGAACGAAGAAGAACGAAAATGCTAAGAAGGCTTGTTTTGAAGTCATATGTAAGCCTTAAACCGGATAGATTGGTAATCGTAAATACGTTTAGTTGTTCAGAAGGAGGTTTGTTTTGTTGCTTGAGTATGTGATACAGGTGATACTTGGTTTTTAGATCTTAATTACTTTCGCTTTGAATATTGATAGGAAAAGTTGAAAGGGAGTATGAAACGATACTGAAAAGGACGCTACAGAGTATTTGTGTTTTGACAGTTGTTCCAAATACCACCACCTCAGTGATAATTCAGGTGAGTAGCTATTCAATGTTGTGTATATCGATATTGTCAACTTGAGTTGTATCTGATGTTTTCATTTCGTAATTCCCGTGTAGGTTGTACATGATGGTGGTTCTGTATCGTTTTTATGTTCCTTGCACCTTGGTAAACATTTATTGATGCTGTCTGAAACACATATAATCCGGTATAAAGAATATATGTTTGAGTATTTATAGAGTTTATAGTAGTGAAAGTTTGTAATCCCATAAGCTGAGAGTGTGAATATGTTTTTGTGTAACTTCTACCGTGGCCTCCATTCTGGCAGTTAGAAGGTAGAAAACGTTTGTTCTAAAGAAATATGATGTACAGAAAGGGAGACTATGAAGGATGGAATTTAGAAAGTCGAGAAATTTGCGTTGAGATTCTTCTTCTTTCATATTGAACGATCGAGCAGAGAGTGGGAGAGATTTATTTTGTTAAAGTCTTGTGGGGAATTAGAATATTTGTTGGGTTTAGAAGCATTAAGCCATCACTAAAATGGGCTCGATCCATTAATATTGCACTCTAATAGTAACTAAGATACATATGGCCCATCCGTCATTGGCTATTTTGTTTACTCCATTTGACACTTATATTAGAAGCTGATGTGTATTAATGAAATGTTTTGATTGGACGAACAAAAAGCTGATGTGTCATCTGTAGAAGAGCCAAAAATGCTGACGTGGCGGAAAGATGGAGAGAGATAGCCTCCTTTCATATCTATGATTAGAATAACATAATTTTTGTGTTAAAAGACCAAATACCCATTTTATTTTCAATTCTATTAAAATAAAATAATTAAATTATATAGAAAATTAGAAAAGTAGTATTTTAGAGTACATAGTATAACTTCTAATTTGTTTAATGATCGATGTAGCAATAACTGAAGTTGATGATGAGATAAAAACATAGTACAATAATATACTATGAAGTAAACTAATATCAATGTAGTCACATGCATTTGTACCTTATATCAACCAAATTCAGGAGATTTTGTCTCCTCGACTGCGATTATGAAACACACCCAATATAATTATTAAAAAAGCCGAGGACTAATTAAGAATGAAGAATCCTTAAAATATATTATTGACTATAGAGCGGCCTCAAAAGGCCAGGCCAAACACTGAAGGCCATATCATATCAGATTCAATAAAATTTACGTTGTTGTGTGTAAAAGCTAATCGACTATGAGAAAATCCAATATTTCAGGAGCAAAAGTTGTGTGTAAAATCGACGAATACGCTAATTTTTATGTAGAAAAAATGCATTTAAGTGTAGATTTATTTCCCTCAATCTACCGAAAACTTTTATAATTAGCCATATTTAACCAATATTTAGTAATTCAATAGATGTGAAACTGAAAATGATAGCATGGCTTAAAAATAACTCCTGATGATCTATGAGATTTTCTATCGTTGTAAACTAGTTTTCGGATGACAATAAAACCAATAAAGTAAGTAATAAAAATATGTAGATGTCTTTGGACGTAAATGATCGAAGCGTTACAAGTACTAGTACACACAAATTATTATAATGGAAATGTCAACGAATTGATGATCACGATCAAAATAGCTATAGCAACAGTGACAAAGCGACGTTGTAAACCATGGGAGACAAAGAAGATGAAGAGACGAATGATCAAATGGTAGAGCGACTAGCTATATAGAAGATCGAGGACGAAAAACCGTAAAATAACTTTAAAGTTCATTACTTTGGGCCCTAATAAGAAACTGTGGTTATAGCATTTTATTATAATGTTAACAGAATTATATCGTCAATCACGTGTATGTATGCCTCTTCGTCCAAATCTTTTTATGATACAAAATGTTTACAAACAACACTTAAATAATACAAATTAAGTCTACTCAGCATCTAGTTGCTGTTGATGTAAAACATTTAAATTTTTTCAAGAAAAAAGAATCTAGCCCGTAAAACATATTGATTCAGAGGAGCTAGCTGAGTAACGAGATGATGTCAAGAAAAACAATTCGATTAGCCACATTACACAAACTAATTCAAAATGTACACATGAAAGGCCTATTGAAAAAATTAAATTAGGAAGTCAAATGAGTATATAGTGAGCTCACCAACAAGTGATTATAATCGATCACAATTCTCGATACTTCCCACTTTTGAGCAAATATTGAACAAACTTGTAAATCCTTGATGATGAAAGAAGTAAAGTCTAGATACATTTTTTCATAGTGTTGATAAAAAAAGAAGAGTACCAATAGATCCTAAAATCATGGTTGAGCAGTATATATACTTGGGGTTTTGATAATTATTTGCTATTCTGAGGATTGAATTAATATTGCGATTTTATGGTTAGAGGGCATTTGATGCAAATTGGCTTAATTAGATCTAGTGTTAAGGCTTTTGCTCTAGATGAAAGGGTATTACTGAAAATGCGGGTGCTAGTTGCGATAGAAATATAATCCCAATAAAAATGTATCATTGATACAATTTTATTTATAAAAACATAAGTAGTTTGGACTTATTTATAAGTAGTTTATTACACTCAAAAGTTGGCCTTTGTGTTCATGGATAAGCTTATTGGCATTTGGACATATAATTTCCACGTAGATTACTGTATATGTAGATGTAATTATTGTATACTACGTAGTTAATATTCTAATCGAATACAGAACCATATATGTATAGAATATACACATTCTCGGATTACGCACGTGTCGTCGTAGATCATCACTCCATTTACATATAGCATTAATATTAATATTGGTATTAACGAATGAGATACACCGAGGTTGATCCCTATAGCTACTATTTAACAAATAAAATAATTTTACAAAGAGCTTATAGAATTAGATTTCTCAAATTTTTTTTTTTTTTTTTTTTTTTTTTTTTTAGATCTCAAATTATTGAAGTCAAATCATAGATAGAGAGTGGTGGGCTTGAAGGAGACAAGACAGCAGAACGAAGAAAAAGGATTTTGCTGTTAGTTCCATTGCTCACTTTGGTCTTTTGGTTAGCTTCAATAGTAACTTTTTATTCAAACTTATTTATCGTCCTATCGAAATGACCAAAAGCCGTACACACAAATATTGATATGATTTGTGTTTTTGTATAGTTAAATTTAGTTTATTAGTGTTAATATGTAAGGATTCTTGATTCATTTGGAGAGACAGATTCCTTGTAAGCCCAAATGCTTAATGGACTAGTCTTTTTTTTTGATATACCCGATCGGCTGATCCGGTCAGCCCTGGGGGAACGCACCGAAGTGCTACCATGTGGACTCACTACCACCCCGAAGGATGGGCTACCACACTGCCTAACCCAAGTTTGGAATGCTTTCCGACTAATGCCCGGGGGTAGCTGGATCGCCTGTTACCAGACTACCAGGTAAACTGCCTGGGCCGAAGCCCAAGCCCATACTTCCCACAAAGTGTTGATAACAGCGAGATAACAGCGAGGGAGGAAGATCGAACCTGGGTTCGGGGATTTCACCCTCAACTCCAGACTCGCCCTACCACTAGCCCACCACCTTGCGGGCTAATGGACTAGTCTTATATCATACATGTTATTATTAACCAATAGCTGAAGTTTAAGATGCAGTTTTGACTTCATTTCGATATTTTTATACAGAAAGATTATTAAAGGTACCTATTGTCATTATTCTGATAAAGACACAACAAGTTAGAGGGTCTTGTCACTAATTTATTGACTTTTAGTTTTATTTACCAACTTAGAATTTATAATCATAACTAACAAAATATTTCAAAGGACGTATCACGTACGGTGTACATGCAACCCAACCCAATACTCATGCATATTTGACTTTTCCTTTTGGACGTCAGAAATACGTTTGACATTCAATTCTTTTTTCTTTTGAAACTAAAAATAATAAGTTAAGTAAACATATCTTCAAATATATGTAAAGGGTTTATGCATGTACTAGTCTTCAAACCCATGTTAACAAAAAAAAAAAAAAAAACTAGCCTACGACAAATAAAGAAGGTAACAATGCAAAGTCCTTGATATCTAGCACAAGCTAAGTGGATACCATTACTAGTGTAACCACGTATCTCTCCGTTGCTGGTTTTAGAACTAATTTAACGGATATATTTGTTAGGTACAGTATAACTTTTATAAGTTAATACTTCGATAAAATCAATATATATATAATTCTTCGGTTTCAAATTAGTTTTTCCAGTCAATTATTTATTAATAATAATTCTATAAATTAATATCATAGTTCCCTAACCTTTTACCAAAAAAAAAAATATATATATATCATAGTTCCTGTAGAAAATGTGTTTGTTGTTACACGTTGCAAATGTTTCTATCAAAATGACTACTATTCCATCTCATTCTCTTAATATATAACATAAATTATATAGTAGCAACGATATTGGTAGAAATTGAAAACTTAGCAAGTGCTAATTAACTTTATATAGCTGTTAATAGTGTCACGCACCATATGGTCCATGGTACACGATGAAAGTCTTCATACCTATCTTTAGCGATGTCAAACGTTTCAACTACCTCTTTTCGGCCAGAAAACATTTAAATTACGTCAAACAATTACGTTTACATTTGTTGAATACTACAAGTTAAGTTTATTGGTTTTCGAGATGCTGAACTTCGAATTCTTACATAATAAAAAAGTTAACCAATTATTCGTTGGGTACCTCGTAATAGTTAATTAGTTTGAGCTTTGATCTTAAATGTCCCAAAAAATATCAAAAAACATTTTCAACTTATACATCCGCTGTGAATCAGTGAATATAATGTGATATGTGTATAAACTTTTGATTGAAACTTACATGTAAACAGCCAGAGTAACTCATCTGGTTGAGTAAATATTTCTTTTCGCTAAAGATGTCGAGTTTAATTAATTTAAAAAATCGATTTGTTACTATAGTAAAATAGCTAGTCATATATATTGAAGATCAGAGAAGATAATTAGATCTTATTTATTTATCTATTATTATTATTTTTAAGAGAATTAGATCTCTCCCAAAAATGTGATTATGAACTTCAATTCTCCAACTACCTATATACTTATAACACGGTCTTTGGAGAAAACAAAGTCAAGAAAATTAATTAAATTTTTGAAAAAAGTAAAATGTTAAGATCGAGATCTACCTCGCATTCAAAGAAGTGAAACAAGAATATCTACTTCGAAACTTGAATTAATACGTTGTGTACTGCAGATTCAATCAAGTACAGTACTAACTAAACTCTTTCTCAACTTGGCATTATTTAGTAATCAGTGGTACTAATAAATTTGGTCATTAACCCTCTCTCTAATCTCGCGTGGTTATCAAACTAAACGGAAAGAGTTTATGAGCCTAGGCCCATTTTAAAGCCCACTCTTCGATTTCTTTTTCTCCAAGTCATTCCCACTGATAAAACCTAATTTTAGATACTCACTGCGTCTCTTCTCTTTCGTCTTCGAACAAATCTTCGCCGTTGGGTTCCAGAAAAGAGGTATGATAATCAATAATCTTCTCAGACGAAGTGCTTAATCATTTTCTTGCGTCAGATTTCGATTTTTCATTGTCTAATTGACGTCTTTGATTTAGGTTTCTTTGTGAAATTTATCAATTTTGGTCTCCGTGACTGTGTTAGTTTTGGTCTCAATTTTGAGCACGATCCAAGTGTTAGTTTCATATTGAACTGTATCAAAGAAGTCATCATAATCGATATCATCGAAGAACATAGAATCTTTCTTCAAGTCCTCTGTTTTTCTTCTCTCTCAAGCAATGAATAATCCAGATTTTGTTAGTCATATACTGATAATATGTTAGAATTTACCATGTTAAGATGGTTTCTTATATCAAAACTATGTTTTTGATTTTGTTTCTGTATATCTCAAAGTTTTCATAGTATGGATTTAACTGGTTTTTTCAATATTTATCTTTCAGCTATCTATAATCATGGTTCTTGGAGTTACCAATACGAATCAGAACCAATCCGTTAGAAGTAACCCTTTCTTGTTATACGACGGTGATCAGCCCGGTCAAAGCCTAGTTGGAGACGAGGTTCTTACTGGTTCTAATTACCATATTTGGCTCCCTCTAATGACCGTAGCTTTGAGAGTCAAGAACAAGATTTGTTTTGTTGATGGAACACTTCCTGAACCACTTGCCAATGATCAAATATATGTTATATGGTCTTGTTGTAATAGCATGGTGATGTCGTGGATTACTAGTTCTGTATCTGAGGATATCAGAAATACTATTATGTACCACAAGACTGCTCAAGCAATGTGGTCAGCACTTAAAGATAGGTACCACAGAAACGATAATTTCAGAATTTATCAGATCAAGAAAGAGTTATGGAACTTGAAGCAGCATGAGTCTATGGATATTAATGAATATTTCACAAAGTTCATTACATTGTGGAACGAGTTGAAGTATTATAAACCTCCTGTTGTGTGTACTTGTGGAGGCGCTAAGGAAGCTTTGGAAAAATACGAAGAAGAGGAGTGCCTTACGCAGTTTTTGATCGGTGTGAACCAATCTCACAGGCAAACAATCGATACGATTTTGACGAAGGAGCCTTTGCCTGATGTATATTGGGCTTTGAAACGCCTAGAGTTTGAGGAATCTCAAAGACCAATTGGTTCTAGGCTTTACATAAACAGAACTTCCATCTATCCAAGACCACATCCTTATTAAGCCAACTTGTCTTTTTTTTTTTCTTGCTATGTTCTTTAGCTTCTTCCACCATTTACTTATAACTTGAATACGTTGTTTCATTGTTATATAGTTACCATTCTAATCATCAGATTGGGACTCAAACTTTTTAGTTAGATGGTTTGTGACTATCAAATGTGGTTTTCCAATACTGTGACTTGGAGTCATCTTATTCATGACTGTTTTTGTGTTCTCGCATTGTTACTTTTATCTAACTTGGTAATGACTGAATTAACGAAGAAGTTAGGTGGTTCTACCAACCTTTTACGTTACTATCTTGCATTCATTTCTCTGTCTAAGAACTACCACAAGAACAGAAGCCATATAACTTCACTGACCTTTGTCATTATTTGCTTTCATTACCAATCTGAATCTGACTACTACTAGTCCTGCTGCATACAGTTGAAATATAATATAAATAACTACACAAAAACAAATTATTATCTTCCAGTTCCAGATTTGGATTTAATTCCATCTGTATCATAAGAAATCGGAAGCCCACTGGCTTGTTCACCAACCCTATAATATATGGTGGGGTGGTTTTGGAGTTTATTTATTTATATAGACTTAGTTGTGTTCCATAAGGACCATAACCATTGTTGTAGACTTGATTGGTAACTAACATAAGTACTCAAATTTATAATTAAGAATCTAAGTTGTTAAAGAATTAAATTTAATCCTCCTAGTATTCAAAAAGTATGACAAAAGGTGTTTATGTTATTTTATAAATATTCATAACAGACTAAACTGAATCACATGGATAAGTATGTAAACATTCTATAATAGATACATTTTTTCAATAGTATTTCATGGCATCCGAAGACATCCATTAAAATAAATGGAATATGAGAAAAATCATATACGCGATTTGGCACAAGCTATTTTCATTTTTGATTATTAATTGAAAATCATTTCCAAATAGCATTCCACAAAAATTATATTTATTTTGGTGAATTATACTATAAAACAAAATCCACACAAAGAGATTCGTCGATAGAAGTCTATTTTAACATCTAGTAGAATTTAAATTTTTTATATAGCATTCTTTTGTATCTTATGACATTTTATGCATATTTATCGAACTCTCTTTTCCTAAATAAAATTTCATACTGTCCAATGACAGTATATTATTATTCCAAACAAATATTCCCATTTCTATTGGTAGAATTGTCTATTCAACAATGCTTTTCACTTTTGCCTCGTAGAAAATAGTGCCAAATTCGTTTCCTTAATCTCCATTTAGTGATGGTAGGTTTTTCAATAATGTCAACATCCATTATTATACGACAATTTTCTCCATAAAATCGAAAACTTACTTTTAATTAAAGGTAGTTATTGTAACGATATATCATTTAATAAAACTATTTAATTTTGTGATTCTTTTTTTCAGTTGATTCAAGAAAAGGCTGCGGACAAGCTTTTGAGACCCCAGTACTCAATGCTCATGTTTTGTAATGTATTTACATATCTAGAAGCAATTACAAAAACAAAACAAAAAAAAAAAACCCCACTCGTTGGTTTAAGAACATTGTAGTGAATTGAAGTAGTTTTATAGTCTAGTTGTTTCGTTTGTTTGTCAATTTTTATTGGCCACACACACTCTTTGATATTGCGGTATTCACGTGATGATTGTATCAAGATTAGTCCCAAATCTGATCTAGTAGATGGATACATATATGTAATAAAGAAAAGACTTCACTATTGATTGTGATGCTTCTTTGATAATTGCTTCTAACTACTTACTTGTTCTGTCCTCTTCTACCGACAGTCGACCATTTATTTTAGCTCCTACCGATTTTTTTAGTGTGTTTGTGTGATTTCGTTTGATGATTATATCTTTGGTCCACACTCCACAGCACAACCCTCGAGTTGGTCGATTCTCTCGTGGAGACACCACAACCACTTAAATTTAATCTTTTAAGGGTAATTATACAATATCATTTCGTGCCATGACTTGGCCCCATTATGATTCTTCTTAAAGGTCACCAAGTTTGATTTATTCTTGATTATTATTGTAATGTCTAGATATGGTTTTCTAATTCACTAATGTTTCATCCGTAATATATAGTTGTACTTTGATTGCTAATCTCATAATTTTCATCTTTTTACACTGATTATATGTAATCTATTATAATTAAATTGTTAATAATTATGTTTACTTGCATGAAATAAGTGATAATTTGGATATGACTGCCGTTTTACCCCTATCATTTTTTCTCCAAGATGAGTTGCTTTGGTTGTGGTTCTCATTTGGATATGTGCATTGAACCTGCTTTGTTTGTGTCCAACAAACATGTCTTGTGTGTGGGTTGGAATCTCATTTTCCGGCTTATTGTCATGAAGTTGTTCATTGTCGGGGTATAAGTCAAAATTCTCGTCAGGCGTTTGAGATTACTATCGCTGCATTTGAAACTTTCGATTCTAATCGAAATTAATAATGAGCGAGTTTTAGCTCTTGGTGAAGGGGATGTTCTGTGGTAGAAAGAAATTTGTTGGCTGTGATGCGTGTGGATAATCAGAATCATAATAACATATTAACATTGTTTTAAATGGAGGTTAACATTGTGTCCATTGAGGCTAAATGTATCATATGTCATAACCATGGTCCAAAGCGGTTCAGACAAGCCCAAAATTTTCGGATTTGTTGTACTCACTATCATTCCCAGAGGCAAATCGACCCCAGTAGTTCTCATCTTAAGACAACTTAACCAAAAAAATTAGTGGAAAGAAATATTTGGCTCTATATGAAATTCTCTATTTTCAACTTTGTTTCTCCACATTTTTTGTGAACAAAAGATGGTCCACCTTGGATATGTATAATTTTGCCTCATTGTGAAAAAAAGAAAAAATTGTCTCATTGACAAAAGATGAGAAGCGAAAGATTTTAACTTTTTTTTTTAGCCTGAAATGATAATAGGACTTAGAAGACCCACTCATTGTCAACTTTTTTGAATCTTTCAAAGTTGGAAAAAAAAAAACAAACCGACAGAGAGAGAAAGAGATCCTCTGTTCCATCAAGAAGGTTTCAGTCCCTTGCAACAAAAGTAAGATAACCCAAATGAAAAATTCTAAGTAGAAGAAGAAAAAGAAAGTAAACACATGAATCACAGATTTTTGATAATCACTTCTCTGTAGCGTCTCTGTTTATTATTTCCCAGAACGATAAACAAACGCCACACAAAAATCTATAAGTACATCAAAAGAATCATAATGATGATGATGAAGAAGAAGAAGAAGCCTGAAAAAAAAAAACAACACTTCCACACAAGAATTATATAAGCATACAAGATAAAAGAAAGAAAAGGTTTCACTAAATGTGAACTTTTTCAATCAAAGAATTCCCAATTGAACCTGGGCGGGATCGGGTTATTATTTGCAGTAGCCGAACTCAATGGCGTCGCGGGATGATGATCGAATGTTTCCCATTTAGTAGAAGAATCTAGCACAAATGGTCCTGACTCTGAATTCCTAGGCTCCTCTTCAATCTCTTGCTTCTTCTCTTTGTATTGTATCGGCATGTCCATGAGCGATTGTATCGGTTTCTGTTCTTGTCTCTCTTCATTGTTATGTTCTTGAATCGGTGCAAGTCGCTGAGCACCTAACTGTTTCTGTTGCCCATTTGCCATTTTCACCTTCAAGACATCGAGTGTTTCGACATAATTCTGCACTCTCTTCACCTATACAAACATAGAAACCAAATGTTAACAACTAATGAACAATGCGAAAATCATCGGTCCTGAAATGATTTTGATTACATACCTGCATCTTTCTTTGCAACTTCACATCTCCTTCAGCCACAATCGCATCCAACTTAATCAACTCATTCATCAACAATTCAATAACCGTAACAAGATCTTTCTCCGCAATCTTCCCTCCTTTCTTAGTTACCATCTCAAACGCCGAAACCTACACACAAAAAACACATAAGATTTCCGCGATTTCATCGAATCCAACCTAAGAAAGTAACGGCTTGGCGGGCAGGGCATTACACGTCCGCCGAGCCTATCAACTTCAAGGCTAATATCCGATATCGCTTTCGACGCCTTTTCAGTTTTAGCAATCTTCCTCATCTCCAAAAACCGTTTCTCTTGGCTAATCGGATCTTCCATAAGCACCATCTTGGATTTATCTTTCACTCCCGAAACATCGAGAAACGCCTTCGAATCCCTCTCTTTATCTTTATACATTAGCTTCTGATCTTGATGATGAATACCCGTTGGTCCAGTCAACATCTTCTTTAGCTCCCCTGCATCAATCAAAACTCAAATTCCATTCTAAATTCCCAAATTCCATAGATTATTCTTATAAATAAACAGAGACTAACTAACCAAAAGAAGCTTGAGGACTAATATTGATCTCATGGTACACGGCACCGTACTTGATTCTAACTCTGATCAACGGCGGTGGTGGAGCTCCAACAGGATCCAAATCCGGGTTACGTTTCTGAACCAACATACCACCAGGTCTCATTTCCCAATCATGACCGCCTGACTCCCTGCCGCCGCCGGAACCTCTACCACCGCCGCCATTAGTCACCGCCGTCGGAAGATTTGTCGGTTTGTTTCTCATCATCTTCATCATCTTTTTTTTTTGTTACTAATTAAAACTATTCGTCTCTTCCCTCTCAAGTAAAACGGATCTGAAGATCTTTTTTCTGAGAATCAAGACAAAGACATTGGAGAAAGACAGAAGAATGTTATTACAAGAAATCTGGGACTTGGAACATCATCAACACAACTCCAAACTCCAACCCATTTCGCCACGTGTACTACAAAGATCAAACAAAACCCAAATCAATAGTCTCTCTCTTCTTTCTTCTTCTTCTTTGAAGCTTCCAATTAGAAGAATCTGAATTGACTTCAGATCAAGAAATTTTTTTTTGGAATTTTTGGTTTCCCGAGAAAAATCGGTAAATTAGGAAAGAGTAGAAGAATCTGAGAAAAGCATCCGGATTCTCTGTTTAGAGTTTTCTTAGTTTCAGAGAACCCGTTGGGGAAAAAAATGGAAAAAGTTATTTTAATTATTTTAAGGAGAAAAAAAAACGAATAATAACGAGTGGCCAGCTAATTCAGTTCTTGTTGTGCCTGTGACTTATATGTTGTTACTAACATATATACATTTAATTGTATATGTATATTTTTGTCGGAATATATTTTGTTTTATCTTTGGGTTTTTTTCATTGGATTTACTATTTTTCCAAAGTGACAAAGATATTAATTTGAAAATTTGAGTACGTTGATTACTATAGTTAGATTTACTGTTCAGTTCTGTTTAAAATTTACAAATGAGGTCTCACTAAATTAAATTCTAGACCCGTCATAGAATTTCAAATATGTATGATCAATTTTTTTTTATAGAAAAATAGTAAACCTATTCTGAAAAAATTGTATAAGAAAAAAAAATGGTTATTTTATAAAGGACTTTACTTAATCATTTTTATCAACTCTAAACAAAGTACATTTAAATTTGTCTTATAATTGTGAGAGCAAGTTAGCGGAGCCATGAGATAGAGACGGGCCTCAGCGAAGCAGTAAAAGTTTTTCATGTTTGTAAGGTGAGGAATATCTCACGAACTATGTCTTTTTGAGACTTCTGTTTATCATCGTTGAAGGTTTGAGAATGTCGCGTCTGATGTGTTCATCAAACTTCTGTAACTACTAGTGTTTTTCAACATACTTTTGCATGCTCTAGTGAGATTTCTTCTTGTTCTCGGATTGTGGTAAGGCTTTTTGTTGTTAGTAACAACAATTTAATATATACTTTCAATTTTTTTTTGTCATTAAATTGTTTGTGCATATATTTGGATATCAACATTCTGTTTGTGGTCTTTCATACCATCAGAAGTCGACTGCCAGAGAGTTATATAGATCTGCAAAAATGAAATGGTTATCAAGATTTTGGAAAGTATCAAATGATGTTTACCAAAAATTCTTAAACGTTTAAATTAGAAAATTCTTAAAACAGTTAAAAATGTATAGTAAATTCATTGAATGGTGGAAGCCCCCTTGGCCCATTGGTTGACCAAGGGTTGATTAATGCTTCTACACCAAGAGGTCTGGGGTTCGAGTCCCAGATATTGCGATTTATTAACAAATTTGCAGATTAATGGAGGCAAGTGTGCAAGAGATCTCCAGCGATGTACAATTATAGCCGTTCGCCAGGATTCTACGCAGAGAAGGAAGTGTCGCCAGGTCGTGGATCATTGAAGGTATTCATCAAGATCATGAAGAAAGAAGTGTAGTCTGTCGTGGATCTAGTAAGGGTCAGAAGGAATTGTCAGTTGTAGAATCGTCTATGTAACAGTTCTCATCATTTGCAATTAATAATAAATCTAGACGACAAAAAAAAAAAAAATTCATTGAATGTTACGTGGATTTATCTCTACTCAATCAGTTTATTAGAAAAATACGTAAAAATTCTATAAAGTATCTAAGAAGTTCAAGGATTAAGAACAAAAATGGATAGTGTAGCTAACAAAGCATTAAAGCACCTAGTGGCTTCAATACGCTTATATACATTGTATTAGAAAAATAAATAAACAAAAACTTAAGACAAATTAGGGAAATGTTATTGTACGACGAGGTGCAGGTAAAGCAATAGAAGACGAATTCGTCCTGTCGTCCACGTGTGATGGTGGCTAATGACAATTTGGGAAATTTCAAAATGGATCCAATCATTGACTCTGCGTTGGTCTTTAACACAACCATGTGGTTCTTATCCTACGACACGTGTCCGTGTTCGACGGCGAACCATTTGGGATCGATCGGTGATTGTTTTTCTCCTCCCGGTCATTTACTATTTAACCAAACCACTCGACTCTTCGTTTTATGTGTTTTGGTAAATTCTTGTCAACGTTTGTTTCGAGACTATTTTGGTTCATCCTTTGATCTATCATTTTTATTTTTTACCATTTTATAAAATCTGATTACGTAATTCCGATTTCTAAGAACCATTGTGTTTAAATTCTGAATTGGCTAGTTGTGAATAGTCCTGGTTTTTATATCAAACCAAAAAAGTTCCGAATATATTATTCAGTGATTGTATAGCCTCTACTATGTATGATATTGTGGCGATATAAAATATGTAGCCATGATAAAAGTTAGTATATATTATCAGTGACTTGACGATGAAGAAAATGTGCATAATTTGTCGTTAATTTTTGTTATTTCATAGCCAAATGACTAGAAATCTAGTTTTGTAATTTAATGCTTTCGTTTGCTTTACATGCTTTAGGTTTAACCACAACCTCCTTTGCATTGGTGTTGGTGTCTCTCTCTTGAGATAAAACCTAATTACAGATAAAACCACATATATATTCAAAATCTTTTGTACAAAGTGATTGTACTTAATTATTATCCAATATTCTAATCTCCTATGAGCCAATCATCATTCAACATGATCACATAATATTTGTAATAAATACAACCTTTTTTTATAGGAGTACTACAACCTTTAACCCATATATAAACTCATTTTGAAAACATATTTAGTATGTTCGTTTCGTCGCTGCAGGCGGCAGCGGCGACGACAACATTACCGCCGGTTGTTGTTCGTTTCGTCGTCGGAGGCGGCTGCGGCAGCGGCAACCGCAGCTTTTAATCGTTTGACGCTGACTTTAATTAGCGTTCAAAATTTTTAGTCGCAGAACGCAGCGTTTGCCGCAACGTTATGCCGCAGGTACCTGCGGCGACCAAACGAACAACCTCACATGCGTCTGCCGCTGCCGCAACTACCTGCGGCGACCAAACGAACAGACTAATTGCATAAATGTTCATGTCTTGACTGCTAGAAAAGTGGACATGATAAGATAGGAAATTTGGATTTCGGTCTCATATAATATACATGTAGAGTGTTTCTAAGATTCTTTGATATAAATCGGTAAAACAGTCACGTTAAAGAGAATATACTTCAAAAAAAAAGAGAGAGAGAATATACTTCAGCAGTTCAGCTAGTGATGAATTACATGTATGGTTTATACTAAACTAAATTAGTTTTAGCTATACCAAACCCATAAACCTGGAGATGCAAATCGAAGACCTTCTCTTATTTTCTTCTTTTCTTCTTTTCTTCTTTTCTCTTCTTTGTTTTTACTATTTGATCTTTTACTTCTTTTCTTTTTTGTTTTTTTTTGTCACTTTCTCTAAAAAAAGTGAGTGCCTTATATAATTTGTTCATTAGACCATCCAGCTTTTTGTGAAGGTACCAACATGTTGTGAAACTTTCACATCTATAGTAACCTTATTTTGATTTGTTTTTTGAATTGAATGTAAAATTAAATTTAACCAAAAATTCTTTTTACAAACAAGTGTAATATAAGCTGAAAGGTTAAATTCTATTCCAATTTAATGCTTTGAGTTTAAACTGTATCACCGTGAAACAAACCATGTTTCCATGCCTCTCTTAGTCTCTTGTATCACTTGTCCCCCATTACTTGAAGAGTTGACAACCGGTTTCGAATTTGCGTATCAATGGTTTGAGTAAACTTTATCATCTTCAAGTACAAATTTGACACCATGGTTTTAGGTCGATAACTAGTCCAAATCGCATAAAACGCGATGCTTCTACTGTTCTACATGATTTGGTAGTTGTGATTAAATTTTGTTGGCGCGAAGCAAAAACAAAATTTAAAACAAAAGCAAAAACAATGTTATCTAAGGTTGATTTTAGATTTCAACATAAGTAAATAATAATAAAAAATGAATTTTACAAAAATCAGAATTTCGCTTTTCTTTTCTTCTTTTTGACTTTGTACTTTTTATCCTGTCTCTCTCTCTCTCTCTCTCTCTCTCTCGAGTCAGTCAGATTTATCGAACGTGCAGCCACCGACACTTGCGGCACGTGTGATCTCACACGAACACAAGTTCCGAGTGGTTTGTTCCTCTGCTTCGCGTTGTTTTGAAACTGACGGTGCGCCCTCATTGCGCTTTAGCCGACGCCGCTGACTATATATATATGGCCGGTGCTTGGATTTATTCAACACTTTGTTTATTTTGCCTTCTTAACTACTGATTACCTAATAAACCTCTTATTTTATTGATTAGTTATGGAATTAATAAACAACGTTTTTTAATTAAGTGGAATCTTTTTACGTTATGAGGATTCTTCTTGATCTTATTGTCATTGATTTAAACAAAACACAGTTGAGTAGAGAGACGTTTTACCCGACCAATTAATTATATAATGGCGGAAATCAGTTTCATAATATTTGTTTTTGTTATATTATGCATACAAATCAAAATTTCAAATGCGTGTATAATGTGTGTTGTGTTTCTCAATAATAATTTATAACAAAAGCGATATATGAACAAATTTTTGTATTAATTAAGCGCTGTCGTATGCATGGACTAATTAGCTTTAAGGTCATAATCTATTTGGTTAAGCTTTAGTTTTCGGTCAACAAACTTCAGAGCCACTATTCCACAGAAAAACTAAAGAAAGAAGTTATAGCCATTTTATCTATTAATTAATCCCATATATAGCGTTTTTTGTTTCATTTCTTAGATACATATATACTATATATAATATGAAATTGAAGAGTTTTGTTACTTCTTGAATTTGAATAGTAGTATAGATTAGTCATTAAGTTTGGATCACCAATTATATCAAGGTCAAGAAAATATATATATTGTATACGATTGAATTTATATTTCTAACTATCATGATTTACTATAAAAAACAACAACATTTTATGTACAATCAAATATCTTTTTGAAAAATATAAATGAAAAAGCGAAATGCAAATGGAAATAAATTAGATTTTGTGTTTCAAATTAATTTGCTTTATCAATATGCCAAAGTTGTTAGCTATGACCATTGAATCATACGCAAATCTGTTTATGGAGATGAAAGAGAAGCTAATGTGGACAAAAGAGAGAAACAAAGCAAAAACGGTGGTATATAACGCTTTTAAGGGTGTAAAACATTCTAAGTCCTAAACACAACCACATCTAATAATGAAGATGCATGCAAGATAAGGTACAATCAGAGCCGTTGATCTTGATTCCAAATAAAATGCTCTTTGTTTGTTAGCTACAAAAGCTACATACGTACATATACACATATAACTATGTCACGTAGTTATCTCCCGACAATCTCATATGACAATCATCGGATCTTCCAAAACATTCTTACCCAATCCATCTGTTCTATTTCGTCTTCTATACAAACTTGTATAAAGATGTTCATTAAAACATTTAGTTATGTCTTCTCAAGTCCCACAAGAACTATTTATCATTGAAACTTGAAAGTCCCACAAGAACTCAAATATAGATGACATAATATATTATATACCACAAACTCATTATGTCAACGGTCCAAAGACATTGTTAATGGTCGAGGCCCGAGGGGTAGCATAATGTGTCCTCTGCCTAAGAAGAATCTCTTTCTAGCATCGATATGTATCCTTCCAAAAAATCTTGGTTTGTGCCACAAGTTCGTAATGAAAATTGATAGAAAGATATAAGACAATAAAACATAAAATAGCCCATTCAAAACTGCAGTTAGCGCATTCAAGCAAGACGGATAATCTCTTATTGGGCTAAGCAAAGCCCATTAGTCTAAATTCTTTTGAAACGACAAAAGGAGTTTTTTTTTTTATCGTTTGTGTGTTTTTATATCTTCGTGAAGTTGTGCCGCACGGAAAAGAAACAAACCCTAAGAGCCTATGATGCGAGAGGGTATGAAAGATAAGAGAAAGAGTGATCGTGAAAGAGAAGATGAAAGGAAAGAAGAAGAACACGGAGATGGAGGCCGAGACGTTATGGAGAAGAAGAGATCATCACCACCGTCAAGGTGAAGTATTGAGAGAGGGAGATCTGGTTTACGACACTAAGGAGAAGTAGAGATGAAGAAGAGAAGAAAATCCGAGTGAAAGAGAAGAGGAGAGAGGTCACCAGAACCTCAACGAAGAACCACCACAGCCACCGTGTACCAACTAAGATTGCCGCCATTAGTCACCGGAGGAGGGCCGGTGTAACATCCCCAATCTCAAAAGATGGACTATTCATTTTATTTAAATGATAAGGTCAGCCCAATAAACCTATGTAGTCCAAAAATCCAAAAACAACATGTTTGGGTTTACGTTTGGCATGTGTGTGATCGTGTATTTGTATATATGTCCATATCGCAGTCTTCGTTTTGGGACGAAATGAAAGAAAGCTCGAGCGAAACCAACCCTATCGAAGAATCTCGCGTGGAGAAGAGGAGAGGAGGAGAAGTGAGGTCTCATGTGGAAGTGATGGAGGAGGCAGTGATCTCGTCACCGGAAAAGAGATATAAAGGGAGGAGAAGAGGGAGAAAGCCGTGAGGAGAGGAGAGAGGACCAGACGTAGCGGAGATGGTGGAAGCCGTTGGTGGGTCTGGTTTGTCATGTCGTGGTTTTGGAAAGTCTTGAGGATGGTGGAGGAGAAAATCCGAAGTAGATTATGGGTGGAGAAGAGAAGAATAAAAAGAAGAAGGAAATCAAAATAGTGTGGAGGAGATAATTTTGGAGACTCGTCGGCGAAGAATCTGACGTCGGTCTGTCAAGGTAAATACACTGACTTGTGAACCACCAAGCCAAGAGTCTACAGAACTTGACGGACCGTTAACAGGAGTTAAACTCGAGGAGTTATGCGTGTTAGTTTCTGCCCAAGTAACTAGTCGAAAACTGAGCAAATCTGTGCTAAGTATGAACCAAAAAACAATTATGAAATAGATTATTAATGGCGTCGTTTGGAGGAAAAACGTTTTTGGATATGGTTGATAATTGGTAGAGTTATTCATGGTACTACAAGCTACAGATTCAACGGTGAGATTGAATTTTTAACGGTTAGTTTCTGATTTATTCATGCGTTTCTGACATGGTTTGGTATAGCAAATTATGATAAGATTTCTTGTTTGGTTGGTAAGATGAGCTTGCATGAGCTGAAGCTCTGTATGAGCATTTATGAGGCATGAATCTATGTCTTGGTTTATAGAGAACCAAGTTTGAAATCCACGTTCGGGCCGTAGTGTCTCCAGCAAGTTAAGCTAAGGTGAGTGTGGTAATTGTGGGAATATTATAGTTATTTCTAAGCATGTTTTTCATGAATTGCTTGTATAGACTTAGAAACAATGTGATTGGATATGTCTATTGTTGATATTGTGTGGTATGGTGTGATGATAGGATGTATGTATGTTAGAACAATTTGATATGGTCTAATATGAGTTGTTGGGCGAGCTTGAGATAGGTTACGTGCCAATTGTTTGGACGAGCCTGAGATTGGTTTTGTGCCAAGTAGTTAGATGAGCCTCGGATTGGTTTTGTCTTTGTGATTGGACGAATCTGAGATTGGTTCGTGTCATGCTAAGCCAATGGGATTTCGGTTTGACGTTATTGTTGATGATTTTGTATATGGTTGAGTAATGTAAGAATATGTATCTTTGTTGGACGTATGTCTGAGAATGTGAAGTCTGATTCTATGCTATGCACTGATTGTTGAGTGTGATTAGAATTTCGCCATTGTGTTTATCCCGTTTATCTTTTCCTCAGGTTAATATAAGTTTTATGAGACGTGGAATGTTCAAAAAAAAAAACGTTTTGGCTGGATCATATGAATAACACGCTGTCTTGGCCAGTAAGGCGGGACGAGTGTTACAGCCGGTTACACCGGAACAACCGTAGCTTAGACCAATCGTGAAAGGAAGAAATAATAATGAATAAGGTTGTTTCGAATAGGGTTTTGGACAGTGATTTTTAGTCGTTCCAGTGGGAATTAGATCTCGAGTAAGGTGTTTCTAGAATGCACTCGCTGCAACTGACTTAAGCTCGAGCCGCGGTGAATTTTTCCTACAAAAAAAAATTGAAACTCGTGAAACCTAAGACCCTAAAAAATAGATCCGAGATGCTTTTTTAAGAAAACGTTTGGAGGTAAAAGTAGTCCGATATGGCTAAACTTTGGTGGATAGCTTCGCGGAGTTGAAGGCTAAAATCAATAATTGGATAAAAAAATAACGGTTCAATCTGAAGTTATTTATGCATCTCTAAGGCAAATAAATGAAGTATTCTATAGAGGTGTCAAACGGGCCGGCCCGCGTCCATCTGGGCCGGCCCGCGATGGGCATTTAAGTTTATGAGACCGCGGCGGGCCGGCCCGCTAGGACCGCGGGCAAAAATAATATGTCCAGGCCCGCCCCGCCGTGGGCTACTTGGACAAAGCCCGCAGGCTATCGGCCCGCTTGACACCTCTAGTATTCTACCTCAATAAGTGGCTAAGGTAAGAGCTAGATTTGTGGAAATACAGTGGTTATCTTCTAAACATGTTTTTCATAAATTGCTTATGTAGATTTAAAAATTATATACTTAAACTTGTGTCTATTGGTTGTTATTGCGTGATATAGTTGGACGATATGATGCATAGTACAACGACTTGATGTATGACTTGATGAAATTTCTACCAACAAACCCAATGAAATTTTCCGAAAAAATGGGCTGAATCATAAGTATATAGTTTGAAGGCATCTGCTTCTAATCAAAGTATTAAATTTTGATCTAAACAAAAATGAGTTTCATTCAAAGATTAGAAAAGATAATAAAATGGTTTTCAGCAAAAAAAGCGCGTCAATTTTTGTAACTCTATCTTCCACTTCAATAAAATACAGATTAATCTTACAAAGTAAAAAATAATATACTATATAAACTTTATACGTATATTAATTTTTTTCAGAGTCACATACAATAAATTTTTAAATCTAGAGTTAAATTTCTTGTCACATGACTTCCATTTGTTATTTGTCGAAATTTTCCAAACATGATGGTAACGAATTTTTTTTTTTGACATTGTATAATTAATCTGTATTTTCTAAAAGGTAAAGTTAAATTACAAAAACTGGCTAATTAGGATTTTTTTTACAAATCTCCTAATAAAAAATAAAATGATTTTGTTGAACGCAGATTTCGTAGCAAAATTTAAATTTTGAACAAGAATGTAACTTAAATTTAAATGATAACTTCATGTTTTAGGCCCGTATGGATTTTTAATCTAGCCCAATTCAAGCTTTCTTTTTGTCTCTTAACGCCAACTCACGTAGAGCAGCAGCTCAAGATGACACGTGTCTTCGAATTAGGGTTTTCTCACTATATCATCCGTATAATAATATACCGCCGCCGCCCAATCTTCTCTGGAACGTTTCTAGATCTGAAGCTTGAAGTGGAATCCTCAATCAGGTATTCAACTTTCTTCCTTATTTTTTCTCCCCTTCCTCGTTATGATTATGAGAATCTTTGAAGATTTTCCAATCTTCTGCATTTTTTGTTCTTGGGATTTTCGGTTGAAAACTGGTTTTCAATAATTTCTCGTCATCTAACTTCGTTTTTCTTTTGTTAGATCTGATTTCACTTTTTTCTTTGTTTTCCAAATCAATTTTGATGAGATCTTAAACAGAACTATCAATCAGTTGTGGGATGTGGGTTTTGGAACTCAAACAATTGAAGTAAGCCCAATTTTAAAGATGAATTGTCAGTATAAATCTTTGATCTAATACACAATTGATTAGTAGGTGAGTCTTTTGACTATTATCAATTATCTTAAAGAGTGATCAATAAGTATTGGAACAAAGTTTTATACTGACAATTCGATCTTATAGAATGGGTGATTTTCAAAAAGCGGAGTAGAGTCTTTCATTTTGCTAGATTTTAGTTTTAGATTTTGTTTTGTTTTTGTTATAGTTTGGATGTTTACTATGAACTATGTTGATTAATCTACTTTCCTATTAGTACAAGTTTTGGCTTACAATGATGTAAGTATCAAAACATTGATGGAGTAGATGGGGGTGGTCTAGCCCGCAAGGGTATTAATCTCAAATATAGATCGGTCTAGTCCGCAAATGGATGTCCATTTGCGACCATAATGACCATCTATATGTTTATTACCTTATAGTTCAAATGATCTTTGATTCTTTCTTAGACAATAATAGCGCTATGGTCATTACAATTTTTTTCCAATTCTTCTATTTCTCCAAAACAAATTATGATTTAACAAATCTCACTTTTTGTGAGATTGTTATTCCACCCAACTCAATTCATAGTATATTTTTTACTATGTGCAGCTCCCATCTTAGTAAAAAATGACTCAAATCAATTTGCCATTCCAAGTTGGTCAAATTGTGGAGGTGAAATCCTTCATCAAAGGATACCGCGGAGCTTGGTTTCGATGCAAGGTAATGCGGCTATCAACACTTAATGTAACCCAATTCTAGTACATCTATAGGAAAACAAAAATGCATGTTGAAGAATTCTTTGAATTTGATACATGTAACACTTGTGAACACATTAAATACCACATCTTTAGTAACCTTTCGTTCCATGTGATCCCTTTAACAATTCTAGGAACTGTCTTTCTTTCAATAATGTGAACATATGTTTTTACTTGAGTGTTGTTAACATAGGCACTTTTAAGTTGATGTAAGTCTTGTTTGGATTTTGTTTAGTCATTTGAGCTGTCTTGAGAATGTCTTCTGGTTGGGTATGCAGATGGGTAGACTAGTCTGAGTGAAGCAGTGTGCTTTAAACCCAACTAGAAAACTACTCTAGCATGGTTAAAGAGATCATCAAAGTAAAGTTTGATAAATTCATAAGAAATAGATGAATAAGAACTGAATACTTGATAGGAATAATGTGGAATGCACATATGTATCTTGAAGACTAGTTGTAAGAATTACATACTAATCACTAGAACTACATGTTAAATCACTTTTTGATGCAATGTTTGTTGTCTCCACAAAGTTCGTATGGAGCTCTTTCGTTCTTTCTCCTTAGGCATTCCTCCTTAGTTATTCCTCTGTGAGTGGCCATCCTTGCCACAAATCCAACAACCTTTGTTGTTTAGAGATCTTAACTTAAATTTACTACTCCTCCATTGTTTTTGTTGCTCTTTTGTTGTTTTCCTCTTTGACTTCCAAAATTAGATTTTCTTTCGCCAATAAACCTTTTTCTTGTAGCTCCATCTCAATGATCCTTTTTCTTCTTAGCATCTCAAGTGGGCCCGAGAAATTCGGGCCCATGTCTCTGTGTTGAGAGTAAAACTCCGCCAAGCCCTCTTAAATCCAAAGACCAATTTTCTCAAGTGTCTTACATGCCTCTAGACTAAGAGCTCCATGGTTAATTCAATGATTTTCTTTGCAATTCGAAACTCTTTTATCTTCTTTACATAAAACTCAGTGGACCCTTTGGGTTGGGTATCAGTTTGATGTAAAGACAACTATCATATTTACTTCTTTTGAATCTCTTGATAAAACACACCAATTCTTCTTAATTACTTACGAAAACATGTTTTATTAGATGAGAAAAGATTTCATTGTAATTTATTTCTTACTTTTGCACTAGCTTTTAACCCTTGCAAGCCTAGCTTTTAACCCTTGGAAAACCTAATTTTCTTTTGGTAAATCCACTATAGAGATTCCATTTTCTTATCACTGCCTCTTTCTCTTTGTCCTTGAATTGATCTCCGATAATAGCTTTGTATTTAGATGGTTATAGCTGATCTCCAATTTTTAATGTTAGCAAAGCAATGTTTACAAAATTACTAGTGAGTTGAGTAATCTACTACTTCTAATTTAGATCTTTAACTCCCCTCTTCTTTAATTTCTCCTTGTAACTTTGACTTTAGTTCAAGAATTGAATGCATGCATTTACAAGTTTTTATCTCTGTTTTGTTTTCCAGATCTTTATAGCTTTCATTCTTATTGATCCAATGCATTATACAATCAGTAGTATTAGGAAGATACATATGCATCAAGTCTAAAACAGGAATCAGTCAACATTATAGAATTCATCTTAACATGTCATCATATCTGAGATGCTTTTCTGTCATAAATAGTCGAACTAATGTAAAATTTCAACGTCTTTTGTTTTTGATGGTTAATTAGATAACGGATATGACCAATGAAAATGGAGAACTAAGATACAAGTTTAAGTATCTTGACTTTCCAGATGAACGTGAGTTTTATTCTCCAAGTATATATCTATTTTGTTTTTAACAATTAGCTTAACAATTTTTGCAAATTATATATGTTTCAGCGTTAGATAATGCACTAGTTTTTGAAACACCTAAAGGTGGGACGGAAAGTCAGCTAATGCTACGTCCCACGTATCCACCACATTATCATGAAAGTGAATATGTTAATCTCGAGGGTGACGTAGAACCTCTTGTCGTCGTTCATGATTCTTGGAAAGTTGGAGATTTAGTTGATTGGTTGAAAGATGAGATTTATTGGTCTGGAGAAATTGTGGCAATGAAGGGTAGGAGATCATGTCAGGTATGAAACATGTTGCTATTGTGAAGTGTGTTATTGTTCTTTGGTTTATGCTTTACTCTTTGACATTTGTTTCGTTGTTTTTTGATTGACCAAATGAAATTGCCAATCATCTTATTTGCAGATCGAATTGCTACCTAAACCAGAGGGTGAAGGAAAGGTTTATCAAGGTTTGTGTAAGAATTTGCGTCCACGGTTGGATTGGTCAGTGGAAGATGGTTGGAAAGTGCCTTGCACTGTGGTTAGTTTTTCAGTTCTTTTATCTGATTTTGTTTTTTTGTTTCTGAGATTTACTCAATAGATGGTAAGATTAGGATATTTTCATATGATTGGTTAAAATTTCTGGTTCTTGAATAGTTTGGTTTTCAAAATTGGTAACCTCATTTGCCATAGTTGCTGATCTTGGTTGATTACATGTCTTATAGGATGGGCAAAAATGTGCGAAGATCGTGACATCTAAGAATGAAGGTTAGATTTTCTAATGGTTATGTGTTTTTTGAATTCGTTTGGTTTTCTTGAACATATATTGTGGAAATTAACATCTGTTTGACTCATATTTTACATTTAGATGAAGGAATTGCAGATGACTGCGAAACTGCAAAAGAGCAAACGAAGAAAGCCACAAAGCAAGTGGGAGGCAATGAAGGTCTTAGGCTTAATATCATGGAATCAGAATCAATTGAAGCTGCTGTTATGGACATAGAAGAGCTTATTGTTCGACTTGATTGGCTTAAAGGAAAATTAAAGCCGGATGTTGGAGAAGGTGCAAAACCTTATTGGAAGTATGAAGATTACCGCCCATCTTCCTCGGGAAGGTGAATTACTAATGGTAGTAGGTATGTAATATTCAGTCCCTTATTGTGGTTTGTTTATAATTCAGATAGTAGGTATCCAAATTACCTTTATTTGATGCAGAAGAAAACTGGAGTTGTTCATGAAGAAAGTAGAGAGGCTTTCCACGGAAAATGAAGAAAAAGAATCGACGAGTAAAAATGTGGAAGACACGTACCGACGTACGTGAGTAGGAGGAGGAAGCGAAAAGATATTAGTAGGTTCATGTTGTTTATATCTTTTTAACTAACTCTAGAATGCTTAAAGGCTAGTTTCAAAGTTTGTACATATGTTTTAGGAAACAAATGTGCTTGGTAGGCATGTTTAAAAGGTTGTCACAAAATGTGAAGTATTAGTAGTAGTTAATCATAATTTGAAAAAAAAACAACAAAAAAAATTAAACCACCCAAGACAAGTATACCATGCTGATTAGATATTTTTCTTAAACCTTCTATGAATATTCATTTCTTCTAGATAGAATTCAACTCTTGCATACATCACTTCCCAGAGTTTATACTCTGTTACGATAGTCAAATCTTCTTTCCTAATCTCACCAGACGACAAATAGGGTTGGGAATCACCTCTCCACCAAACCATTGGGAGATTGAGATCGAAACCGAATTGAGATTTACGGAGATGGAAATTTGATAAAGAAAATTGTATTGTAGATTTGTTAATATGTAAGTTTCGAAAATTTATCAATTCATTAACACTAAAACAAGTTTTATGTACAATTATAACACTCCACAAATTTCCAAAACTAGCATTAGTGAGTTTACACAATAAGTATTTTACCTTTATCTAATTATTTAAAATATGAAAGCAAGATTATAATACTATCGCGTGAAACGTCACTCAAATGCTTATATTAGTTTTTTTTTTTAATATTAAATTTGTGCTAATGTTTTGGAACTTTGAAGATTGTGTGCTAAATTTGGTAACAATTTTTGCGTTATTTGTGAAAATTCTCTGTTTCTTTATTTTTCAACGCAATCGACATTCCTATAACGAACAAATTCATCCCTATGGAGGATCCTGAAAACAGACCAAAAAATTTAGCGCTAGAATGAGAAGAGTGTCAAAAGCAAACTCATAAGATGTCAAAGGAAAAATGATCAAGTTCAAATTTGCACCTACAAATTATCATGAAAATTCAAACTGATATGCTAGAGAAGCAGAGAGTGATGTCAGGATTCATTAACTCCTGACACCACTCTGCTCTGCAATTAGGTAAATTCATCGACTAGCTTATTCAAAATAGGATCTAGTCCCTCTGGCAAGTCAGGCTTGACAATCCATCAGGACCTGCTTAACCTTTTTCTTAGGTAATAAAACTTCCCATGCTAACAAAGATGCACGGGAATGAGCCACAAAAATATTATCCACCGATAGGGGCCCGATTTAAGTGCAAAAGATGAGAGACATGACTATGGAATAGACTTGTATGTTGGGCTTATACTCAAACCATAAACATCAAGATTCAAGCATTTGAAGAGTTTGTAAACTCAAGTGAACATCGAAAGCTTATGAAAAGATAGAAAACAACAACAAAGAGTGCAATACCAGCAAGATTTTAGCGACTTGGCAATGGTCAAAAAGCTAAACAGATTTTTGTTTTTTCTATCAACCTCAAAGAGTACTAATGATTTATTGTAAGATCAAAACAATGAACACACGTTAGACCAAACTATACAAACTAAAAAGTGATTGTGTTGCCTATATATGGAACAAGACATTACATACAAGATTGCGAGGAACTAACAAATTCAGTAACCTATGCAATATTGCAAACACAAGCACATACATATCAAATTGAGGAACAAAAGGTGACCAAAGTAGGGCTCTTTATAAATAACCATAGACAAATAAGCAAGTAGTGAATACATTTGGTTGCAAAGCAACAAATCATATGGCTCGAGGAAAAAAGATAATTCACTCACGTTGGCACTAATTACTATGTCTCATTCTCAGAGATAACCTGGACCAGAAGGATCTATACCAAATATGTATTGGACAAAGATATCCAAACACCTAATCATCAACGACATAACTAAAATGCAAACACCAATTCAAACATGTTAGATCAGATCAATACTGGAAAATGAGAAATTGTATGAAAAATAGAAAAATAAATAACTCATACCTGGTAGTATTGGGATGAAGCCAAAAGATGTGGCTTGATGGTTGAGCAGAGAAAGAAAGGTAACCGATAGTTCCGGCAGTGAGGTCATAGACTCCAAATAGACAGAATTTGGATCCCAAAAGGACTCATTGTGGCCAAGGAAAACTCAGAAATCATCAATGTATTCATTTACATCATTATATTGGTCTTTTCCAACTTGTTTGGTGTTTTAAACTTTTGTGTATTGAAGACATCAAATATATAAGGTAGAGAGAGAAAGTAGAGGAAGTTGATCATAAACCGATGGAGGACTCACCGGAACGTGAGAGAAACTTGTCTATATCAAAAAAAAAAAAAAAACTTAGACATCTCCAAATCTCTAGTAGGAACTGGTTTAGGATCTTCACCGACTGTTGCTTCCTCCTATCGTTAGAGATCGAGAACTCTGACCGCCTTAAACGCATAATCTAATTCTGGACTTTAGAAAGTTTTGGAATTCGGTCGGAAAATTGAAACCCTAAAGGTTTTTTTTTTTTTCCAGAGAGGAAAACCCTAAAAACCCAAGCTCTGTTTCGTGTATCTCTTTCTTGGTAAACAAGTTATTTTATTGCATCTTTTTTTTTCCCTATCCTCGTATTTTCTATAAAATTCTCTCTTTTTTATGTTTTAGGATAAATCTAAGGGTGAATTTTCAATTTCAATTTTGTCCACAAATTAGAAAATTAGGCAAAGTAAAACCTTTTTAGTGTGTTGACACAAAAAAATGCGCTTAACCAAATATAAGAAAGAAAATTTAAAAATAAAAATCATTGCAAAAATAAAACTAAAAATAAATATTTTAATAATTATTTAGAATGTGAATGTCTTGAATACATACATAAGTGAATACACATAATTTTTCTTTTTCTAAGAAAAAGCTACATTAAATATTATTTAAGCATATACATAATTCATGTGTGTATCTATAATTTATGTGGTGGAAGGAACTACAAAAATATAATGAAAATGACTAATGTGTTAACGTGAATACACAAACACCAATTGATCTATGCAACTTTATGCGTTTCGTCTTCAACTACCTTCCACCTCCAAAATGCGAGTCCTTCTTCTTCCACCCTCTGTCATCCCAACACAACAACCCAACGAGGTTTAAACATAGATGCCAGAACATGGTAAATCATTACATATAGGAAAAAACAATATCATTCTGAAGATTAAACGATGTTGCTTAGAGGGTAATTAAGCTATACTCAACACTCGTGTATATAAACATACGATACACGCACACACATGTATATGTGAATCATAATCACATTTATATATAAATATGATTAACTAATTACAGACTAAAGAGATGTAAATCTATTAAAGAAACGAGAAACCTACCACAATGAATCCTAAATTCTTATACCCAATATACGAATAATTTCTATATCAAGATTTAGGAAATTATTTAGGATTTCTATTTTTTTTTAATTACTAAGAATATAAATATTTCAATAGAAATGAAAAATGTTAGCATTTACAAGAATGTAAAACCTATAGATTGGTCCCATGGCAAAAAAGAAGATTTCTATTTTGTTATTACCTTTTCTCATAGGTTTTACTTTTACGTGTTCTATTATAAGTAAGGATGAGAACTCGTTTGTGAAAAGCATCCAAGCTAGTGAAGAGAGAGCCAATTTGGGGTTCCATGTGTGTTCTCGTGTATAAGGTAAAAGCGGACTTTTAATATGAAGAAAGATATTGAGCCTTTTCTATCATATTGGTGTTTATGTGCATATAATCTATCCTTCTATACAATCTAGTCAATGTTTTCATGCTTTGAAAATCTGAGTTGCTGGTCTTGAGAAGAATTAAATTAGATATCTCGATAGTGGATTTATGGGAGTAAAGTGGATTTATGGGAGTACGTACGAATGATATATATAGTATTTTATTATTTATAATATTGGAATTTTAAGTTATGTTTTTTCTTCTTTCTCGTATCTAATACTAGGAGAAACCCACGCGATGCGTGGGATACTGATTAAAAATGTAATTGCAAAATAAATAATACAATAATAGGTTTTGATGTCCTTCCAAATAATTATACATGAATTTGTTTAACACTTTAGTTATTCCTTTTATTATCAGTTTAAGAATTTTGTTATAAAGAAAGGTCAAGTACGTAGAGAGTGGGTAAAAATAGAAAGTATTGGCATATACATTATGAAATTTATTTTGAAAGTAAAAATTAGTATGTAATAAACTTTTTGTGAAGGAAAAATTTTCTGAAGGAAAAAGGTCAACAAAGAATAAAAAGTAAACGTTGTTTGGAAAAGAAAAAATACCCATCTTCCAACGAAAAAATCAGTGATCATAATCTCAAATATTAGATTTTATCCTTCAACTCTATCATCATCTTCTCCTTCTTTTTTTCTATAACAAAAGTGTAGATAATGGTTTGACCATTAATTCTAATTAAAAAAATGAGCTCGTCATGAAGTTTTTAACTTCTTTTTCACGACATGTGGTCCTTTTTCTTTGTCTTTAAATGCTCAAAAAAATCCTATATTTTGTCATTGTTATTTTTTCATCATTCAAAGTTATAAGAAAAATTAAAATAGTTTAGAAATAGATAAGCTGCTATATTATTTATTTCCTATTATCCCTTCACTTTATAATAAATAATTTGCAAGACCTTATTATTATATTTTATTTTTATTAATGCACTTTTTGGTGTGCCATTTTTAAAAAATGTCCCCTTCTTTTGTGTATTTTCAAAAATACGTCTCATTAAACCTGAAAAGGTTTATGAGGTACTTCTGGATGGTCAGTATTACTCAAGCCTTGATCTAAGTATTTGTATGCTTTTATAATGTTACATACGTACTTAGGTAAATCTGTGATTTTTAAGGATATTTTTAAAAGGTATTTTTTTAAAAGAGGTATTGGAAAAAGCATTTCTAACAATTCCTCAATTTACAATGTCATTTTAATAATTTTATTACATTTCGCTTCTCGAATAGTATTCATTTATGTAATGATTTATAGTTAAATTAAATATGAAATAATATTTTAAAATAAACTATTATAAGATAAATTGTTGTTAATTGTTTAATATAAATTTGTGGGAAATAAGGTAAAATGTAGAAAAAGACAATATTAAAAGAATACTTGATTTAGTGCTATATGTGTTATAGAACATTGATGAATTTTGAGAATGAATTTTAAGTTTTTAAGTAAAATCTTTTTAAGAAAATAGAATGACAAATGATCTTATAAAAATGTATACGTACATCTTTCATTGTTCCATTTCAATTTGAATCTACATATACATTTTCGAAGTACATATATAAAATAAATCTTTGAGTTGGCACTTATTTACAAGAGAATGTCATTGTTATAAATATTTATCTATTAATTAATACTACAAATTCTTTTCGAAACAATTTTTTAGAAATTGTGGCTTCTAAATATGGTAACAAATTGATTTTGTTTCTGAATTTGATTAATTGCTAATTTCCTAAAACCTCTCTAGCTAATTTAAACATTAATATATGATTTTTCTTTCACTTTTATATGATCTTATATTTAATTTATTTTGAATTTATGTAAAATACATATAATTAATAAAATAATATATTTTTCTGCATATAATATGATTCAAAATTTTAAAAACGGACATATATTATTCAATCGATGAAGAAAAAATATGTATACAATGTCCCACATTGCATAAAACTTTGGACAATGGTTCAGAGTCATACTATAAAAGGACCAAAATGATTCTGAATACAAATGAGAAGGAAGCTTGATTTATCAGGCGTCCAAAATTAAAATTGTTATCCGGTTTACTCCGGTTCCTTATTTTATTGAAACTTTTAAAAAGTTTCAAAATATTATAAATATTTAATTTTATCAAAACTTAAATATTATAGTCATTTAAACATTTGTAAAATTCAACTTTATAAAACGTTTTAAATATTTATATAACTAAAACGTTTATGAAGTTTTAAATATGAATATTTGAACTTTATAAGAATTTATAAGAAACTTTAAAAAAATATTTCGAGTATTTATAATATTTAAGTTCTATAAAAAGAACAACACACCAAGTGTCTCGATTTTATGGACTTGATTAAATAAGAGATTTGTAACATGAAAACGCATTGCGAAGAAGAAACGTAACGTAAAGAAATATAATGCTACGGTTTTCATTTATTAGATAGAGTAACGTAAGATAAAAAGGGACATTTAACTATAATGTCTAGAAAGATATGCTTAGAGAAGAGAAGAAACGAATGTTCAGTTGTTTTTTTTGAAATTTATTTTGTGTAAATTTGGATAAATGCCCTATTTTTTACTTTTCTTTTGAAAAAATACTCTTTTTTCTTTTAAAAACTACAGTAAAACCTCTATAAATTAATAATGTTGGGACCAAAAATTTTATTAATTTAGAGAGGTATTAATTTATCGATAAATTAATAATTATTAATTTATAGAGAGATTTTACTAATTTTGTAATTTCTTAAAAACATTTCAATTTAAAAATAATTTTTTCTTTATAAACAATATCTTTTAAAAACCAACACAAATTTTTTTTGAATAATAGAGTCATATTTCATCAAATTTTTTACATATAATATTTTAAATATATATCATAGTAATTCATATATAACATATATAAATTTATATAATATATATATTGATACGTTAATACAATTATTAATTTATAATATAGATGGGACCATATGTTTACATGAGATTTTCAAAAAAATTATTATCTTATTAATTTATCGATTTATGTCATATTTTACACTGGTCCCAACTCGGGACCGGAAGAATTTATTAATTTAGAGAGGTTATTAATTTATAGAGTATTAATTTATAGAGGTTTTACTGTATATTTTAATATATTAAGGTGGTGTTATTCAATGATGGATTTTAATAGAATTGAAATCCAATACTAATCCAGTGTTATTCAACTATGATTCTAAATCTAACTTTAAAATTTGGTGTTATTGGATCTTATACTTTATTAGATTTTAATAGTTTGGTGTTATTCAACTAAGATTTAAAATATTTCATTAAAATCCAGTATTATTCAAAACTAAAAGACTTGTAAAATCTTTGTATATTAAATCATTTGAAATGAAATTCCTTTGGAGTTTCATGAGTAAAAAATTCAAGATATACTGCAGAGATTTTGAAATCCACACAAACAGATTCTTGAAAACAATCTCAAAAAGCAAATCTAAACTTTAAAGAACTGACTTTAACTCCATCATTGAATAGCACCCTAAATTACCAAAATGGCTATTTAATATTAATTAAAAATAATTTATACGTCAAACAGAAAATCTATTAATTTTGTTTTGAAATTAATATTTGAAATAACTAATAATTTTAATAATTCTTATCTTAAATATTTCTTTTAAACAATCTAAAATAAGTGTGAATTCACCGATCAAGTGAATCATGTTCCTACATTTGATTAAAATTTAATAGTTCATCATTACTTTTAAAATCTCTTGACTAAAATTACTTTTGATTGGATTTCCATTAGTTTTTGGTACTCGATCTCTAATCGATAACACATGTAAATAAAACAAAGAATGTTACAGTATGTTAGAGCTATAAGTCGTACGTTGATTTAATCAATGATACATGTATATTACATCATTCTACCAATGTTAAGTCGTAATCTACGTTAACCTTGAAATTGGAGCAGACTTTGGAGTTGAAGAATTTGATTGTTACGTTGAGTTTTTTTTGTTTATACAATATTAAGGGATAGACTTATAGACTTTTTAATATTTTTAGATATTATCTTATTAAATTTAATATATAAAATAAAAAAACTATCTTTATCTCAAAAAATAATTATAAGGATAATTAATATTATTTTAAATTTTTCTCTCAATTTTCGAATTTAGTTATAATTTTACTAAAAATACAGCTTTCAATTATAATATAGACGAAATTGTCATTTTACATATAAAAATTTGTAATTTTCATTAGAAATTGAAAAAGGGTATTTTCAAATGAAAACTAAAAAATAGTGTAGTTTTCAAAATCATCCATTTATTTCCACAATATAATTACAAATTAATCACCACTAATTACCATTAATTGGAGAGGGACACATGTCAGATGCATAGGATGCCAAATGGCATGATAATAGAGCTTCTTTAAAAAAACCTTGTCATATTATATAAGATTTCTTTGATTAATTGGATGCAACTTCTTCAGGTAGGCCACGTGGGCTATGCAGAATCTATGAATTTGCCATTGTTGAGAAGAAGAATCATCCGAGGATCTTTTTCATGGTGAAAATTCGAAACTGATACGTAAGGGTTTGTATTTGCATGCAGGATATCAGAAACTAAAAGAGATTTTTTATTTATTTATTTGTAGGGCTCTCTTCTTGTGTTTACTAACACTCACTCTTTGCGTCGCGGTCGGAGCCTCGACAACGACTACAACCACCTCGACAACGACTACAACCATCAATGTAATAAACTGCAACGTTCACAACACAATTTTTTTTTTTTTTTGATAACTAACACAAATTTTACGGCTACTCGATTGGCTCCATGGTTCATGAACACATAATTTATTTGTATTATTATATAATCAACTTCTTTTTTGTAAAACCTAGAGTCCTGACGGGGATATAATAGATTGCACACAAATATTAGCTCAGCCGGCCTTCAGGCATCCTCTCCTCAAAGATCACAAGCTCCAGGTCTTTGTTTTATTTTATTTATATGACTCATTTACACATCAGTTACAAATATTGTATGTGTTTAGTTCTTATTAATATATTATATATACAATGTTTTCTTTTTTTCTTTTTTTGAAACGAAATATAATTACAGGAAGTACCAAGAAATCTTCCTAACACTTCCAAAAATGAAGATGGAGTTAGCGGCTGGCAGATTTGGAACAGTCGTAACGGGTCGAAATGTCCCGAGGGGACGATTCCGATACGGAGAGTTGTTTCTCAAGATAACGGGGATACCAATGAGGGAACGTTTCGGATACGGAGAGTGGGTTTTCAAGAGAACGAGGCTACTAATTCTGGGGCTGAAGATGAACTCACGCGCGGACATGAGGCAAATATATAGTTTTTCAGTCTTTCTATATTATGAATTCCAAAATTCATCATTGTTTTTTGTGAATATGCTAATGGTTATTTCCTATATTAACTGTAACTTTTTACTGTATATTCGTTTTGTGTACACAGTATGCTATCGCACATTTGAACAGCACTACAAAGATTTATGGAACAAAAGTCACAATGAGTGTGGGGCACCCCAAAGTTGCTGAACCCGGCGAGTTCAGCCTAGGCCAACTTTGGCTCACCTCGGGTTCAATTGAAAGAGGTGACATGAACACCATCGAGGCAGGATGGCAGGTTAGATTTTAATGAGATTTTACTTAACTATTTGGTACATAAGTTTTATTTTAATTATAAAACTTATGTATGCAATATGACTAATATTATTATTGTTTTTTTTTTAATTCTTTTTTATATAGATTTATCCCTCGGTATATTTGGACGACCAGCCTAGACTCTTTATTTTCTGGACCGTAAGTGTGTCATATGTTTCTTTTTCACTTCAGTTTTACGACAATATGTTTTCTATAAACTAATAATAGTTTTTTTTTACTTGCAGAATGATGCATACACGGTTGAAAAATGCCAGGATCTTCGACGCCCTGGTTTTATACAAACTAGTGGCAATGTCCTCGTCGAAGGCGCTATCCATCCCCACACCGTAGCTATTACAATCCAGATTTGGAAGGTTAGACGTTTAATTTTATCTTGTTTTATTATGTAACTATTTTTCTAATATATAAATACACATAATGTAGGATCCAAACCTTGGACACTGGTGGTTGTCTGTCGGCCCAAACAGTGGCACCGTACTTATTCCCGTTGGTTATTGGCCAAGGGAGATCTTTACTTGTCTCTCTGACCATGCAGAGAGTGTGCAGTGGGGCGGTGAAATAGTAGACAAATACGTCTCCGGTCAGCACACGACAACCCAGATGGGATCCGGGTATCTTCCGAGCAGCGCCAAAGCTGCCTATATGCGCGATTTGGAAATTATGGTTAACACCGGCAATTTCCAGCCGACCTACGATCTCGTAGTAGGACAGACGAACCCCGACTACTACATCATCAAGAAGACGAGCGACACGAGTTTTACTTATGGGGGACCTGAATCAGGAGCGGTTCACCTTAGAGTTAATTTAGTTTTTCTTTATTTAGGTTTCATCCTTTTTTTGCACTTTTAGTTTCTTTTTTCTCTCTTCATTTTGATATTGTATCTTGGAAAAACTCGACGATGTTTGGTTTGTTACTTGCTAGTGATTGCTTATATTCTGTCTCCTCAAATCTCCCAAAACAGATTGTGCAAGTCGTGAAAATTCCTCTATAAAATGCAAGGGACGACACATGAACGTCTATATATATATATCAGTCTTTCGTTGTCAAATAATATTTACATACATACACCCACATAAGTTACATATACGATAACATTACATGATTCTTGATATACACTAAGATTAATGGACTTCTTATCAATGTCATCATCACATTCCAAGAATCTATCTAAGTAACAGTAGAAACAACTGCTTCAGCGTCTATTTAGAAGCCAGATTATTAACACTATCTCCCAAATATTTTCATAATTATTTAGAAGGTGAATGTCTTTAATAAAACATAAGTGAATACACATAATTTTTATTTTAGTAAGAAAAAGTTACATTAAATATTAATTAAGCATATACATAATTCATGTGTGTATCTATAATTTATGTGGTGGAAAGAACAACAAAAATATAATGAGAATGATTAATGTGTTAACGTGAATACACAAACACCAATTGATCTATGCAACTTCCGTCCACCTCCAAAATGCGAGTCCTTCTTCTTCCACCCTCTGTCATCCCAACACAACAACCCAACGAGGTTTAAACATAGATGCCAGAACATGGTAAATCAATACATATAGGAAAAAATACCATTCTGAAGATCAAACGATGTCGCTTAGCGGGTAAAAGCTATACTCAACACTCGTGTATAGACATACGATACACACATGTATATGTGAATCATATAAATGTGATTAACTAATTACAGACTAAAGAGATGTAAATGAATTAAAGAAACGAGAAACCTACCCCTGGTTTTGTCCAAATTAACAATATATATGTGTGTGTATGTGTGTGTGTGTTCTAATGGCTTCTTATTTCTTTGCTTCATCATGTGCACCTAACAAACAAAAACCAAAGTTTATCAATGATCATGAAAAATGTCCATTCTCTACAAAATGTGAGACATCAAATATATCATAGTCCACTAACCTAATTATTAGAGAGATAATGAAATGTAAAAGCCTTGCACTAAATTTAAATGTCACAAGGCAATGTATTCAGTCTGTGTTCTAGGCCTAGACAAAAGAACCGGAACCAAAGAAACGAACCGAAATTAAACCATAAAAGAGGAACCGAAGCGAACCCGGAACCGGAAAAATAACCGAACGGATCCTCGACTCCTATACCCGAAGAACCGGAAGAAAAAAGCCGAACCAAACAGAGAACCGAATGGGTACCCAAAATTTCCAAAATATAATTATATATCTAAAATCTAAAATATTAATTGAATTAGACTTAATATAACCCAATTACCCAAAAATATCAATTATTTATATATAAGATAACCAAAATACTCAAAATAACCAAAATATCTCAAAACATTTAGTTAGTCAAATTTTATTCAAATTTAACTAATTTTAAAAACATGTCTAGTATTTCGGGTAACCGGAACCAAACCGAAAATATCCGAAACCGAACTTGAACTTGAACCAAAATTCTAAAATATCTGAATGGATCCTAAATTTTTACACCCGGAACCGAAACATGGCTAGTGAAGATCATCACACGTACAAGTGGATATATGTTACGAATTTCTATTTCAAAATTTATTTAGGATTTCTTTTTTTTTTTTGTTTTTTTTTTTGTTTAGAATATAAATATTTCATTAAAGACTAAAAATGTTAGGAGTTACAAGAATGTAAAAGAGTAAATTTGGAAAAATGTTCTTTTTATTAGTTTTTGTTTGAAAAATACCCTATCATTTTTTCTCTTTTAAAAATTAAAATAACCTTAGTAAAATTTAATATTAATTAAAAAGAATTTATACTGAAAACGGAAAATCCATTAATTTAATTTTAAATTAATATGTGATGTAACTAACAATTTTATGGATAATTCTTATTGGTTTTTGGATAGTCTATCTCTAATCAATAACACATGTAAATAAAACAAAGAATATTATGTTAGAGCTATTACGGAACGTTTGTCCAATCAATGACACATTTATATTACACCATTCTACAATGTTAAGTCGCAATCTACGTTAACATTGTAATTGGAGCAGATTTTTGAGTTGAAGAATATGCTTGTTACGTTGAGACTTTTTTTGTTTATATAACATGACAAATGTTAAGAGAACTTTATAATAATTTTAGATATTATCTTGTTAACTTTTAATATATAAAATAATTAAACCATATTTATCAGAAACAAAATAATTATAAAGATAACTAATATTATTTTAAATTTAGTTTATTTTTTTCACTAATTTTTGAATTTAGTTTTGATTTACTAAAAATACAGCATTTAATTTAAATATGGAAAAATTTGTCATTTTACATATTAAAAACTGTATTTTTTTTATTAAAAATTAGAAAAAGGGTATTTTTTCAAACACAAACTCATAAATATGGTAGTTTTCAAAATGACCCAATGTAAAACCTATAGCTTGGTCCCATAGCAAAAAAGAAGATTTCTATATTTTTATTTCCTTTACTCATAGGTTTTACTTTTTATTATAAGTAAGGATGAGAACTCGTTTGTGAAAAGCATCCAAGCTAGTTCTTGAGAAGAATTAGATTAGATATTTCGATAGTGGATTCATGAAAGTACGAATGATGTATAGTATTTTATGATATTGGAATACTAAGTTATGTTTTTTCTTCTTTCTCGTATCTAATATTTCTTTGATTAATTGGAAGCACCTTCTTCAGGTAGGCCACCATCTTATAATGGGCTATGCAGAATCTATAAATTTGTCATTGTTCGGAAGAAGAATCATCCGAGGATCTTTTCCATGGTGAAAATTCGCAACTGATACGTAAGGGTTTTTATTTGCATGCATGCAGGATCAGAAACTAACAAGACAGTGTTCTTATTTATTTATTTGCAGGGCTCTCTTCTTGTGTTTACTAACACTCACTCTCTGCGTCGCGGTCAGAGCCTCGACAACGACTACAACCATCAATGTAAATAAACAGCAACGTTCACAACACATATTTTATTTTACTCTTATATAATTAACTTGTTTTGTTTTTGGTAAAACCTAACAGAGTCCTGACGGGGATATCATAGACTGCACACAAATATTAGCTCAGCCGGCGTTCAGGCATCCTCTCCTCAAGGATCACAAGCTCCAGGTCTTTGTTTTATTTATTTATATTTTTACTCATTTACACATCAGTTTCACGTATTGTATGTGTTTAGTTCTTATATTAATACATTGTTTTTCTTTTTCTTTTTCTTTTTCGAAACAAAATATAATTACAGGAAGTGCCAAAAAATATTCCTAACACAGCCAAAAATGAAGATGGAGTTAGCGGCTGGCAGATTTGGAACAGTCATAACGGGTCGAAATGTCCCGAGGGGATGATTCCGATACGGAGAGTGGTTTCTCAAGACAACGAGCATACTATTAGGAATGTGGCCTAACTTAACCCAAAAGCTAGCTCAAGAGTTAAGGATTGCCACATCCTTTATATACTACCCAAAGATCTTAATCCCAAGCAATGTGGGACATTCTAATAGGCTTCCTCGAGATGTGGGTGGGAAACGGTCCAACGGGAAACAGCCCAAGCCCAACATCTCGGAAATACAACAAGACATGCCACTTATATGGGCCACATAGGTGGGAAACCATTTTTGTGGGAATTTGCTTGTTGGGCCAACCTTGGGCTCTGATACCATATTAGGAATGTGGCCTAACTTAACCCAAAAGCTAGCTCAAGAGTTAAGGATTGCCACATCCTTTATATACTACCCAAAGATCTTAATCCCAAGCAATGTGGGACATTCTAATACATACCAATGAGGAGACGATTCCGATACGGAGATTGGTTTCTCAAGAGAACTGGGATACCAATTCTGTTGCTGGAGTTAATCTCACCCACGGACATGAGGCAAATATATAGTTTTTTTTTCCGATTTTCTATAATATGAATTGGTCCAAAAATTCATCATTATTTTTTGTGAATATATGCTAATTGTTATTTCCTATATTAACTGTAACCTTTGTAACCTTTTACTGTATATTCGTTTTGTATACACAGCATGCTGTCGCATATTTGAACAGCACAAGCACACCAAAGATTTATGGAACAAAAGTCACAATGAGTGTGGAGCACCCCAAAGTTGCTCAACTCGGTGAGTTCAGCCTAGGCCAACTTTGGCTCGCCTCGGGTTCAATTGAAAGGGGTGACATGAACACCATCGAGGCAGGATGGCAGGTTAGATTATACTTAACTATTTGGTACATAAGTTTTATTTTAATTTAAAAACTTATGTATGCAATATGACTAATATTATAGTTGTTATTTAATTATTTTCTCTATAGGTTTATCCCTGGTTATATTTGGATGACCAGCCTAGATTCTTTATTTTCTGGACGGTAAGTGTTTCATATGTTTCTTTTTCACTTCAATTTTACGACAATATGTTTTCTATAAACTAATAATAGTTTTTTTTTCTTGCAGAATGATGCATACACTCGTGTGAAAAGCCAAAATCTTCGATCCCCTGGTTTTATACAAACCAGTGGCAATGTCCTCGTCGAAGGGGCTATCCACCCGCACACTAAAGTCATTACAATCCAGATTTGGAAGGTTAGGCGGTTAATTTTATTTTGTTTTATTTTGTTATTATTTTTCTAATATATAAATACACAAAATGTAGGATCCAAACCTTGGACACTGGTGGATGTCTGTCGGTCCAAACAGTGGCACCGTACTTATGCCAGTTGGTTATTGGCCGAGCGAGATCTTTACTTGTCTAACTGACCATGCACAGATTGTGGAGTGGGGCGGTGAAATAGTAAATAGATATGTCTCTGGTCGGCACACGACAACCCAGATGGGATCTGGGTATCTTCCGAACAACGTCAAAGCTGCGTATATGCGCGATTTGGAAGTTATGGTTAACAACCACTATTTCCAGCCGACCTACAATCTCGCATTAATTGAGACGAACCCTGCCTACTACAACATCAAGAAGACGAGCAACACGAGTTTTACTTATGGGGGACCTGAACATGCGGGAGCGGTTCACCTTAGAGTTAATTTAGTTTTTCTTTACATATGTTTCAGCCTTTTTTTGCACTTTTAGTTTCTTTTTTCTCTCTTCATTTTGATGTTGTATCTTGGAAAAACTCGACGATGTTTGGTTTGTTACTTGCTAGTTATTGCTTATATTTTGTCTCCTCAATTATCCCAAAACCAATAGTGCAAGTCGTGAAAGCTCACATCCTCATAAGTTACATACAATACGATACGACTAAGGACAGATTTAATATTGTAAATCATTTTAATTATCGCCATTATACCTTTTTATCAATTGTTAACCCCTACATTACATTTTGTTTGAGAAAAAAAATAAAGAAATCAAAGTGCCTTTTTTTTTCTCCAAATTTTGAGAAATTCTCTTTAAAATAAAAACAAAGAGCCAAGTACCTTATCCATCCATACGCCTCAAACAGAGACGACATCGTTTGAAGTAGAAGACAAAGGATAGTGCAAAAAATCTCTTATCAACATGAGAAAACCATCAAGCAACAAAAAGAAACACAAAAGCTATCTCCTAGGTTAGAGCAATGGCAGCTGTGAACTGCCACTTCTTCAAGCTATCAAGACATCTCAAACCCTCAAGGCCTTCCTTTTCCTGCTCGGCTTCTCAACCTTCACAAAACAACATTAAGGTAATCACATCATCATCATCATCATGAGTTTCCTTACAATGCAGCTTTGATATGATAATGCTTCTAATTTCCCTATTAGGTAATCATAAATGGAGCTGCAAAGGAAATAGGTAGAGCGGCTGTGATTGCTGTGACTAAGGCTAGGGGAATGGAATTAGCTGGTGCTGTCGATAACCATTTTGTTGGCGAAGATATTGGCTTGGTGACTTAGCTTAAAACCCATATGTATAGTACTCCAACTGGTTAGTTTATCTATTGACTGACTCCTTAACTCTACTGTTCTTGAATAGCTGTGTGACATGGAGGAGCCTTTAGAGATACCCGTAGTGAGTGATCTAACAATGGTGTTAGGCTCAATATCTCAGGTTCCATTATTTTCTTACCCCTCTCTCTCTCTGTTCTCACCAGATTTAAGTTTTACGGAATAACCTAAACGAATATCTTTAGTAGGGAAAAGAAGTCGGAGTTGTGATCGACTTTACAGACCCATCAACAGTGTATGAGAATGTAAAACAGGTTACAGATTAACTCCTTTTTCTTTCTATCAAGCTCGTTAATATCATCCACTAATATCGAAGAAAATTCAGAAAACTAGCAACAGTGTTAATGATTTCTGAATCTATTAAGGCAACTGCATTTGGGATGAAGAGTGTGGTGTATGTACCTCGGATTAAGCCAGAGACAGTATCTGCGTTGTCTGCACTATGTGACAAGGCCACCATGGTGAGCACAGGGTGAGATGAGATACTCGCAGAAAATTCATTATGTTCCCTTTCTTTGTGAGGTCGAGTCTGCCCACGTTAATCTAATTTCGTCTCTGCTTGCATTATAGGGATGCCTTGTAGCACCAACTCTATCCATAGGATCTATACTTCTCCAACAGGCTGTGATCATGGCCTCCTTCCACTACAACAATGTAGAACTAGTGGAGTCAAGGCCTAATGCAGCGGTATGACACAAAAAAAAACAATCGATATTTCCTAGAATTCTGCGTTTTAACTTTGAAACTTTTGGAATGTTGATCAAGACTAATTAAGGTATATAATACTTCAAAGAGGCTACCTATGAAAGAACCATACAGAGGTTTTGCTTATAAAGCTTATGCAGCTTTTGACATTGAACTACAAGAAGTCACTCAAAAGATACCTATGAAATGCAGGATTTTCCTTCTCCAGAAGCTATCCAAATTGCAAACAACATATCAAATCTTGGTCAGATCTACAACAGAGAGGATAGTTCAACTGATGTTAAGGTACCGCATGAATAAGATTGACGAAAAAAATGTCAGAAAGGCTAACAAAGATGGACCAGTTAGATCCTGTACATATTATACATAACATAGCTGTGTTTTCTCATATTTCCAGGCAAGAGGTCAAGTGATTGGAGAAGACGGGGTTCGTGTTCACAGTATGGTTCTACCGGGACTACCATCTAGTACACAAGTCTACTTCTCAAGTCCAGGAGATGTAATTATCAATACTGCAATCTATTTAAAAATCAAACTGAATATTGGATTCTCAATTTTAAAATTCAGGTTCATCGCTCATAAGGATTCTTAATTTCTTATACACAAACTACTGTACACAGGTTTACACTCTTAAACATGACATAATTGACGTGAGGTCCCTAATGCCTGGCCTACTCCTAGCTATCAGAAAGGTGGTACGCCTCAAGGTAACAAGGAAATAGGCGAGAGTTCTCCATCCATTGATGTCTTACTGTTATCTAATTACTTGCCGTTATTCTCTTTTTGTTATGCAGAATCTGGTTTATGGCCTCGAGAAATTCCTGTAAGAACTGAAGTGCTTCGCCAGTCACCAATCAAGATTCAGGTCAAAGATTACATTATCATGAACAGCTAATGTCATCCTGCAAGTCATATGAAGGAAAAAAACATTAAACTTAAAGTTTAGAACTAGGATGATATTTTGTTTCATGATACTACGGGATTTCATTTTTAAGGTAAGAAGACTAACAAAGTTGACTGAGAAAAGCATTATCCTAAGGATTTTATATTAACAACTACTACATTACTAATAGCTTCACGGCCTGGACAAAAAGATGTTCAATGTTTTTGGTTATGGTATCAAAATACTTTCAAGTCAGATTATATATTGCCAGTGCCACATAGTTTACCCGCAAGAACACTGACATCCTGATTCCTGAAGTCTTATCAATAAAATAGCAAAAACGTTTAGTTCTGGTCCAATTAACATTCTATAAAAATGTGCAAAGTCCACCCATATTTAGATGGAACAGTGGCGAAGCATAAATACTGCCATGAGAGTCTGTCAAAGTTGTGACTGCACAGGTTCAACTTAACTTAAACCCACAAAAAGAGAAAAAATGGAAGCAAGAAGTCCTTATTTCATTTTGATCCATGGGAACAATCTAACCTCTGAATTTCTCAGCCATAGCTCCAATCCAGGCTCTATCTTTATCGCTATATGCATATCCAGCAGTAGAAGCCACCAGCAAAAACCCATTCACTTTCTGCGGTTCACTTATATTTTGTACAAGAGGTTGCACAAAAAGAGAACGCGTCCCATCGGGAAGAATATCCCAAGATGGTGCAGAACCTAAAATCAAACTGAAAGTTAACATATATTTCAACACCATAGAAGCAAAAGAGTACATTTTCATACATATACAATAGATCAACAATGCTGAACAAATTCAAGATCATACAATTGAGGAAACACAATACCTGCATATTGAGGGAAATAAAGGGTGTCCTTCACATCAGCCAAGCCAATCTCATCCACTTTTTTCTTAAACCAATCATGTAGTTGAGTCTTTGACATCTGATCTGGACAATTCCAGTACCCACGAACACAAAGCTCGCCTTGAACCGATATCAACTGAACAAAAAAAAACAGTCTTCTAGTAGAACAAAAGAGTAATAACACAACTAAGCATCGGAACAGATCAAAGATCAAACATCATACCACAGCTATAGTACTTGTATTCCTCAACAAAACATACGTTGCCCACGCTAAATCCTCCTTCAAAGAATCTCCAATATTTGATGATATCACAAAAATCTGCTCTCCTTCTTCAGGTAGAGTTCTCTGCTCCACTACAGAGCCCTAAAAACACAACCCATCAACACCAACACAAGTGACCATCAAAGTTTTTCTTCACTCAATGTAAAAATTATGTATTTACCTTAAGGAATTTTCCAATGTAAGGTAAAGCTATTGAAAATGCAGCAAGTGATAATCCCAAAGCCTCTGATCTCTATCACCAAGAAATTCAAACTGCTAAATTTCATTGCTTTAAATAACAAAAACACTGTGAAGCAATTCTGCTACTAATTACCATTTGAGATTCACTGATTGGAGCAGAAGCTGAGAAGTGGTTAAGAAGAAGAAGTGATCCAAACCCGTACCCGATCCATCTCGGTAGATAAGATTCGTCAAACCCAGGAATTCCTACAAATGCAGACACAAATCAATTTCAAATCTTTCTAACAAAAACTTGAAAAAAATCTGAGCTTTGAAATGGGGAAGGAAGAGATTACCGAAAGTGAAGCGAAGAACAGAGAGGTTGAGTTGTTGTTGTTGTGGAGAATCGTTCTCTGTATGAGCGAAGATTCGTGTTGACCTTTGGGCGCGAGGTTGTAGCGCGAATTTTGGATGGAACGGGAAATTACAAATTCGAAGACTCATCTCTCACTCTCAGATTGTCTTCGAGTCTCATTGCTTCTGTATCCGCCATTGATGGCTTCTCGAAGAACTTCTCTGCTCAGTAGGATAGGCCCATTAAGGACAGGCAGGCCCAGTTGTCAATTTGAGTTTATTTTCTAATTAAAAACATTATTTTGTAATTTTTTACTCAAATTTTCTAATCAAAAGTGTGTGATGTCGCAATTTTTCACCGCAGAAAAAATGATTTCTGATTTTTCACCGAAAATGTTATTATGTGATTTTTTATTTTACCGAAATTTCTAATTTTTCCCGCCGTTTTTAAGGTTTTGTGTTTAAGAAATCAAAGTTCAACATTTCCACAAAATGGAATGTATTTTAAGAAATTAATGTATCATGTAAGTATTTTGAAAATGTAGAACTATGATTATTGTTTGTATACTAATTGTGTATAGAAAAAGGTTAGAACATTAAGAGGAGATTAAAAAAAATGGTTATTAGGATAGGAGGATATATGAACAACACATGTGTACGTTGTAACACTTTTTTTTTACATATTTCTTATAGCAACCTCAATGTCAACTATCAAAGTTATTAGTAAATTTTAGGGTTCCATTTATTTATGGAGTTGTTTTAATGTAGTGGTTAAATTGGTTGATATCAATCGATTGGAAAGTTTAGATGGAGAGTTTAAAACCTCTCTAAATGATAATCATATTTTTGTTTTGAATCTGATATTGGACCCCTCAAATTATAGGTACAGTAGATGTTTAGGCCTTTCTTTTATTTTTCTAGTATTTTGTTAGCATATTATTTATAATTTATTATAGTTACCATATCGTCATTAATTTTATGATAGTTCATCTTAGGCCTTTTAGGTCTATGCATGATAACATAGAATCCACCACACATTCCTTTGTAACTCTAAGTTTTTAGGCTATTTAACACCTATTTTCATTTGTTCGAAAGACTGGTAGTAGGAGTGGAATTTGTTATTCAACATCCAATATTCACTCTGATCCGTTTCAAGAATTTGTATATACACGTGAAGTCTGGATCTAGATCATGATAATAAAATTTAAAAGTAAAAAATAATTTTGTAAATAACCTCAGAAGTACAACTTGTCCAAACATCACACGAATAAACTTCAAATGAAAGTAAAAGAAAAAAAGTGAAAATAAAAAAAATTGCTTGGATTTTCAAATCAACTGAAATCCATTTACCATTAAACCCCTCTTCTTTTTCAAAATCTCTCAACTTCTTAACTCTTAATTCTTAAAGACTTTTACATCTTTTTCACATTCCTCTATTTGCAAAGTTTTAGGTATATTAATACAGACTTTATGTATTAACAAAAAATAAATCCTAAAACTAATATATCAACAGAACCTCTAAAAAACATTTAATCGGAATATTTGTATTTCCCTTTATACTCAAATGGACATATGATCACACAATCTAAACATAAACCACCTTTGGTATGTGTACAATCTATCTGGAGCATAGAGAATTTTACCCAAACGGGTGAGTTCCGATTCTCTACGACGAAGTCACCCGCATGATGATAAATCCACCTCCCCGATTCGTCCAAATGTCGTTCCGAAATAGCGCATTGGCCATCCGATGTAGACAATTGAAACCGGACCGGTTTGATGTCCCAGCCATGAACTTGGTCCAAACTATATGTTTTCCTCCCACACTTTCTAATAGGTTTTCCTAATTGTATCTTGAAAAGTAAACTGTATTTTCCGGGAGCAAATTCGAATCTGATTTTTCCAACTGCTTCTAACCACCATATTTGCCGGAGATAAGCTATAGATCCAAATCTGAAGGATCAAAAAGTTCAATGAAACAAGAATCATTGATCATAAGAAATTAACAATGAAAATAATCATAATGCGAGTGTTGGTCCAAGTGGGACAATGTGGATAAGCTCTACTTCAACTTTAGTTATTAGTGTCTTGATTGGTAGATAAATTTCAAAATAACAATGAGGCCTACTAGTGATATAGTGGGGTTAATGATTATGTATAAATATAGTTATATTCTACTTGTTCCAATTTTCGGGAAAATATTCGAATTATGTGGATAGAATCCGGATAGAGTTTCCAATTCTGTAAGATATTTGTTGAACAAAGATATGTGAAATAAATAAAATACATGTGGGAAAATAGAAAGAGAAAAAACGATTGTTGAAAGAAAGCCATCCAATTATTGGGTATGATCGAGCAAATTTGGGATAAGAGAAAATGACATATTCGTCGACGACCCAAAACTTCCCCTATTCACTAAACAAACCAGCTTTTTGAGCTTATCTAAAAATTCTATATGCATCACCTGTAAATTTACGTATTCATATATATAATATAATGTATACGTCCGTCATTATACATTTCGTTTACGTGTTGTTTAATATCTTCTATCTAAGATTCTTAGAGAAAACCAAAATCTAACATCACCTGAACATTATTTAATTTTCAATTTTTTATTCCCTCAATTATTTCATTTAAAAATTATAATCATAAGAAGTTTGTGATAATTGAGCTATACATGAGTTATGATACTATATTTCTCGCTTCTAAGAGACATGAGAAACATAAAAAAATCCGTTTGAGAAGTAGTTTTTGTTTACTATGTTTTGAAATTCTTACCGAATTGTTGCATGAAAAAGCTGTTGTCAGTTTACCTTCTTAGGTTACTTTCTTTGGTTACTACTATATATACATTTTGATTAAACTCGTTTGAATTAATATGCAAGTACAGAAATAGACCTTTATGTTTTCAGGTTTCGTCGTAGAAGAGTGTGTGAATACGAAATGTGCAATCATCAACTTTGACCAAGGTCATGGCATGTTTATATGATTTATAGCCAATAATAAACATTGTTATTTCTTGTTTATATTTCCAATGATTACCATTGAAAGGGAAACAAAGAAATATTGACAAAGTCCTTCCCTTTTCACTAGAAATAATGATAGGTTTAAAGCACAATTAAATACTCAAATCAGCAGAGAGTTTTTAGTTTAAAAAGTATACTAAATCAAAGTAGATCATGGATACTCGATTTTTTTGGAGCAAAATGAGTCCCAAGATTTGATATCCGATACAAACATTAAAACATAGCCATACCATGTCAAAATTACTGATTTTTTCTTATAGAATATCTAATTCGTGTCCGGCCTAAATGTTTAATTTGACTATGATGAAATTAAAAACAAATAATAAGAAAAAAGAAAGAAAGAGAGAGATGTAAAAAGAACCTTGATTCGTCGGAAGAAATATGTTCCCAATATCTGCGATCATCAATGCCCGTTATCTTCATTGCCTTTGGTGATATCGCCAAAAACACTTTCCCACTTCTCTTGTCCAACCACGCTTCCTTTTCAATATTACAATCCAAACATTTACTTTTATATTAATATTAATTTATGAATAAATCGCAATAATCGTTCAAAAAAAAAGAAAAAAATAAGATTCGCAACTAACTTTTAAAATATTTTTATATATTAAAAAGATAGGAATAATCTTTTTTTGTTTCTTCTTTCGTACACACATGACAAACCCCATTCGCCCGAATTTTAAATGTAGCCTTTTTATATGATTTGCAAGTCAAATCCAAACATACCGGAACCACTTATCTATAATATGAACCAGAATTTTTTCATATTTTCCAATTTTATTTCCTCTGCATAAAAATAATTGGTAACGAAACCGAGTTAGACCACAAAGAAAGCAAACTGAGTCACAAAAATATCTTCCAAACTAGTGATGCATTTTATCCTCCATTCATTCGGCCAGTTATTCTTATTTCAATAGTCCATACAAATTCTATTTATTGTAAGAAAAAAAAAATCCTACAACTAAAAAAAGATACAAAAGTTTAGGTGATAAAGAATATTTGTTGTCTAACTCTTGATATACTTATTTGTAGATACTTTAAACCCAAAATGTAACAAAAGTGTGTTTAATTCAAAAGAAAAGAAAAAGAAAACGGAAAAGTGTGGAAAATAGTAATAGCTTTTATGTGTTAATTTAATAATTTTTAGGAACGATGGGAATAACTACTATTATACTTTAGGCAAGAATTTCTAACATTATCAATGGATTCGTAGAACATATTCTACTGTCTCTAGAAGCTTTTCTAACACTCTTTATTGGTCATAAAATGAAATAGTATGGTAAATTAGACATATTGACAAAAATCCTCCAAATAATATATTTTTAATAACCACTCTGAAGGAAACTATTTTTACACCCCAAGAAAAATCTAAGTGGGACGTAATTGACCATCAAATATATCAAAAGATTCTAAACACACACAAAAAAAAACATAAAATAATATTATTTAATTTGTCAAAAAAAAAAAGATAGAAGTATAGAACCTTTGTGCCGCCGTCGAAGAGGTTTGGTCGGCAAAGCCTTGCATAGATCTCTTTCTTGCGGATGATAAGTTTTTCTTTTTCTCCTACTTCGTTTTGATCTTCAAGAATTCTTCGGACCAGAAACTTGTAGTTAGGAGGAAGCTTGTGTTCCCACACCGCATCGGATCTCGACGCCCTATGAAATGACTTATTTACCCTAGCAAGTAGGCAGATCTCCGGTGGCTCCATGTACATGAACATTGCCGTTATACAGTTCTCAGGCACATCTTCGAGACCGCATAACTTTCCCGCAAAAGGTTCTGATCCAGCGATGCTCGATGAAGCCGCCCCCATAGATGAAAGATCGGATGATATAGTAGTATATGATTTTCTCTTTGATCTTTCCTTTTCTTTGATCTGTATGTATTCAAGATTTTGGTTTGATGTGGTGGAGAAGTAGAAAATATATGGATGAAAGAGATGGGTTTGACATATTTACGATTCTTTTGTTCTTTGTCTAATGGGAGAAGTTAATGGCTTTCTTGGTTTTAAAGGAGAGAGAGAGAGAGGGTATTATGTACGTGGGATGGGGAAAAGAAAATAAATGTGAACAGAAACTATTTAATTGTGTCTTTAGTAAGAATATTTGTGATTTGGTGCAGCTTATAGATGTCGCTAATCTATCAAAAAGTTCCAATAATTTTTTTACTAGATTATTCGATGTGAAGTCGATGATTTATTATGACTTTTCGTCTATATTTGTTGGACTACTGATTTTGCAGTGCTGGCAATGATTTTATTTAATATCAACTAAAATAACAAAGTTCGCTCAAAATACTAAAATGAAAAAAAAAATAGTTGAAAAAGCGGAAGATTAATGAAACTATGGAATTGCCGGGGGAAAAAAACATGGGATTAAAATCTTTTAATTTTGTAAGAATTAATTTCCTCAAATGTGTTTTGTATTTTATTTTCCTAAGAATACATGTAGAGTTATATTGGATAGTTATTTTCTTACGATATATATAAAAAAAATTACTAAAGGGACCCGTTACTAAGCATTATTATAAGAAAAAGAGAAAGACATGTTGCAAGGATTTTACTTGGAATATATTCAAAGTGTATGGTTTCATGTGACAAAGTAGTCCCCATGGAAGACGCTAATCATATCACAATCCTAGTTACCGGTAGAGGAAATTAAATATAAAAGTTTAACTATTTATTAAGCTACACATGAATTGCATTATATAAAAAAGAGTATTCATGTTGTAAAAAAATTAAAAAAGGAAATATTCATATAATTTTAGTATGACGAGCCAGCGATTTGATCTTCGTCCCAAAAACATTTGGACCTCATAGTACTACATAAATAAGTTTTATGCATTACAAATTGAAACATATTTATAATTCTTATAAACATAAAATACCTTTCTCTCGAGATCTAGTGGGTGCAAAAGATCTATAAATAGTTGATGGCGCTTGTGACCAACGCATTCTAACCAATAGGATGGCGAGAATTTGTTTCAATCATTTGCAAATGTTTCATAAATTAGATTAAAAGTTTTTTTTTGATAAAAAAAAATTAAAATGGCTGAAAATACATTCACGTAGATAGCATGAATTCCATCATCAAGTGGGTTGTGTCATTTCTTTGTGGGTGGTTAAATTTCTTATTCACGGATGTTAAATGTAACCACTCACACAAAAATGTAAGTGGTGGACCATTAATTTCATTTCAATAGCCAATGTTACTATATCAGTAGGAAAACCATTAATAAAAAACTACGATTAGGTCAATAGGGCAATGTAGATAAATTTAGATTTAAACTTACTACGATGATTGGAGTAGAGACACCTTGCATGTCAAAGTAGTTAAACATTGGTTACATTCGATATTTAATTGATTAGCGTGATTCACGTGAATCATGTCTAAGCTATAGTAATAATAAAATAAAATAAAACTGTCAGATCCTATAAGCTGGCTTTCAGACCAGTGACCTACATATACCATTGAAAAAACATAACACCAAAGAAACGGGCTTTTATAATAATTGAGACTGTGACTCGCGGAAGAATATTGTTCGAGGAATTTAGAAATTTTAATTTCTTGATATCATAATTTTTTGTGGTGAAAATAGAATTCATATGTTTTACTAAAGAGTTTCGCACAGAAATTAATCGGCCTAACTAATAAGATTGATGATTCAATTTCTTCTCAAACGAACAAATTTAAATAGAACCCAAGGAAAAGTTTGCAAAGGCTAAAAATGGTTGCATATTTTGAAAAACAAATGTGAAAGCTGAGAAATATATTTATATAGGAAATCTAATGTGTGTTTTTTTTTTCACACGCATTAGCATTATGGTCTAAGCTCCGTTGTGCAAACGCAGCAAATCTGCATAAACAAAACAATAACATCAAAAATACAATATTAAACTATATTTCTAATTAATTATTGTAGGTACCTTTCAGTACATTATATAAAAATATATAACTGACGTAAATTAAATTTGAATTGTGTTCATACCTTGTTTTGCTCTAACCAAAGTGAAATGCATTCCTCATGGTAGATATGAGCACATGGCAAAGTCGACAGCGTATCTCCCTCCTTGAAATCAATGATACATATCGGACACCTTCAATATTCCAAAAACCGATTAAAACTCCCAATTGAGGCCGGAACTTATATATATAACATATTAACATTAAAAAAAGATAGAAACAAAATGTTATAGAGTTATCACAATATTGATTGGGAAGCTATTCATACGTAAAACAAAACAAAAATATAGACTATGATCTTACTGAGTTTTTTCGGATACATGATTGTTCGTTCTAGACGACGAGGTAGTGCGAAATTTATGAGTTGGTATTTGGCGAATTCTCATCTTCGACAATCCTTTGTTGACCGCTCCAATCGATTCTCCTAATTGATTCAGTTCCTAAATCATCCAAACAAGACTTAAGCCATCATCAGACATAAGTTCTTTCACTAGATCATGCCTTTTTATATTACAATAGAAATTGATAAATATCGTTATTAATTATGTCACAATATATACCTCATAACTCATATTATCAACATCAGGAGGAAGAGAATGAAAACTGTCAGGTGAATCATCTGAGAAACTGCCATGAACATGACTTTGTTGATGGGATGACGAACGGTTCACTAGAGATTACAAGTGAAACGAACGTATAAAATAAGTTTTATTTATTTAAAAATATAATTTATTTTTAATGTTTGAAATTCTACGTTTAATACCATATAGGTCTTGGAATTGATGGGTAACATCGTCCGTTAACGCATCATGATTCGCCAAATCTTGGGATTTGGATAAATTTTGACATGCAATATTTTACATTAACCAAAACGCATATATAATTTATATAACCACATTTCTGACTGAGATATGAAAGTGGTATATATACGTCAAAAAAAAAAAAAACAGAGATTGGAAAATAATAGATACACTTACATTCTTGTTCTTGTAATGATTTGGCAAAATTCTCGTCATCGCTTAAGGAGATTAGAGGATAATCTACATTTAGCAAAAAAATTTAATGAAATACAGAGTCCTTTTTTTAAGGTGTTCAATAATATTGGTAAATAAATTACATAATACAATATGGCATAGATAGTACCCAAATATTTATTATAGTCACATCATTCTAAAAATACAGTTATTGCACTTTGATGTGACTCAGATTAATACTAACACTTATTCTTTTAGGTAAGACTAGAGTATGAAGAATTTTTATTGCTTAAATCCATTCATACTGTCATTTTGATTTATTCAAACCTTGCATATTTTGCTATTCTCTTGCGACCACTTCATCAGCAATTATAGAACGGTTCACTATAGATTATAATTAATATTTTAACAGAAAAATGATTTTAACTAATCATCAAACAATTTAGATATGATGATATAGATAACAAGTTCAATGTTACTTAATAAGCAATGATTCTAAATGATTCATCAAACGAAAACGGACTTGACCGAACCGCGTCGGATAATGGTCCACATTATGATCGACAAACGTTATAAACAATTTACCTTCTTGTGGTTGTTGAAACTGCCGACTAGTAACTATATCGTTACTCAATTCTGGAAGATCATCATACAACAAAGATGCCGCAAAGGCTTCATCCATTTCCACCTGGTTCGATTGCATCCTCACACGCATGTTATAACGAGGAAAAAAGACTACCTGAGAGATTGTATTCGAAGATTGAGATGTCTTTCTCATCACTCAACCATTTTATAATAGTCTTAATTTTGTTGGTTAATGTTCGTGAAGCCTTTATTTTAGAGTTATTTTTGGTAATTATTGACATTGATGAGAAGATTGCAACTCACATTGATTAGATCAAATAAAGAGGTTATTAGCACGCCATATATATTTGCTTCCTGTGTGTGTGAAGAGATCATTTGATACATGTGCAATTAATCTCCATTAATTGCTACTGATATTTCTGGTTTTTATATGTGTATAAATTTTGTAAACTAAATCTCTATTTAAATTGGAGTTTTGCTTTTGGTTTTTCGCATAAATCAAATTACACCTTTTTAATGACTCAATAATTATGATAATACACATATAGTCAATTTTTTACTAGTTGTGACAGCACTTTTATATATCATTCCATACCAACAATGCACAATGCCAAAAAGTTTTGAAATCAACAAAACACCAACACACATTTGAAATATACTCCATAAACTTATGCATAGGGACGAGTTTTCATCTAGTTAATGGTGATACTTTTAAAATATATATAGGATGAATGATTGGACGATAACCTTTTAAAAAATTCTAAACCGAGCATTATAGATTGTTGGTCCGACGAAATTTAATTAGTATTATGGATAAACCTCGGCTTTGCAAACGCAGCATACCTGAAAATGTAAAAATATACATATTAGATTGATTAGAAAACTTATATGAGAATGTGTTTTGTACATTACACAATACATGGTAGATATCTACACTTGTTTTTAAATAAACATTTAGACTGAATTTATGTTCATACCTTGTTTTGTTTCAGCCATTGTGAAATGCAATCTTTATGGTAAATATGTTTACATGGCAAAGTTGTGATCTTATCTCCCTCCGCATAGTCCACTAAGCATATCGAACACCTACAATATTATCCAAACCAAAATTAGAGTCATGGTCTAAACCTACATTTATATTTGAAAGCAATACCTTAATTAATTTGGCTTATAGTAACGAAGCAAAAATCCAAATGAGGGACAAAAACTTTTTAACCAAAATGAAAGATATAGTAAAATTATCTTACTGAGAATCATCGGCAACAAACTTCTTTTTCTTAAGCCAACAGGACCAAGATTTGGTTTTAGTACCATACTTATGAGTCGGTAATCGAGAGATTCTCTCTTGCGATAATCCTTTACTGACATCTCCAATCGAGTGTTCTAATTCAGATAATTCCTGTTAACCCAAATCAAAAGAAAACAACTTAAATATATAAGATTTATTTTCTGGATCATAAACCATATATATATATATATATATATATATATATATATATATATAAATATATGGATGAAAATGTTGAGTTGGCACGGTACATACCTCATACGTCATACTTGTGGGATCAATGTTCTCATTATCGGGAGGATTGTGGGAGATATTTGAAGGACTACGAATATGGGTATAATGGCCCGAGAAGTTCTCACCATCGTCATAGTGAAAAAAGGCTCTACCAGTCTAAATTATAATGCAAAGCAAGTTTTCAATAAATAATTAATAATTCACAGGGTTAAGAAAAATATAGAAATTATTTTTTAGGTTAAGCATAAAACTATAAATTTAACGAAAATGAAGATATGCTCGTTATTTATCTATGTATAAAGTTCCTAGCTATACTGGTTCAAAAAATCTATGAAAGTTTTTCAGAGTAATTAATTTTCAGAAGTTGACCAAAAAAATTACTATTACCGATGGAGCATCGCGTTGAGGTATGTATGAACGATTCACTGCAGATTGAATGAAATATTAAAGTGTTAGCGTAAAAAGTACTGAACAAAGTCATGAGAAAATATTTTTTGACGAAATACAATTCACTCTTAATATAGAAACTACTAAGCAATTAACTTTATGTAATTCAATTTACGATATTGAAATTGATATATACCTTGCATGGGTTGGTACTGATGGTGATGGGTTTCTTGAATATCATCGTCTGTATTATTTGCCGCTAGGAATGATAGATAATACAGTAAAGCATTGTACGACATTTTTGATTGGTAAATGAAAAAATTATTGTCAAGTCAGTGAAATTTATGAAATTAAAGCATTAGGTGAAAAAATAATATACTTACATTCATCTTGTTCTTGCAAATATCTAGCAAGTTTTTCATCATCGCTTAGAGAGGGCTGCAGATTACCTGCAAAACAAATAAAATTCGAAATACTGTTAAACGATTTATAGGTCCCTAATTCAAGATTTTGGAATATGTATGTTATCTTAGTTTTTCAAAGAAATAGATTATGGTTACTTTAAGCGTTTATGATTCTTGTTTATTTTCGCCTTAACTATGTTAATCAAAGGCATATCAGGGTTTTCATCATGAGGGGAACATTAGAGATTAAACTTCAACAACTAGCTATAGTACTAAAATGAAAAATAAACCTCAAAATTATTACATAAAGATGATATACTCTTTGATGTGTATAGGGATTTTAGAACAAAGTATATAAAAGCATAATAAAATATATTACCCTCCAAGTCTTGCAACGTTCTTGCCAATCCTTCATCATCATGTGAGCAAGAGTGGACACAAGCTACTGTAAAATTTCAATACAAAAACCGAGGTCATTCTCGTTATATGACAAAAGTCACACAGAAAATTAATTATTAAATAATTTTATATGCGATTTCAGAAAAAGATCATTTTATAAGAGATAGTAAAGTACGATCATTGCTTTGTTGATAGCGAGATTTTAAAACTATATACAAACAAAATCATAAAAGTAGTTTGCTATTGAAAACTAAAAGGTATATATATATAAACGATTTATTTACCTTCTTCTTGCTGCATCTCCAAAGCAATAGCATCATCGTTACATGTCAATTTATTTTGATATTGTTGTTGAATCTCCCGACCAATAACATAATCATTAACCGTCAGTTCTGATAACCCATATTGCAAATAGATTGCAATATTTTCATCGACAGACGACTGGTTTACAAGCCGTGACATAGATATTTTGTCGAATTTCTTAGCGAAAGAGGTACCGGAAATGCTTTCGATGATGATTGATCTCTCTGTTTCCTCTTAATCAACACAAGAGATTCATACCAGAATCTATCTCATCTCTCGATCCTCAAAATAAGAACTTGAATAAAGCTTTCTCTTGCGAGATATGATAGTAATTAGTGACGGCAACAAAAGAGTATATCAATTTAAAAGCTTCTTTGTTCCGCCTGTTGAATATCTATGATTTAAATATATTTGAATTTTGTTTTTGGCTCCACAGATTTACTCTTTCTCTAAGTTTATATGGTAAATGCTAAGGCTCCTTTTCACAACTTTGACTTTTATTTTTTACTAGAAATACACCATACATACGAAATTGGGTTTCTTTTTCCATAATGGGATGTATGTTTCTTTCTAAGTTATTGACATATGCTTTTGAAAATGATTACAAAATCTATTTATAAATAGTAAACAATCTTTTATTGATTATGTTTTAAAGCAATCTTTTGCAATTCTTTAATTTTAAATTATTTAATTAGTGATAGATTGTAACCAAACCAATTTGGTGATAGATTATATATATTCTCTTCTAATATTTGTATAAAATTTAGGATAAATTATTGTAAAATAAAACACACAACACTGCCACATAGATTTTTTTTCTGTTAAATAATTTTTCAAATTAATATTTATTTGAATTTTCCATAAGAATAAAAAAAAAAATATACCCATCATAGAATTAGAGGCTTGAATGATTTAAACGAAAACTCCCGAGACTCTAAGTCGATTGCTCTGATTCAATTGTGCAATCGCTCAAGATTTATCTTATCCAATCGGTCGAGACTGAGAATGTTCGTATGGTAGAATGTGCAATTGAACGGAACCAAAGAGTAATTTGAGTACATGGATTTCACTTAAAACTGGTATGTTCTTCACATGCTTTACATACATTTGAACTTGATCCTAATATACCCTTACTCTTGAACAAGTTGAGGTAAGAATGTTGTAGAGATTGATTTCACTTGGGTTCATCATGTTTTTAAGTTTATTAGTGAGTCAGCTATTAGAAGATATTCTAGATCGAAACACAAAGAACCTATCTTCCTCTGCTATTAATATATACTATGTCATTCTTCACTGGCTCAGTCTTATGATGCTACCTTTAGACTAGAGAGAGCGTTTCTAAACTCTACTTCATCATATCTCCTGTGAATTGTCTATCAATGGCTTTTCAGGCTCAAAGAAAGATAGTATGCAAGTGGTGCTATTACCTCTGGTTTGACATCCATAAACAACTAAAGTTGACATTGTTTTTACTTAGTTTTTGCATGGTTAAAGAAGATTGAATATATATGTGATCCATAAAATATTGGGTTTCTTTCTTTTTTTGGCAAAATTTTAAAAGTTCAAACTTATTTTGATCATTTTGACAAATTTTCTGTAATGTTCTTCCCTTCTCCTACAATAAGGATGGTAATAAATAGGTTAGTTGGGTGGTAGTTAGCTTCAGAAAATAATAAATATCAGTACAGTTGTCTTCGTGAAGATAAGTGCAAGCTAACTATAAATAGCACCACCAACACCAAGGTCCAAGCACATCAAACCAAAAGTGATATACACAGAGAAGGAATGGCCAAGGCAACTAAACCAGTTCTATCATTACCGTCCTCTTCGTCTTCTTCTTAGTTGTCTCTGGTAAGTAAACTTACTTTGCGTTTTGCTTGACATTATTTGTTAATAACTTTATATATATACGTTTGCAGTCAAGTTTACAAATTTTGTTTTTGTGATTAAGAAAGTACTTTTATTTTATCGCATGCAGAAGATTCATGATATGTGCTTCTATTTATTTTGTGTTTTATAACAGAAATGCAAGAGATAAAAGCGCAAGATAGTGATTGCTTGAAAGAATATGGCGGTGATGTTGGTTTCCCCTTTTGTGGAATTTTGATATTTCCGTCAGTATGTTATGTAAAGTGTCGCCAAGACAAGAAGGCTAAAGGCGGAAGATGCCAAGTGCAACATGAAGAAGGTGATACTAAGTTCACGTGCTTATGCGACTATTGTAACTCTTCTCCCTACCTAATCACACTCTAAGAGTTCGCTAAAACACTATGGCCGCAAATGCAGACGCAAGCACCGTACGTTTGGATCTTTTGTTATGTTCATGCACACGTTTTACTCATGGTCTTATTTTATGTCATAAATAATGTGCCTCTTTTGTTATGTTTTTGCATAAGTTTTACTCTTGGTTTTATGTTATGAATAATGTGAATTTTCCATGTAATAATGAATAAGTGAAATAAAAAATAATGAAAAGTATCAAGTGTGTAGTGGTTTAATGGGCTTTCAAGGTCACTAGTATTATAAATAAAAATTGTTATATTAGTTGCTCTTTTAAATGATTTTAAATTCTCACGAAATTGCTAGAACATTATTGCAACACCCTAGCTTAATATATTGTTACATCGTTATTATCCCATGAGAATTAGCATTATGGAACAACCTCGGCTTGGCATTCGCAGCATACCTGCATAAACAAAACAATATCACCAACATTGGAATATTTAGGTGGGAACATGTTTTATATGTAACGTTCATTAACATTTTTACTTAGAATCAATATTAAGACTTAACTTAACATTTCATCAAAAAAAAAAAACAATGATTGGACTAGTTAGGTTCATACCTTGTTTTCTTTTAACCAATTTGAAATGCAATCCTTATGGAAGGCATGTTTACATGGTAAGGTAGTTATCTTATCTCCCTTCTCATAGTCGACTATACATATGGAACACCTAGAATATCACAAACAAAATGAAGCAAAATTAGTTACATAGTCGCAACCTCAAATTACATGGATTAATCAAAGACTAACCATAAATTATATATATGGACTAATCATGGTAATGATGATATAGAAATTGAAGCCACATGTATATAAACTAGATATGAACAAGTTGAAAGATATAAAAATATATGATCTTACTCTTTTTTATCGGGAACGAAAGTTTTCTTTGAACACCACCAAGTTTTGCGACTGTACTTTTGAGTTGGTAATCCCAAGATTATATTTTCTGGTAATCCTTCTTTACTGACTTCCTCGGTTGATTCTCCTAACCCATTTTCGGGATTGTTGTTCTCAATAGCAGTTTGATTAGGTAAATTATTTGATTCTGAATTTATGGGATTAACAACAAGGGTAGGCTGATCCTGAGGCCTCTCACCATCGTTAAGGCCACTAGTTCCTCTACTAGTCTGAAATTTAATTCAAAGCAATTGGTTTGCCAAATATAATCAATTTACATGAACAACTTGTGTATGTCAATTCTTAAATTTCTGAAAAGATAGAACTATGTGTATATAAAACCGCGATGTATATTCTCTAATAGCAAAAAAGAATTGAGTGTACGTATAGTAGAAATAAAATCACATATTTGATTAAAGAAAAAAAAAAAGACATGCAACAATCTATTTATCTATGAATAGAGTTGGAATTACCGAAGGAACATCGGGATGAGGAATGTTTGGAGGGTTTTCTACAAATTGAGGAAAACAGAAAATATAAAGAACGTTAGTATTTGTAATATATAAAAATTACTGCAAAGCCATGAAAAAATCTTTTGCATATTTAAGTCCAATCTTTTTTTTTTAGTTGTCGAAAATTAAAGTCCAATCATGTGCTTCTTTTACATTACTTTTCTTTATTTGCAACAAAAAAAAATGTAATGGTAAAACCCTACATAATGCTATGATTATATATATATAGAGACATACAAATATCACCTTCCATGGCATGCAAATTTTTTGCCAATTCTTCATCTTCCTGTAATTGCAACATTTTTGCATATTCTTCATCAGCTTGTATGGAAAGCCCTTCTGTTCAAACAATTCGATACAATGCAGATGATTATACTTTATACTAATAAATAAATCCAATATTTAATTTTAATATAATAAAATATATAAAAAGGAGTAATTAATGATTTTATAAAACATAATTCATACAACAATAAGCCCATAAAGATATGTGGATATATTTTACAGAAACTTTATAATTGATTTACCTTCCTTTTGTTTGATTTTCAATGCGATATCATTCGGGTCGTTAATCGTTAGGTATAAATCATCAAACTGCAAATCTATTCCTAGTGCAATTGCTTCATCAATGGCCGCCTGATTTAGGGATTGAGACATTGGTTTTGTTGATTTTTAGAATGACAGAAGGTAATTTATCTCTAATCTCTTTGATCCAATATTATATATGCATTGAATCATTCATACCACTATCTTTCTCATTTATTAAAATCTATTCTCAAATCTTTTAATAAATATACATAGATTTCCTGACAATTATTTTGGTATTTAGTGATTTCAAAAGGTTTTAACTTTTTTTTTTCCTATAAAGTTGGTTAATGATCACAGTTGGTAAATAAAATGACAGATAGTGATTTTTAGAATTAAATAGATTACAACACATGTAAAACCATTAAAATAATTACTATAAATTTCATTGAAATAGATAATTAAGGATAAGGTTAAAAATATATTATGCCATATAATATTGGAAAATGATATACTATCTAAAGTTAGAAGAAATTATTTAAAAGATTAAAATAATTATGACTAATTAGATTGTGATATGTGTATAGTTAAAACAAAAAATAACTAAAAGCATCAAATTTAAATTGTCCAATTGTAGATTTTTTTTATCCAATTGTATTAGATGTCCAAATTTAGTTGGAAGATAAAGAGATTCGAAAAAATAATTTATATCTTATTAAACTAAGGCAAGACAACATTATATCTTATTAAATTTATTTATCTATATAGATTCAAAAAATCAAATAAAATTATTTCTCAATACTCGAAGACTTTTTTTTTAGAAACCCAAATTGTTTTAACTATTGCCTAAACTTTACTTATATGAAGGTCATCACCAATGAAGTAGTCCGTTCAACGAGAGAGGGTTCCTAACGAATAATGTTGCGTGTTACAAAAAATAACACCTAAAATTATAAACTTAATTTTTGATCTTGAGTTACAAAAATTTTACTTTTCAACTCTGTATACAAATTTTATGTACATAAAACTTGTTCTTATTAAATTACATCAATATTATATATCTTCAGCAATTATTTCGTTTTTTTGATAAAATTTAATTTTAGCACCTGGCGCAGATAACACTTAAAATAATAAATATTCACAAAGGATGAAAAAACTCATATAGTTAATACAATATCTAATGAATTTACCACGACCAAATTACATTGTAAATAAATCATTATTTTCCGACGAGAATTAGTATTAATATATTAATAAACCTCTCGTTTGCACACGCAGCATACCTGCAAATACAAGACAATGTCATTTTCATTAGAGTACTTAAATGAGATATTTTTTTTTCTGCATGTCGATCGCAAACAATAATTGCCTTTTGTGTATATCTATCATCGTAGCTACATATTATTCACAGAGTGATCAAAGTTAGTTCTTGATATAACAAAGACAATCTTTATGTAATACCCTGTTTTCTTTGAACCAATGCAAAATGCAATCCTTGTGGTAGATATGATTACATGGCAAAGTCATTATCTTATCTCCCTTCTCATAGTCGACTAGGCATATCGTACACCTACAATAGACACATTGGATTTTGGTATAATAATAGACACATTGGATTTTAAATACAAATGAGGACCAAAAAGATAATTAGTGATATGATCGTACTGAGAATCATCAGCAACAAACTTCTTTTTCTTTTGCCACCACCACCTGAAATTGGGTTTTTTCCCATATTTATGAGTTCGTAATTTGGATATTTTCCATTCCGGTAAGCCTCTACTGTCGTCTCCCACTGATGCTTCTACCTCATCCAAACCCTGCTTGTTCATAATAGTGCTAATGAGTATCGATAATATACATGTTCTATTGTTAGAGAAGTCTTAATATTGTGTATGCATTAAGTTGACAGAGTACATACCTCATTGTAAAAACTATGTAATGAGATATCTGAGGAACTACGTCTAAGTGTATACTGGTCCGGGGAGCTATTGTCATAGTTATTATAGCCGTAAAACCTTCCACTCGTCTAATATTTAGTAAGAAAGCAAAACAAATTCTCGACAAATTAGTTATCAAATTATACATGAAGAATGTATGTTTCTTTTTAGAACTTATAAATGAATATAACAACTATAGTAGTCATTATAGTTACCGATTGAACATCATGTAGGTGAAAGAACGGACAAGAACAGTACGGACAACGAAATTGCGACTGCGACTGACAACAACATGGACGACGAAGGTACGAAGAATTTACTATAGGTTAAAGTGAAAAGAAAAAAAGCATCAGCATTAGTGATACAACATTTTGGTATCGTTATATTAAGTCATGAGAAAATATGTTTGAAGTTTATTGACAATGTGTTTTCAATTCACATTTTAAAAACAAAAGTAAGTTAAGCAATTATTTAAACAATTTTTAATAACAAACTACATAAAAACACTCTTATCTCATGATTTTTTACATTTTATTTTTTATACGTTTTGAAATCATATTATATAAGAAATAAAATGTAAGAAATCATTATTAATAAAATTTTTAAAATATACATGTAGTAAAAAACGTACACTAAACGTAGTTAATTGATTTTTTTCAATCAACTTTACTTTATGCTTGGAATTTTTTTCTCAAACCGAACCCTGTCAAGTACTGTCAAAGTTAAGCTTGAAAAACCTTTAGTCTAAAAGTCCCTTTCGAGCTTAAAATATAAACCAGAGCTTTATTTCTTACAGGATCAAACCAGCATATGTTTCAGGCTTTGGTCCTAACTAACATGTATATAGTTCGATTGAAGCACATCATAATTCATAATTGATTCAGATATCTTTTGATGTATAATTTACCTATACAAGTTTGACACCCATGAAAGTTAGCAGGACCGCGAAACATTGATTTACTTTGAAGATGGCCAAGAGACTAAGTTTCTTTTGATCAATATAAAAGGACTACTCCCACCCTTGATCTTTGTCATCTCCCAACAATTTATTTATAATAAACATATTTAAGCTTTTTCTTGCGAGCTATTTTAGGTAATCGTTATATCTAACATAGATTATATCAACTTAAAAGTTTTCATATATAACACATGTTTAATTTGTGTAAATAATAAATTGTGATGATACTATAGATGGATATCACATCATATCAAAATCTTATATGTATTATATTTATGCTTTAAAATCCAGAGAAAATTAATTTTCTTAATTGAATATGTGTATATATAGTAAACATAATAATTTCATATATAGATAATATATTGAAAGAAAAATATATTGATACCTTTTAAAATTTTCTCTCTCAAATAAATTTGTTTTTAAAGAAGAATGTTATGATTTTAGTGGATAAGTTATATCTTTCATCACTTTTAGTTTAGAAAAAATAAAGATGAATCCCATTAATTAGATCTCCTCTGATCACTGACTTTTTCCTTGCTTTCTCATCTAGAAACCAAGTAAAAGATATGCTTCTCATTGCAATGGTAATGGTATAATCTACAAATTATGGACTGACTCAATTTGCAATTTCACCACCACTGCTCCTCTTCTAGCTAGCAAGCAACTACTTAATCGCATTCAGAAAAATCAACTAGTCTGATCTCCATTTATCATATATACACATAAATATAAATTAACATGAAAAAAAAATATACATACAGTATTTCCACAGAATTACATTTTCTTAAAGTATATAAATTATTTCATCCGTTTAACCATATGTATATCCATGTATATAAATTAATATTTCAATAAACATTAAGGAATCACAAGCATGCATATTCTCTTGCTCCCACACAAAAAAATATACATACAGTATTTCCACAGAATTACATTTTCTTAAAGTATATAAATTATTTCATCCGTTTAACCATATGTATATCCATGTATATAAATTAATATTTCAATAAACATTAAGGAATCACAAGCATGCAGCTTAACGTGATCTCTATCGTTAGGTAGCTCACAAATGACGAACCTAAACCCTCTTCACCATAAATCCAATCCTCCTCCACTCTATATAAACAACAACAAAACCCTAAACACTTAAATAAATCAAACAAACACTCCACATTCTCAAAATCATATTTTCTTATCACATAAAGATAAAGAAAGAAGAAGATGGCAGCTTCGTCCAACTCTTCCAAGTCATTCATGAAGGTGGTAGTGATGGTGGCGCTGGTCCTGGTGGTAGCAGCAACGGTGGTGGATGGACAGAGCTGCAATGCACAGCTGAGTGGACTGAACGTGTGTGGTGAGTTTGTGGTTCCCGGAGCTGACAGGACCAATCCGAGTGCTGAGTGTTGCAATGCTCTCGAGGCAGTGCCAAGTGAATGCCTTTGCAACACGTTTCGCATTGCCTCTAGGCTTCCCTCTCGTTGCAACATCCCTACACTTTCATGCAGTTGATATGGATCCTCCCATTTAAATTCTAGACGCTACATCTTTGTAAGAACATGCCATATAACGTATTAGCCTTTAAAACGCATTCATAGTTTTATATGTGTAGTATCTAAAAATCTCTTCTTCTTCTTTTTTTTTGTATTGAACAGGAGAAGCATGGATGGAAATAAAGGAGATGGATATCTAAGAATAAAAAAAACTCAAAGTTTGAGTTGTTGTTTTTCGTCATTGTAAAACCAATGGATTTCGAATAAAAGTGAATAATACTGAACTGAAATTATAAATGATTTGAGTTATATCATCAATTTATAATTTGTATACATGCAATATATCACAAATCACTCATTTCAAAAGTGTGCATGTTTAATTAATTGGTTATTCGTATGACCAAATGAACCTTTTGGTTCTTAATAAATTCGTTTGATAATTTAAAAATCAGGGGTAACTGTAAGAAAAAATGAAAATAAATAAAAAAATGTATTATCTATATTATTAATATGTCGAATTAGAGGTTTTGTCATCTCAATTATTCTCCAAGAATTGCCAAGAAAATTGTAAAATTAAAAATTAAATCCACAGACAGCGACAAAATGACCAAAACATCCCTAATAGTCTACCTCAAAGCGTGTGGAGGTTGAAACGCTCGGCGGACATCACGATTCACGAGCTCGGGCCACACGCTCATCTCTCTCTGTCTTTATTTAGTTAACATTAAAAAAAATTATATAGTAGACTCTTTTACATTGGTTACAAATTTTAAATTGTAAACACGAATTTTATAGATCTACAAAAGTTTTGTATTTTTATATTTTATGTTAGAGTTTACCCATAGTTAAAATAATTGAAATTGATGAAGAGTCAAAGTGTAGATCTTTTAGGCTTTTTAGCTCAATGCTTGTTTTTCTCGGTTAGAAAAAGTTGCTGCTTTTGTTTTATTCTTTCTATCTAATTTGTCAAAATCTTTGAGGGAAAATGACAAAAGAAGAAACCCATTTGGTCAAAATCGAAGCTTTTTTGTTTTTTGGTCCGAGTAAAACTAGGGTTTCGTTTTTGTTTTTTTCACCTTTCTAATATATTCTTCGAAGAAATTAGATTAAAAGGTCAAAGGTACAAGTTGAGTTTTTGGGGCCCTTTGAGTAAAAAAAAAAAAAACTTAAAGGGGACAAGTCATATGATATAACAAAGGAAATATCTTTTCTCTTTCATTTGCTGATCTCACTCGTACGATAGAGTAAAGAAGTATCTCATTTGGTCGTCAGAAGATTTTCTGATTTGATTGAAAGGTATGAAACTTGATGAACAAGCAAAGTAAACACTGAGAAGAGTAGAAACAGTGACAATACAAATATGTTGAGTCTTGCATTATTTTCTTCTGTCCATTGGTGTCTTTCTTTTTTTTGTTCTGTTTTTACAGTATAACTTAGATTCTTGTCTGGTCTTTGTTGCAGAAAGAGAAAATGAATGGTGATCTTGATGTTGATATGTCTAGAGGAGATTTCAATGCAAGTTATTTTCTTGGAAAGCTTAAAGATGATGAGTTTGAGAGTAGATCATTGAGTGATGATAGCTTCGATGCATTGTCTGGTGATGAGGATAAACAAGAACAACGTCCTAAGAAGAAGAAGAGGAAGACAAAGTATCATAGGCACACTTCTTACCAGATTCAAGAACTCGAATCGTAAGAAGTTTCTGTTTTCAAGAATATCTAACTTTTTCATATTCATCAAATGGTTTTTGATTTATATATATTTGCTATTTTGTGATTGCAGTTTCTTTAAAGAGTGTCCTCATCCTAATGAGAAGCAAAGGTTGGAACTTGGAAAAAAACTTACTTTGGAAAGTAAGCAAATCAAGTTTTGGTTTCAGAATAGAAGAACACAAATGAAGGTACTTTATCTGAAAAGTTATGATTTTGATAGTAAAGTTATGATTTTTAAGGGAATGTTGTGGTTTTTACATTGACCAGACGCAACTAGAGCGGCATGAGAATGTGATTCTCAAACAAGAGAATGAAAAACTGCGGCTCGAAAATAGTTTCCTTAAAGAGTCAATGAGAGGTTCTCTGTGTATTGATTGTGGTGGAGCAGTTATACCTGGTGAAGTTTCATTTGAGCAGCACCAACTTAGGATTGAGAACGCTAAGCTTAAGGACGAGCTTGATAGGATTTGTGCTTTAGCAAACAGATTCATTGGTGGGTCTATTTCACTTGAGCAGCCTTCAAATGGTGGGATTGGCTCACAGCATTTGCCTATAGGACATAGTGTCAGGGGTGGAACTTCACTGATGTTTATGGATCTTGCCATGGAGGCTATGGATGAGTTGTTGAAGTTAACAGAAGTGGACAATCTTTTATGGAGCGCAAAGATTGAGAAAGAAGCGATGAACCATCTTGCAGGTTCAAGAGAAACTGGTTTAGTTCTCATCAATAGCTTGGCTCTAGTAGAGACACTTATGGACACGGTATGAGAAGCTTGTCTACTCTCTAAGAACCGGTATTTTATCTATACACACACTCACTAATTAGCATCTCATCTTTTCTTTTGGATTTTAACAGAACAAATGGGCAGAAATGTTTGAATGTATTGTCGCGGTTGCATCAACCGTTGAAGTGATATCCAACGGTACTGATGGATCAAGAAGCGGCTCTCTTCAATTGGTATGTTGCACAAGAACCATAAAGATTTATATATTTTGACCACATTTGCTAATTCAATGATCATTTGTTTGGGACAGATGCAAGCAGAGTTTCAAGTGATGTCTCCATTAGTTCCAATCAAACAAAAGAAGTTTCTTAGATACTGCAAGCAACATGGAGATGGTTTGTGGGCGGTGGTCGATGTTTGTTATGATATAAACAGAGAAAATGAGTACTTGAAGTCGTATGGTTGCTCTAAGAAGTTTCCTTCAGGCTGCATCATACAAGACATAGGCAATGGTTGCTCCAAGGTAACTTGTCAATTTTTAATGTCTTGGATCTGCGTGAGGTTTTATTGAATTGTTTATAGTGAAGAGTTTGGTCAGTCTTGTAAACTAATTACAAAGGAGTCGACAATTAGCCTGAGAACCTGAAGCCTTTTTGTATAAAACTATAAAAGATTCTTCTATTTCTTTGTTAATACATATTAACTCATATCAAAGGGTTCACTTTTCAAGGTAGAGCTTGCTTCTTGTCTGAGCTAGTTCTAGGCTATAATATATAATTTATACAAAAAATATCTTGTTTTGTTTATACTGGATTAGAGGAATCGCTATGTAACATTTCTTAGTAAAATGGGTTTTACATAGTTATTACTATATTCACTCAATGTCCCATATTTTGGTTTTAACACATAGACTTTCAACAGGTGACATGGATAGAACATTCAGAGTATGAAGAGAGTCACGTACACTCGCTTTACCAACCGTTGCTCAGTTCTTCGGTTGGGTTAGGCGCAACCAAATGGCTTGCGACTCTACAGAGACAATGCGAAAGCTTCACGACCCTATTGTCTTCTCAAGATCACACAGGTGTTGTCTCGTTCTCTTTCTTTTCTCTCTGCATTTGAATCTTGAAATGTTGCAATTTGAAAGAGAGAAATCATACAAGAATCTTTCGATAGGTTTGTCACTTGCTGGAACTAAGAGTATACTAAAGCTTGCTCAGCGTATGAAGCTCAACTTTTACTCGGGCATAACTGCTTCGTGCATTCACAAATGGGAGAAGCTTCTTGCTGAGAACGTGGGACAGGACATGAGGATACTGACAAGGAAGAGCCTTGAGCCGTCTGGTATTGTCCTGAGCGCCGCAACATCTCTGTGGCTACCAGTGACTCAGCAGAGACTCTTTGAGTTTCTGTGTGATGGTAAATGCAGAAACCAGTGGGATATTTTGTCTAATGGTGCTTCAATGGAAAACACGCTTCTCGTCCCAAAAGGACAACGGGAAGGAAGCTGCGTCTCTCTTCTTCGTGCTGCTGTGAGTTTATAATCTATTCATGGAATTCTAAATAGATCTCTGTTCTTGGTTACTGATTAGACCAATTTGCAGGGGAAGGATCAAAATGAGAGTAGTATGCTCATCTTGCAAGAGACATGGAATGACGCTTCTGGTGCACTAGTGGTATATGCGCCTGTCGATATCCCATCTATGAATGTTGTTATGAGCGGTGGAGATTCAGCTTATGTGGCGCTTCTTCCATCAGGGTTCTCGATATTGCCTGATGGATCATCATCATCGTCTGATCAGTTCGATACCGATGGAGGTTTGGTGAATCATGAAAGCAAAGGATGTCTCTTGACTGTAGGATTTCAGATCTTAGTGAACAGCCTACCGACAGCAAAACTCAACGTGGAATCTGTTGAAACTGTTAACAACCTCATCGCTTGCACCATTCACAAGATCAGAGCTGCTCTTCGTATACCTGCTTAGCTAAATTTCTAGGACCTAATCTTGTTTCTCTGTCTGAAACATTTTGTGAGAGTGTAGGAGAGACCGAGTAGGAAAATATTTTGTGAGAATGTAGGAAAATTTGAGAGTTGAGTAGCCAAGAGAACAAACAAACAAATGGACCAAAGTTTACATTTTGCAAAACTGATTTGTTGTTGTGTTTTTGCCATTTTCCACTGATACATAAAACAATGTTGGGAAAAAGCTACAGACTTCTCAAGAAACATACAAGACACCCCGACGATAGAAAACAAGACTCGCTGAAGCAAAACCCGACCAAACAAAGAGTACCCACCAAGACATCAACAAACCGACTTGTTTAATGAAATCGCTACAAGGCAAAGAACCACATACCAGTTGCGATACAGCAAAAGAGCTCAAGTCAATCTGAGACAAGCCGAGGAAAAGAATCACAAGAACTGACGGCGCCAAAAACTGCAGAGCAACGAGGCATAAGTAATGGTTGTGAAGGAACATCTTCGCCCGACTAAACTCCAAATCAGGAGTTTTGCTTCCATGTAATCTCTGGTACCACGAGAGCACTGCTTCGTTCAAGAACATCTGAAGGTTAGGACGAACCGCCATCGCTTGCAGTAAACCCGACAGTAACAAACACAAAACCCGAAACTTCACAAAATCATCACTCGACATGCCTACATTACCAACCAACCCAATGTGACTCCTACTACTTCCAGCATTATCACTTCTCTTCACTAAAATCTCTGCCAACGGATGAATCCAAAGCAAAGAAGTGAACACCGATACAATATAATTCGCATAGAGAATCATCCTACCGAACCATCCACAAGAAATGATAGACAAATTACTCCTAATCTGATCAGTCCCAACCCAAAACGACCTTGCACTTCTTCCAGCAGGCATATAAAGAAATCCACCAATACAAGCCATCGAAAACGATATCACAATACAGCAAAACGCATCAACAGAACCCAAATGAAAATCAAATCCTTTAGGAAAAACACCAGCACTGATTATAATCCCAAACACAAACCCTAAAACACCAAAAATCAAACTCAATTTCTTCTCAGATTTCTTCGAAGCAGATCTCTCAATCGAAATCTTCCCCAAAGCAACGAACACCTTACACAAAGCTATAAACCCAAGAACAATCGGAAACATCAATCCATTACCCAAAACTCCATGACTATCCTCAACACCGAAGTAATTCTGAAGAAGAAAGCAAGAAACAGCTAAGAACAATAACACGAAAATCGAATTGTACTCAGTGAAATACATTCGAGATCTGAGATGATCTTCATCGAGCTTAATTCGAAAGATCTGAGCATTGCTTTCGTCGAATTCGGATTTATCTTTGGATCTGTTTCTTCTTCTGACTTCAACATTGGACTTTGGATCATCGGTACTAGATGGTCGTCGAATCGCGGGTCGGAGACCATTTCCGGCGTTGTTTTGGTTGAGATTTTCAGGTTGGATATAGGTACAGAGACCGTGGAGGAAGATGATTGAGATTTTGACGAATGAGAGGATTAGGGTTAAGAAGAGAGATAATAGGATTTGAAGTGTGAGATTCCTGTAAGCTCCAAGAAGCTCAAGCATTGTTCTTTACTCTTTTTTCACTCTGTTTCTTCGACTCTCTCTGGTAGAAGAAGATGTGAAGTATGTATATAGAAGAACAGAGTTTGTTTTGGTTTTCGAGATTTCGAATTTTTTTTTAATTGGCAAAGGCCCAGTGGGCTAGACTGATGGGCTTTTAAATGGTCTTAGCTGTGATTGTGATCAAACCCTATTTAAATACCAATATTTGATAAGATTTTTTTGCCCTATTCTTAATGTTTTTTTTTTTGTTTTTTGGGGTTAGATTTTTTAATAATTCTAGAAAATGTATTGTATATACATTTGAGATGAAAATAGATTTTGTTTAGCTTGTATTCATAGAGAAGTGTCTAAGAGGGAAACTAATATGTACATACATAGACATTGTGGCATCCCAATGCATCTTGTACATTTTTTGATCACCACTTTGTATTATTCAACCGTGATTTTCAACAATCCAATCCAAACTACTTAATATTTATGGTTTAAAAACACAAAATATTGATAAATTTTCAAAAAAATTATATCTAGTTTTGCGAAAATAAAAGGAAAGAAAAATCCTCTTCCAACCAACAAGATAATCATAACAAATATATATATATATATATAAGCATTTTGAAAACGAAGTTGAATCAAGGTTTGATATGATGAGAATTAGAATTAACTCATTGAAACCAATGTGACTATGAACGTGTTATATATTGATTGTTTTTTTTTCGAAAAAAATATATATTGATTGTTGTTTAGGTTAACAAATTTTTATAAGGTTTACATAAGTGTATGTAGACGCAAAGTAGTGTGTTTTAATGCATGACTTTGGCTTTGACTTTGGCTTACTAGAGTCCTATTTATGCTAACTATCTTTGTTCAACTTCTTCATTCATAGGCATACTCACTGATTCCTTATTCAGTAAGTTGGAAAACACATTCCTTGGTGGGATCATCAAAGCAGGTTTACGGAAAGGAGGTGGTGCACAGATTGGAGTTTGTTTCATTTCTTACTCTACTATTTTAAATTCTAAGCCAACTCCCCAATATCATTTTTTCCGTCCAATTCGCCTAAATAAATTTATTCAAGATGGGAATTTCTGTATTAATCACACATAACTGATCTAGAAAGAATTGTTGAGGAAGAGGAATATGCTATTACTTTCTAAAGGTCATCAATGCGCCAGTGGAAATGACAAACAATATAAAATTCTTAGACAATAAAGAACCATTACAAAATAGACTAAAGAATGAATTCTCGATTATCAGAAAAAAAAGAGTTAGGTAAGCTATAAAGATACCAAGAGCTTTTAAGAAAATTATTAATGAAATCTAGATCGTTTTAGGTTATTCTTCCTCAATTGACTCACATTACAACATTTAGCTAGAGTGGTGGTTTCACTTCATACCTCTTGCAAAATGTGTTGCACTTTGCTAGGAAGCCTTTACGAACAAATGCAAATGATTCTTTTTTTTTCTTTTTTTTTTCTCAGCCAAATGCAAATGATTCTCAAAATCGTCTTTTGTTAAATTTCTAATGCCAGTGAGACTATTCATATTTGTAGCCACTCAATTTTGTATGAATTTGCTAACATGAGCTAATAATAAAAAATTGTTTATCTATTTTGTATGAATTTTAAATTTATTGATTTGAAGTCGGATCAAATCGACTCACTCGATCAACCATACAATTATCTTTCGATCCAGCCTTAAATCGAGGATGAAAATACTCATTTTTAAATATATTTTTGTTCGATATATGATAAATCAAACACAAAGAAGCTTATTTTCTCACTTCGAAATGCATTAGTTGATCAGTAGTGGGAAATACACAAATAATGATGCTTGAATAAAAATGTATTAATCATTTGATCTTCTATTTATGTGTTGTAATGAAATTTATTCTTAATAATATAGTTTTATTGGATATTCTAAACATAAATTAAGTGGGTAGAATATGTAAACTTTAAAAATAAAGGAAAATGTAAAAAATTAAAATTCAATATACTTGGAATATTATTTTATAGCAAGAAATCAACTAGAAAAAAAAAACAGAGAGGTCCCAAACTAAAAAACAGCAACTATTTCTCAACCAAAACACCAAAACAACACCACATGCTAATCAAAATTCATACGTCACTCAAGATTAGTGTGACGAGCACGTACCGACTCAGAAGACTCACCCAAAACGTCACCCAACTTGTAAACAACCATCTCAAACAACACAAACAAAGCTCCTTCATATACACTTCCCATCGGCAACAACGGTCTCTCTCCCATCTCCGCCGCTACATCACCACCGTTATCACTCGCCATAGTCTGAGCAGGTACATAACACACATCCGTCGCATGTTCAACACAAGAACCAGTCTCAGGCTCCGCAGTGATGAGTATAACCTTAGCACCGTTCGATTTAGCTACAGAACAAATCGCATCGACGGTTGAGAATCCTCCAGGACCAGCTGAAGCGATGAGGAGATCGGAAGATGAGATTGGTGGTGTTGTCATGTCGAAGACTAAGTGAGTAGAGAGACCAAGGTGGAAGAGACGCATCGCGAAGGCTTTTAACATGAGACCTTCGCGTCCGACACCGTAGAGGAAGATACGAGAGTTGTTGCGGTTGCGAGAGATTGCGGCGAGTTCTGTTACTAGGAGATCGAGTGGTGGTGGATATGGTGAGGTTGGTTTGGTGAAGACGGAGGAGATTTGGTTGCAGATTTGAGAAGATAGATTCGCCATTTCTTGAGCTTTTTCGTTCGCCATTGTTGTGTTTAATAAATTAGTTTTTGACTGTTTATGTTTATCTGCTTATGTATCAGCATCTCAATTGTGCAAGCTGGACCACAATTACAAAATTCTATCCGGTTTGGTTCGGTTTTTATGTCTACCAGAATACAAAACAGGAGACAGAGATAATCAACCAACAGAACATGCTACAATGTGCTAGTTTGTCCCAAAAAAAAAACAAAAGAAAGAACATGCTACAATGTAAGAACATGGAAGAACAAAAGTGGCAGTAAGAAATTGCATTCAAAATGCTATAAAGACAATCACATAATTTCAGTTGATGATTTTTTTTTTTTCATCTTCTTCTTACATTTCTGGAAGATTCAAATAGATAAAAACCTGGAGCAGAGTACATTTCATTGAACAGAGAGGTTTTTATATTAACTCGGGGATGAAGATGACGTCCCTGATACCGTTGTGGCTGCATCTAACTCTTTGTTTCCGCCTTTAGTGTGACGTGAGGTTGTTGTTGTCTCTGATTTACTGCCTTTTGCACCATCATCCTCTTCCTCTTCTTCTTCATAGAATGACCCTGATGATCTCAGTTCCTTCACCTTCCGAAACTCGTCGTAATGTGCTTTTCTGTGTGCGTTGAAACGTTCATTTTTCCCACTTCCAGAACCTGTGTTTTGCACAAAAAACAAATATATATATCGGGATGAGCTAACGAAAGAACCCAAACATGACAGTAGATTTGTTTGGTTTTTGAGGAGGACCTTCTTCATCTTGATCCATAGGATCTGCTTCTTCTTCATCAGACGAGCTCCAGCCACCACCACCAGAACCCTGGCTACTATTTCTACTGGAAGAAGCTGCTGCATCATTCAGAACAATCCTCAGTTCTTCGGCTCGTTGCATATCATCAACACATTCATCAAACGATCTTCCTCTAGGAGACAGAGAACCTGGCACAATCAATCAGGTAACACCAAAAGTGTTTAAATTATTTTCACGGATTAGAAAAGATCAGAACTGATTCAAGTTAACCTTATACATCTAGAATGACAGATTTCGAAATCAACCAACCAATTGCAAGTACAAGATTTTCCCCCAAAACATAAGTAATCATCCAACTTCCTAGATGAATTAAAAAGCAAATAATTTCCACTTACAATTATCTGTCTGAGATACTATCTATTTTTACTTATATGTTTAGATGATGACATGTATCAACAATAAATGCAAAAATGTCATAAGCATATAAATGTATATCGCAAGTTCTGTGCATAAACAAAGAGAAACCAAATAAAAGAGAGATAGACAAACCATCATCATCAATCATCGGGTGGTACGGTGTCTTTGGTTCAGTAATCTTCTGCCTAACAGGTTTGTTAGATTCAATCTCCACTATATTAGCTTCATCCCATTGAACACGCCCCCTGCCATAAAAACAAACATCCTTAGTGTTGCAAAAAAGAGAAACCATACTAGATTATACAAACGGTCACAACTAAAGCAATATCTAAGCCTTAAACTAAAGACAATAAAGTTCACAGAATCTTACAGTTATTAACAATTCAGCTGGAATATGAAAATCCATGAACATTAACACAATAAAACCTCCCTCTTTCATTTCCTTTTTCAATGGGTGTAGTAGAGAAAAGATCTGTTTTACACTTCCTTCATAAAAAGACCGCCAGAAAAGAGAAAAGAACTTTATATCTATGAATATACATCCCTCCACAAACTTAACACAGTCCATTGACTTCAGAAATGATCTTATTTAAACACATTGAAGGTACCGTTCTGATGCAGCAAACATTCTCAACTCTAATAGAGGAAACTATAGACACAAGCGAATGAAAATTCCGAAAAAGTGAAAGATACTTCAGACTAATCAATCCAATCTGCTAACTTTCCAAAAAAAATGAACACAATGGTATAAGTGATCACTCAAAATCAAAAACCTTTTAAGAAAATGAAGCAGGATTCAGTATCTACCTCTGTCATGATCATTGAGCTAAAGTATCCTAAAATCTAGAAAGCAAAAATATCCAAAATCTCTCAAATTTGCTGAGTAATGGTAACAATCAAAAAGGGTTTAACCGAAAGAACCAATTGATATCAAAAGCTTATCACTTTCCTCAATCCTTTTCCCAGATTGAGAATATATACCAAAACACACTGTAAGAAACCCTAGCCTATGTTTGGTTCTACAAAATCCAAAACTAAAATCAAAGAGAGATCTTTTGTGACCATCATCAAAGATTCACTGAAAGAAAAGCAATCAAAAACGATAAAATTTTCGTTACCTCTTTGGTTCGGTCATCTTCAAAATCTCCAGCAACTTTTTTTTTTTTGTCTCGATCGCAACTTTTTAAGACCTGTTGTTTTCTTGGTTATGCAACAGAAACCGTCCGTTTGTTTGACTTTTAACCACTGTACCTTTCAGATTTCGCCACGTGGGATACTTCAAACCCGTTTGATTTGATCAAGCGCGTGAAGACTTGAGTAAGGGTAGTTTTGGAATTTCGCTTTAGAAGTTTTTTCTTTTCTTTTTTTTTCTGATCAAGACGATCGAATCGAAGACGGAGTGTCAAAAAAACAAGCTTCGATCTTTCTTTAGTTCTTCTCAAGATCTTCAGAGACTGTAAGTATTTATGGAATCTTCTTTTCTTTTTTTTGAATCGATGGACAAAAAGAATCTGTTTTTGATGATTTTATCATGTTTTGGGAGCTTGTTTTGATTTAGTTTCTTCGCTCACTAAGGCTAATTTTGATCCTTCTGATGTGCACAATGTGAATGGATCTTAGGTCTTAGTGATTCATGGGTTTTTTCTTTGATCCATTATCTATCCAAAGATCTATCTTTTTGGTTTGCGATTGTTTGGAAATTGGAACCCTTTTGTGATTTGTGTGGTTTTGGTAGTTTGATGTGTCATATCATTGAGTCTTGTGATATTCAATTACTTGTTGATGCTTCTGTTATGGTTACTGAAAGTATGATGAGGAAGCAAAGTTATACTGATTCTGATGATAATTAATAAGCTCTACTCTTGTTTTTGGTTCATGTGAAAGACAAGGGAAGATCAAAGTAATTAAAGAAGCTGAAGTAGGAGGAAGTTATGTTTTCTCTTATGTCTGGACTATGGAGTTACATGTTTAGCAAGACTGAGTTTCATGTGCTTATTCTTGGTATCGATAAAGCTGGGAAGACGGTAATGCTTTCCTTGTAATCTTTTTCGTTTGTAACATCACCTCGGTATCTGATATGTTTTGAGTATACACCTCTAATATACTTGGCCTTACTTCAATATCGTAGACATTTTTGGAGAAATTGAAGACGATATACTCAATCTCGGAAGGTCTTCCTCATGATCGAATTGTTCCTACTGTGGGGCTAAATATTGGTCGTATTGAAGTCTCCAATGCTAAAATTGTGTTTTGGGACCTGGGAGGTCAGGTGAGTTGGAAATTCCTTGGCTCATATAATTGATCTCTCTTCATTGTACCTAATTCTGTGTTCCTAGTTGACTTTAATCGGCTTTGCTCTATAAGTCACATATACCACCGAAGAGCATATGCTTGTAAGTTGATATGAGAAATATAGGATACAAGGAAGATACCTTTAAACTCTTTCCCTCTCTTAGTTTATGCGTGAGCCTTTTTTCCAGTTTAGATTGTTTCTTCCTGTCGGTTGTTTTGATTTACAAATCCTGGTTGTGAAAAAGGATCAGTCTTTCTAATCAAATAACTGTGCCTTTTCCCATTTATGGCAGCCTGGTTTGCGGTCAATTTGGGAGAAATACTACGAAGAAGCACACGCGTTGATATATTTGATTGATGCAGCTTGCCCAACCCGCTTTGAAGATTCAAAATCTGCTTTAGGTAAGTCTGCGCACACAAGTTGACTCCAAACAATATTATGAAGTTACAGCTAAAATATAAATTGTCTTCACCAGAAAAAGCCCTGCGGCATGAGGATTTGCATGGAGCCCCGCTTTTGATTCTGGCAAACAAGCAAGTAGGAATCTGTATTGCCTCAATTTGTTTCACTCAAATTCTTCAAAAATATGTTGTTACTGATAGTCTTTGAATCTGTAACCAATGAGCAGGACCTCCCAAATGCTGTGTCCGCTGAGGAACTGGACCGATACCTTGATCTAAAGAAATTGGATGAAAGAGTGTACATGTTTGAAGCAGTTTCTGGATATGATGGGTAAGTAAAAACGAACTTTAGCCAGACACACTTGAAGCAGAAAATATTAAAACGTATGTTTTGTTGAGAGCAGGCGAGGAATCAAAGAAAGTATAGAATGGCTAGTCGGCGTGATGGAGAGAAGCAAAAGAACCGAAACATTAAGAGCCCGTGCAGGGTACACTCCTGTGCCAAATTCGTAGACACAAAAAAGGACTCGCAAACTCAACTCTCCAACCAACCATCTAGTTTCCTTTGGATACATTTGTAGATAAAACAGACCTGAATCTTTGCATTGTTTTGGCTCAGCATCAAATCCACATGATGAGTAGGAACTAGTAAATCTTCACTAATGTTATGATTCAATTGACATTTTGTGGTCATGATTGCATTTAGTTACCCCTTTGTACTACTGCAAACCAATAATGTAATCGAGTTTCTTGATTTGCAAACTCAATCAAAAGAACGAACAGTGGCTACATAGATTTATCGCTTGAAAGACATGAAAACAAACAGAGATATGAAGCTATAGAGAGGTTTCAATTTGTTCCTGAAACAAAGAAGAAGTAGTGACTCAGAATTTGAAGGCTAAAAGCTTCATAAACCAATCAAGAACAGAACAGAGAGAGAGATTCTTACCAGAAATGAGAGGCTTAGGTCTGGTCTTAAACAAGATCTTAGTTCGTATAATCCCAACAACTTCAAGTTCCGTTGCTTTCCCTGAAACTTCATCAAATTGAAGCTTCTTCAAAACCAGTAATGGCTTCTTCAAAGTCACCTTAGAGCCTGCGAGTTCATGGTAACCAACCGTGAACGTGTACGTTCCCTGCGCCGGTTCAACAACAAATCATCAAAGGTCAACGAAATCTCCGACGATTACAGTTCCGATTAGAGAATTGAATCAAAAAACAAAACCTGTGAGGAATCAGAGTGACAGAGACGACCGATCTCAAGATTCTGAATAGAACCTTGGAACGAAGCTTGAGTCTCGACGACTCCTTGAAGTTCTACAATCGCCCATTCGCTACACTCTTCTTCTCCACATCTACACTTCACTCGAATCTCCATCTTCTTCTCCTCCGTTTTCTTCGTAATCTATATATTCACTTTATATATACGTGTGTATATAAACTTTTGGCGGAAAATTAGAGATCTTTCGCGGGCTTTTTTCGTTTGAGATGACGTCACCATCATCTTCTCTAATTTGATCGTAGTAGTTAAAAAAAAAAGCTACCTTTAAGAAGCAACCATTGTTACAAAGAAGAAACAAGATCATTGACGTGGTTAAAGGAGGAGTTTTTATGAGTTTTTCCAGATTCTGTCGATACACAACACTAATACATATGTATTTACAACAGAACATGGCCCGAAAGAAAACAAAGCTAAGGCATTGCACATGGATCTTAACACTATACCCATGGTATTATCAAAAACCCTAATATACGAAAACACTTTACACCACTAGGTTTTATTTTGTTCTTGTTAGTCCTTAGAGAAAGATTGTGTAAACCTTAGATCCTCAGGTTTACCAGCAGTCTTGTTCTTCATGTTACATTGTTGAACCATATAATCACAGTTGTTTTGCCTACCTTTAGCTTCTTGCGTTGCTGCTGTAGTTATTGTCATCCCCTGTGACTTTGACTTCGTATCTGGTTCATCTAACCCGATCGGGATTGCGCCTGTCAGGGTTTTTATAGCAAAGTCGATACACGGGTCTTGCCAGATATCTGTACTCGGGGGTGTACTCGGAAATCCCGGTTTTTCAGAGCATGTGTTAACATTTCTGGGAGTCTCTGGGATAAAGGAGACTCCTTTCTGCTCGGCGTGATTGTTAATGGGATCAGTAGAGATTGCTGGAGTGTTGGGAAGACGCAGCGATTCTCCGGTCAGTGTTTTGATAGCAAAGGCGATGCAAGGATCTTTCCAAAGATCTGCAAGAGTCGAGTCAAATGCGGGCGAGAAGCTGTTGGTATTCTTCTCCATCACTTCTGAGCATGTGCCTCTAACAACAGATGAGTTAGATAACTCGTTGCCTAATATATTTCTCGTTTGAATAGCATTACCACTATCAGAAGGATGCGGTTGCTTTCCTTTATTTGATGATCTCAAAGGCGAGATCTGAGTTGGTTTCACACTGGTAGTAAGTTTAGCCTTTGGACTAGACCGTCCCAATCTTTTGCCTGCTGCTGTCTTTTCACACTTTGTTGCAGAAGTTTGGCAAGACAACGGTGACACGGGCGACCTTTCTTCCTCCTGCTTGTAACCATCAAGATGAAAAACTGGATTCAGTTCATATACTATCACTGGCGTTTTCATTGTCTTCTTGTCTACAGAAGGCTTTCTGCCTACTGGTTTACCGATATTTTGTGTTCCCACTGCCATTTCTGCACTCACACGATAGTAGCTTGTAGCAGCAGAAGCATATGGTTTCTGAGAGGGATGTTCATTGTAGCTTTTGGCTACTTCCTTGTTGAGGGGTATAGTCTTTTTCAATCCGCTGGTAGCAATGGTAGCAACAGGATTCACAGGTTGCTTGCACTTTCCGGCTGTGCCATCATCAGGAGGTATTATTCGTTGAGATTTGGTTCTTGTCTTAAATTCAGGCGTCGGTTCATCATCAAGAGGTATTATTTGTTGAGCTTTGGCTCTTGTCTTAAATTCAGGCGTCGATTCATCATGAGGATGTACTAGTCGTTGAACTTTGGTTCTTGTCTTCAGTTCAGGCGTTGGCTCAAGCTCAATACCAGCTAACCGTTTTGATGTTCGTCGGGCTACACTATTACTTAGCTCATTCGTCTTCACTTTAGCTTTACTCCTTCTGATCTGTTTTTCAGTAGAATCTTGTTCCTCTTCTTCCTTCATAACAGATTCCCTCTTTGGTTCTTGAGACCTTGCACTGCTCAATCTCGATTTTACAGAATCTACAAATACAGACAACATAGAAAAAATTGGTGTTCTCAATTCTTTTGTTATCTCAACCACTACTCGGGTGGAAATTTTAAGTCAGGTATCTACATACCTTTTTCTGGTTTTGCATTTGATGAAGATAAGTTTTTTCTTTTTAAATCGATGACTTCCTCATTCATACTGGCTTTAGATTGGCTCCTAGTAACCCGTTTCGCTATGGGCTGCTTTTCGATAGGATCTTTCGCCTCAAGAACTGGTGAGGTTATGATGCTCCAGTCGGAATTCATTTTACCTGCAAATATAATCGAATGTTGACATTTAACGTTACTCACTGCGTAAGTATGAGTATACCCTGGCAAGTGGCAAAATCAGAACCCAAAGACTTTGTACTTACAATTCTTGGAATGTTCATCAGAAGAAGATAAGTTTCTCCGTTTACTTCTTCTGATATGAATATCTATCTTTTTCTCCTTTTCCAATAAATCATCTGCAGATTTCTTTTCCACATACTCCAGACGAAGCTAAAATCAGACAGAGAAAAGTTGTTAAAAATTTAACAGAAAAATTCAATCATTCGATAATGCTTTCCATTAAACTAACAATAACAAAAGGAGCAAGGAACTCACGACGGTCTTTCCATTTCCAGAATCATCATCTTCGATATCACTTTCCTTCAATTTACGTGCATAATGTCCAACATTGCCAGTCTCAACATACCGTGATGCGTCTTTGAAGGATTGAAAGATATACTCACTTTTAGGGTCAATGAAGAACTGCAAACAAAAAATCAGGCATTTCCAAGAATCCACATAAGACATTTTCCAAGAATTGATCATGTATTGTAACTGTACGAGAAAATGTGGAAAGACACAAAAAGTTCTTTTGATCAAAGATGATATTATCAAGAAGAGAGTAGAGGGTACAAACTGGATCTCTTCTGTTTTTACGGCCTGATCTGCTTGTTATTACAAGCTTCTTGATCCATCCTTCAGGTAAGCCTTGAGCTGCAGATTTCTCAACTATAACCTGTATCACTTAAACATAAAGAGTCTTTCTTTTTAAGAGACGTATAGATATCAAATCTGAGGGATCACAAAGAACAAAATAAACATTATTTCCAAACATATAAACACCACAAAACTCTAAGATATTCCGTGCTTATGAACTTTCCATGAACAATCTGATACCAGACCCTTAACAATATGAATGTGATTCATCTCAAAACTTTCCCATTGCATACGCGAGAGGTAATAAGTTTTACAGCTTACGCATATTACAGTTTTCTCTCGAAGATGGTTTACTTAACAAAGCAAACTCATTTTCACAAGATCTATTACTCTAACCATCTCAACAGAGTAAACATATACTTCCTAAGAGGCAAACTGAGAGAAAAACTTTCAAAAACTCAAGCCAGACTTTAAAAATTAACATCTCCAATCACACAAGTAATAAGAGCTTTGAAAGCCACAGTACTACCAAACAAAATCAATGGAATTTCAAAATGTAGCCTCATAACAAAGCTTTGATCAAACTACATCATCCATAACAAAACAAAAAGTCCTGTAAAGACCTTTTTCAGACACTAACACACCTTGACTTAAAATGAATTAACTAGACCTCTTCTCTTATAATCTAGTGTCTATTTCCCCTAAAAGCTAAGCATTGCATGCAAGAGAAAACTCACTCCAACGGCACCAAAGATACCTTTTCTCATTATTACAAACCATACAATCAGAAACAGAGAGCGAGAGAAAGAGACAATCATAGAATTAGGTCAGTGAGATACTACAATTTCGACACAAGAGCTAAAAACAAAATCATTCAATAACAAGAACCAAACATGCATAAGAGACAATCAAGAAAGATTGATGACAAAATCAAGAATTAAGGATTAAACTGATAATCACCTTATCCTTTCTCCCATTCTTCCTCACTCTGATTTCCACTTTCCTCTCAGCCGATAAACCATCAGAGATCCCTTCTCCATTCATTTCTCCGGTCACCGGAAAACCACTTTCCTCTCTCTTAAATCCCTGATTCACAACCCAGAATGGTTTCTCAACAAAAAACGCCAAAACCCATCAAGAATTCACCAAGAAGCGTCGGATTCGGATAATGGACACCGTCGGAAGTTATAAAGAAGGAACCTTTTATTTTGTCTGATTGTGTGATTTGGTTCTGTGTCTCCACTGAGGTAATAAGAAAAATAGGTTTTAATTGGGAAGAAGAAGAGAGTGTTTACACGTGTAGTGTGAGGAGTTTCAATGGTGATTCCCGATTTGAGAGGCTAAAGAAAAACTCAGTCCACCACCATACCAACACGCGAGTCTTCTGGACCAAACGCCTCTCTTCTCTATTGCTAATTAGCTCATTTCTCATTTCTCCATTATATTCTCGTGTACTGTTATTACCTTTTTTCTTGGTCAGAATCCAACTTTACACTGTGGATAAAACATTGCTAGGTTTGGTAAAAATCTAATTACAAATCTAGTTATGGTGATGTTTTTTGGAAATACTTTAAGACTATGTTGTCATTTTTGACCAAAAATAATTATTATTGTAATTGTTAGGATTGGAACTGATTTATGATCATGAGAAAAAGTGAAGGAAAAAAAAACTGTAATATGGATTTTCATAAATCTGAATTTAGATATAATTTATTTCTATTTAATATTTTGTTTTAGATTTCTTTTAAAAGTCATTTTATTAAATTTATATTTGTATATATGATGTTGTTATAGATTTTATTCTATTTTTAAATATTTCAATTAAAAATTTGGATTAAAAACAAGCAAAAAAACATGAGTTGATTAATCTTTTGGATTGTAGTTTAAATCATTTGTATAAAATTTGGATCCGAGATTGGTTAATTTTTTCTTTGAAATTCCTCGTCTCGAAACTTATTTTTACATTTTTATGAAAAACATTTTCAGAAAACATTACCGATTTTTTTCGTCAACAACTGTCTTTTCCGATTTTTCTCTTAACTACATTCTCGTCGTTTACATATTTGAGATTTTTTTGTTAACAAGTAAATGCATTCTTCAAATTTGAATTTTTTTGGAGAACTGCTATTTTCAGAAAACACTACCGATTTTGTTTGTCAATAAATAAATGTATTCTTTAAACAAGTAAATGAATTTATTTCTTTTAAAAAAAATATGTTCTAATTGTTTTTCAGATAGATTAGCAAACTATGCGTTTATTTTATTTTTACCACTAAAATTTCATTCTTTTGTTTTTGTTCCCGAAGTTGTTACTCCGATTTTGTTGGAGGATAATCTTGGGTCTACGCGACTAAAAAGAATCTATATATAATGCTTTGTTTTTAATTTTATGAATAAATCACGGGAGGCTGGTAAAATTAAGTTTATTCTCTAAGTATATAAAATATTTTTTTTTTGATGGGTTTTACCGTTTTAGGCTTTAGCTGTATTTAACTTTTAACCTTTAAACCGAAGAAAGAAGAAAAGTAAAAAATAAAAACAATCAACAAAGGAAGTAACAACAACTAAAACAACAACAGAGTCAAAGACCACCCAACCACTCTTTATCTAGCACAAAAATCTGACTTTCACAAAGACAAAAGTGAGAAAACCTTTTCAACACTTGATCTTCTCTTCTCTTCTCTTCTCTCAGCCATGGCGCTAGAACTATGGCAAACTCTCAAAGAAGCAATCTATGCTTACACAGGTCTCTCTCCTGTAGTCTTCTTCACCGCTCTCGCTCTCGCCTTCGCCATCTACCAAGTCATCTCAGGCTGGTTTGCCTCACCGTTCGATGATGTTAACCGGCATCAGAGAGCTAGATCCTTGGCTCAAGAGGATGAGCCACCGATTCCTCAGCCTGTTCAAGTCGGTGAGATCACGGAAGAGGAGCTTAAACAGTACGATGGTTCTGATCCTCAAAAGCCCCTTCTTATGGCTATCAAACATCAGATCTATGATGTTACACAAAGCAGGTGAAATTTTTGAATCTTAATTACAAAATTAGGTTATGGGTTTGATTCATTGTTTCCTCTAATCTTGTTTGAGTATATAAAAACTTGGACTTTGCATACTTTTTTTTATCTATAAAGCTGTGAGAAATCGTAAAGTTGTTCACTTTGAGAATCAATTTCACTAAAGTAGTCTAATTTGAGAATCAATTTCAGAAAAGCACATTGTAAAGGTTGATCCTTTTGCTACTTTATATAAGAGAAAGATTCAAAGGAAGATGTTTTATGTTTTATTTCTGCTAGTGATTGAGATCTTTACTCTTAGCTCATGTTGGGGTATAATCGATTGATCATCTACTTGTGATACTCTCTAGACTGGTTTGTGTGTGTCAAGTGTTGTGTTTGTAATGAAAGGTTGGATATTTATTGGCTTCCTCAAATCTTGTTTTAGCCTATAACAACTTGGACTTTGCATAGTTTTTATCTATGAAGCTGTTACATTCGTAAAGTTGATTCACTTTGAGAATCAATTTCACAAAAGCTGTGCTTTGCAAGCTTTTGGGTGGCATATTGTTAAAAATCTATCCTTTTGTTTCGTTTATACAAGAACTTCTTGTTGTTAATGTCTGCTTGTGATTGATATCTTATATGATAACTCTTAGCTTATCTTTGAGCATAAGTAGTTGATTATCTTCTTATGATAGTCTAGACTGGTTTTTGTGTATTTAAATGTTGTGTTTGTAATGAAAGGTTGGATATTTATTGGTTTTGTAGGATGTTCTACGGACCAGGAGGACCATATGCTTTGTTTGCAGGGAAAGATGCTAGCCGAGCTCTTGCAAAGATGTCGTTTGAGGAGAAAGACTTGACTTGGGATATCTCTGGTCTTGGTCCCTTTGAGCTAGATGCTCTTCAGGACTGGGAATACAAGTTCGTGAGCAAATATGCTAAGGTTGGTACTGTCATAGTGGCCGGTTCAGAACCTGAAACCGCCGCATCTGTGTCTGAACCCGTAGAGAATGTTGACCGAGATGCTCATGTAACCACAACGCCTGAGAAGACCGTTGTTGATAAGAGTGATGAGGCTCCTGCTGAGACTGAGTTGAAGGAGTAGAGCCCAGTTCCAAGATTTGCTCTGATTTGTCATAGAGACCAGTTTTAAGAAAGGATTGTAGAATCTCTAATGTTGAAGTTGTCAATGATAATCTTGTTTTACTTTCCCAAAAAATAAAGATTGCTGATTAATGATAAGACAAAAGGTTTTATAAACTGCTCATATCGGAAGGCGTTGCATTGCAAGATTATAAGTTGGTCAAGTTTATACTTGTGGTCTATGAATCAATTGTGATCCTCGATGTTTAAGACTTAGGGCAAAGAAGACAGTTGACCACGTTCTTCTGAGTGTTCCTTGCATTGCAGATATGCAAGTTAGACTGAATTTTGGTTATCGGCGATCTATATGGGCTGGACCTAGACTTATGGGCTTAAGATATCTTTTCCAAGCTGTCATGATGAATACAATTATTGTCTCAAGTGTCACGAGATATTGAAATCGTCAAAATAAGCCAAACATTCACCAAGATATCAACGCACATGTAGTTATTATATAGCAATAGTATTCTAAAACGTAATGGACCGTCGATCGACGTGTACTTTTTGCGTTCACTTTATTTGTCTTCAAGAATAAAATGAAAATCAGAAATAAAGAGGTCAGATATTACCCACGTAGGAGTTGAGATCTACGACGACCAAACTAATCGTTAGGAAAGGTTTCAAATTTTGAGGTTCTTATACAACCAACGCTAACGTAATGCTAATCTCGTGTTTCCATTTCTTCCTCCTTTAATGCTATTTCTATCTGCATCATTTTCTCTTTTTTCTTTTGCTAAAAATGTAAATGTTTCATTAAAATAAAATAGTTACGAATTACATGAAATAAAATCTAGATTTTGGTTCCGTGAAAAAAAATATGGAAGCAAATCAGCTCATCCACATCTATAAAAGCAGTGATGTTTTCAGAATCGATAATATTTTTTTCTTCTAAATAAAAAAAATATTGCAAGTTGATGTACTTCCCATACTAATCCTTATCCTGGTGCTCTAACCTTTTTTTTTAAGAAAAGCTCTAACTTAAGGAGTGATCAAGATAATAATCAAGGTGTTTTACTGTAAAAGATAGACTCTTAACCAGTTATAATCACTACAATGATCAAAGATCATAGTTTGAGCTAGTGGTTGTTTAGCCATGTGCATGGTCTCATTTTGATAGATTAGCTTTTTGGATTATTTGAACAAAAACACTAAAAAACAAATGTAGCTAATTTCCATAGATCAGATTATTTTTCTAGTTGGAACCATTGGAGAACAACAAGTACCAATAACCAATGACGTGAATGCATTTCCATTTAAAATCACACAAAAGAAAAGTTTCATGTATCATGAATGTAGCAAATTCCATTTATAAATATTTGGTTTAGCTAAAATTCTTATACATGGTTTCTTCTTCATCTAGTAAAAAAATAAAATAAAGATATATAAACCATGATACCTATATATGCATTTATATTAAACACTTTTTTTTTGTTGTCAACAAATAAACCCACTTTATAGCTTATATATACACATCACACACACATATGAATGTGATGTAAATATAGTTTCTTGTGGACCTAACTAAAACTAGTCGTAACTCATTCATGGAGGCTTTGTTCTGCTCTGAGATACCCAACAACAACATCAGATCTTCCATTAACGATCTCTCTTCTACTTATACATGGCCAATGATCATGACCTCCTCTTCTTCTTCTTCTTCTTCATCTCCCACAATCATGAACATAGAGAACATTCCTAGATGCGACTGGGATCTCTCTCTCTCCGCAGTTGTTTCCTCCGCATCCACCGGATCAGACGCTATCGGAGCAATCGAGTTTGACCCGACCGGAGAGATCATAGCTACGGGAGGTATCGCAAGAAAGATCAGATCGTATCGTTTAAGTTCTTTGTTAGAGTCACGTGATGATCACGTAACAGCTTCAGAGAGCTGTATCTGCACGCCGGCGAAGCTTAGTAGTCTCAAATGGAGACCCGATTTATCCGGTCGGGTTATAGGGTCAGGAGATTACGACGGAGTTGTCACAGAGTACGACGTTGAGAAACAAGTGCCTGTTTCCGAGAGAGACGAGCATGGAGGTAGAAGGATTTGGAGCGTGGACTACACGCTTTACAATGGCTCTCTTATAGGCGCGTCGGGCTCCGACGACGGAACGGTTCAAATGTGGGATCCACGTAACGGAGGGACGTTGGAAGAAACGGTTAGGCCCGGTGGTGGAGCGGCGATTTGTTCGGTAGAGTTTGATCCATTCGGTGGATCTTCTTTAGCCGTTGGATGTGCTGACCGGAATGCTTACGTGTACGACATCAGACGACTCGTTGAGCCTCTACTTGTATTAGACGGTCATACCAAAACGGTGACGTATGCTCGGTTCATGGATTCTCACACGATCGTTACCGGTTCGACCGACGGGAGTTTGAAGCAATGGGATATAGATAATGGACGGCGCGTGGTTCGCACGTACCGAGGGCATGTTAATAGCCGGAACTTTGTTGGGTTATCGGTTTGGAGACATGGTGGTTTGGTCGTGTCTGGATCGGAGAATAACCAAGTGTTTGTGTACGATAAGAGGTGGGAGGAACCGGTTTGGGTTTGTGGATTGGGTCAACCGGACCGGTTTGGGGCTGACCGACGGTTTGTGAGTAGTGTTTGTTTGAGACAAGTGGATGAAGACTGGTGCACACTTGCTGCTGGAGGATCCGATGGGGCTTTAGAGATTTTCTCGGGCAAACGGAGCTAATCAGTATTTATATTATTTTTTTCTGCTCATGATTGATACAAACTGTTTTTCAGTTGATTTTATAAACGGTCTATAGTTATTAATTTTAATTTGATTGAATGTTACTACAATACTACTTTTCTGAGAAGTTCTTAAAAGAGAACCATTCTTACATTTCTATTTTTTAATATTATTTTTACAAGAACATCTAAAGTAGATACCTTGAATATCTTTTAACAAAAAAAAAAAAAAAAAGTAGTAGATACCATGAATGAAGTTTAAGTGTTAGTTTTATACTTTTTTTTTTATTTTGGGTTTTTGTTATTTTTGCAAATTTCTCTTAATTTACTTAATTCTGAATTTTAATATCTTGTTTTGCGTTGTTTTTTAAATTTCTCGTCGGTTGAATATAGTTTATGATTAACTATTTGGGATATCAAAATTTTGGGAGCATGTTTTAGACAAAAACATTTTAGGCCTTTTACAAAACATAATACTATACTTTTGTTACAAGATTAATTTTTGTTTTGCATTTCTTTAACTATACTTTTGGGTTTTTCACTTAACAAGTGAAATGATCTTATTAAAATTTCAAATAAGAGAAATAAAAAACTTAATTGGAGATCCTATGCCCTAACTTAGCTTAACTTAAGAAGATTAATTTTAATATGTAAAGGATCTTATTTGGAAAAGTTTCAAATAAATGAAATTGGTAAAAAATAAGTAGGGCCGGCCCAAATATTCATGATGCATAAAGCCCAACAAAATTTGATGCTCATTTACAACAAATAAAAATAAAAAAATGATAAATATTTTATATTGCCAAAGATTGAACCCATTAACATCTACCTATATACTTACCAAATACCACTAGACTACCAGACGTTTTTACAAATTTGATGTCCCTTAAAATAAATATAGAAATTGCTGCCTGATGCTTTAGGTTTGGGCCGGTTTTGAAGATATGGTTGCTCTAATGGAAAAACAAGTAGTAGAGATTGCTGCATGTTTGGGAGACAGTGTGAAAGTGACACTTAATGACATACTACTTGAAGTAAACTCATTCAATGAGTATGTGGATTTATACCTTGGAGCCAATAGATCAAGGAAGGATCCTCTACCAAGGTGTGTTATGTCATCCTTTTTTATATATTGCTCATCATTACATCTATTGATTACATTTATGGTTATGATATTCTGAGTTTGTTGTGATTAGGATGACTTTGAAAGTAAAAGACAAATGGGAGATATCTGTGAGCTTAAGTAAGGATAAGTTTCAGCAGGTATAGGTATGCTACATTTGACTGGATATTACCTTCTTCGTGAGCACAATGAATCATCTCATATCTCTGTTTTCTCATGATTCATCTCATATATGTGTTTTCAGATTAGTTTTGTCAACTCCATAGCCACAACCAAAGGTGGTACACATGTCGATTATGTGACCACTTAGATCATAGACTGCATTACTAATTCCGTGAAAAAAAGAAGAAAAACGCTAAAGTAGAGACGGATAGTGTTAAGAAACACATGTGGGTGTTTGTCAATTGCTTTATTGATCATCTAGTCTTTGACTGGCTGAAAGAAACATTGATTCTTCCAGAGAGCAGTTTTGGGTCAGAATGCAAACTTTCAAAAAATATTTTGAAGAAAGATATACATATGTTTAATCTGTCTTGTTGGGTTAGTGAAGTATGCACATGTTTAATATGCCTTGTTGGGTCAGTGATGTAATGTTTACTTCCTTTGTGTTTTATGTTTCTTCTAGATGCGAATCATGGCCTGGTGAAGCAGCTTTCATGGGAAACTTCAAAGCATGGCAAAGATTGTGAACTAGCAAATCTTGGCATGGTTCACATCGAAAAATTAGATGATGCCAACAAAGCCGGAGGGAACGAATCCAGATTCTGCACATTGATTATAACAAAGAGGGATTCCGCAAAGACTCTTGTTGTAAGTTTTCAATATTTATTTTAAATCAGGCTAACTATTTAGTTACTAACACTCATTATACTCATATGACGGGGATGTCTGTCCTGAGTGTCGAGTCTCATGATCTCTACTGCGTGTTTCCCCTCCAAGGAAAGATGATGAATGTGAAGAGTGTCAGGGAAGAGAAGATAAATAAAAACAAGAAAATCCAACAGTTAAAGACAATTCTTGGACTAGGGAATGAAAAAGAGTACGGAAATTTAAGATATGGCCATGGCATAATCATGATCGATCATGTATCTACAAAGTACTCCCTATCTTTCATTCTCAAGTTCATCATATTACATATTGCGTGTCTTATGTTACCTTGACAAAAAAAGAATTCTGTTTTATAATCACTACGACTTTTATATTAAAGGTCTAATAATTAATTTATTCCATGAAATGTGGCCGGAGTTGCTCGAAAGGGATCCATCCTTCCTATGTGAGTTTGTAACACCAATTATGAAGATAAGAGAATACGTTGATGTATAATAAGTGACATTTTAGTTCTTTTTCTGTAAACTAGTTTTTTGGGTGGATTAAATTAATTAGATTGATTGAATTTTTTGGTAATTTTAGATGAAGTTCTTTTTCTGTTTTTCGCATAGGAAGAAGGAGATACATGTGAACTATATCTACGTAATGTTCTCTAGATATGGGACGAGTTGTATTTGGAGAGTTGGGTAATAGTAGTTATCTTCAACTCAGTGTAAACGGCCAATATGATTACATAAAATTACTAGTATATAAATATTTGTAAACGTTGGGCTTTGAAAAAGCGGTCTTGCATCATTTCAACTTTTGAAGCCAACTAAATACAAAAAAACTTCAGTGTTATTGTTGGGTCCAAAAACCTCAGTGTCATTATATTAGGGTATCAAAATATATGAAGTGATTACTATAAAACATGATATGAGAGGCTTAGTATTTTATCTGATATTATAAGCAAAAGCATATGTACATGAAGTGTACAAAGAGATGGAACATAGTAGAATTTCAATTTGCGCTCGAAAAAAGAAAAAGAAGTATCAAAAGAGAGTGCCTAAATTGACTTGGAAAATGACAAGGAGAAGTCAAGTGTCCATTTGAATGAGAGCTTCTACTTCTACTTTTTGTTTGGTGTACACACACCTCTTTTTCCTTTCTTTCTTTTTTACCTAGCTATTGAAAAACTAGAGCTTTTGGCGACTAAATTTATTATGAATCTTTTTCTTTTCTTGTCAATAAAATAATTTATATTGAAAAAGATTGGATCAAATGAGCCAATTTAAGATTCATTTTGAGTCTTAAAGATATGATTTGTAATCAATTGGCCATTAAATCATATCATGTTGTGTAGTTTAATTTTTATTTTTTAAACCTTTCCCGTAATATTGTGCATGTTAAGATATTTTTGTTTTAAATTGTCATTTTAAGCCAAAATAAAACCAGGTCCAAAGGGTAAAGTGGCCGAACAAAACTTTGCCACATGCCATGAGCCCATGACTCTAGTAGCCCATATCAGAGCATAGCCTATCTTTAGATCATTTTACATATTTTGTCAACAATGTTACGTACCAAGTCTTTTTCTTAAGGAAAATCTAAAAACTAATATATGAAACAAACGTGGTTCGGAGATTAATTATTAAAAGAAAAAACGTAAGAGTCAGGACATATATTGGAAACATTTCAATATGTAAGAGCCAGCAGAAACCATTTGGGTCGCTAACATAAATGGAAATGCTGAATATTCCCTCTCTCAAATGAATACCCTATTTGTAAATTTGAAAATGTATTGTATACTTCTATTATCAATAAAATCCAAAACTAATTTTTAAACGTAAAAATGTGCAGCAAATAGGAGGGAAGTGTTGACTCACCTACCAATATTAATTACATAAATATCCTAACAAACAAACTTTTATATTGATTATATTTAAAGAAATTTTCATATGGATTTTAAATATATACATTGCCAAGTTTGGTTAACGGAAAATTCCAATTTGTCCGATCGCTTTTCAAAGATTGGATGATTCTTTGCAATCTTCAATTCAATTGTTTCATTTTCTTTCACAATCATTGATTCGGAACAGACAAATATTGTTTTGTCAACGTTAAGTTTTGCCTTCTAGACCAATTTACTCGTTTATATGATTTGGTCAATCTACATCATTTACACTTTTACATACCCAACATCTTGATCTTTTTACTTTAATATATATCCGGAACCAAACTACCTAAGTCAATTTTTGACATAAATCTGTTTGACATTGATAGTGTTATTGAGTTTACTTTTGTATAAAGAGATGGAGACAAGAGATATCCACTTGGTTAAATCATAGATAATACTGTGATTTTAATACTAACATCTTATCATCGTAACAAAAGTTTCCTTGTGTTTCCCAGTTTCGTCATATATTTTATTAAGCGTTGTAGACTTTCTTCATAGAGTTAAACAAGAGAACAAAAGATATCTGAAAGCAAAACAAGCAAAGATTCCTTCTTCTGTTTAATTTGTCTTAATTAATACTTTAGTTTAAACCAAGTGACTTGGTTTTACAACTAATTTTTGCTTACATATTCCACCAGACTTTTTTTTTATCATAGCTACCTTCTAATACTTAATTACACATATTCAAAAAATACAAAATACACATATATACACATGAAATTTCATTTGAATCCGCATACGTAAAAGATTATATGAGTCATGTGTCTTTATTATACTACGCAGCCTCATTTGGCTATTTCCTAAAAGTCTCTAGACCATGGCTTTTATGGTTTAAAACGTAATTTATGTGTTTGCGTTTGCGTTTATTATAATGGTCTCTCTATCTATAAGTAATTGTCTATGCTCATATATACTTCTCTCTGTCTGTCTTTGTCTCTCTCTCTCTCTCTCTTATTCATCATTTACACAAATTTTCTCTTAATTAAGACGACTTGAGAGAGAAAGAAAGAAAGAAGAAAGATACGTGTGGAAGATGACCAAATCTGGAGAGAGACCAAAACAGAGACAGAGGAAAGGGTTATGGTCACCTGAAGAAGACCAGAAGCTCAAAAGTTTCATCCTCTCTCGTGGCCATGCTTGCTGGACCACTGTTCCCATCCAAGCTGGTGTTTTTTCTTGTCTCTAAAATCTTAGATTAGACTCTCTTTTTTCTTAACCCTATGTGTATTAGACTCTTAATTCTCATCATTATTGTTAATCTCATCCTTATCTAAGTGTAATTCTTGTGCCAGGATTGCAAAGGAATGGGAAAAGCTGCAGATTAAGGTGGATTAATTACCTAAGGCCAGGACTAAAAAGAGGGTCGTTTAGTGAAGAAGAAGAAGAGACCATCTTGACTTTACACGCTTCCTTGGGTAACAAGTAAGAGAAACCCTAATGAAAAAACCATTTTTTCTCGTCTACAATTCACACATGCACTCACTCCCGGGCCTGAACCAGGGTTTATGAACTTATGATATTACCATTAGGTGACACTAGAAAAATCTACAATGTTCGTTCCTACTGAAAAAACTTCCATGAAGTAGATTTTTCATTTAGTTTAATTTATGATTTGGGTCTAATCAGGTGGTCGCGGATTGCAAAATATTTACCTGGAAGAACAGACAACGAGATTAAGAACTATTGGCACTCTTATCTGAAGAAGAGATGGCTCAAATCTCAACCACAACTCAAAACCCAAAGATCAGACCTCACAGAATCTTCTCCTTCGTCACTACTTTCTTGTGGGAAAAGAAATCCGGAAACCGAAACCCTAGATCACGTGATCTCCTTCCAAAAATTTGCAGAGAAGCCAACTTCATCACCATCCAAAGACAGCAACAACAACATGATCATGAACAACAGTAATCACTTACCTAAACTGTTCTTCTCCGAGTGGATCAGTTCTTCAAATCCACACATCGATTACTCCTCTGCTTTTACAGATTCCAAGCACATTAATGAAACTCAAGATCAAATCAATGACGAAGAAGTGATGATGATCAATAATAACAACAACTACTCTTCACTTGAGGATGTCATGCTCCGTACAGAGTTTTTGCAGCCTGATCATGAGTATGCAAATTATTATTCTTCTGGGGATTTCTTCATCAGCAATGACCAAAATTATGTCTAAAGGAATCTTCAGTCAAGAAAAGTGAATATGATCGTAAGAGGAAAATAAACAAGTTACTTGTATTACAAGTTACAAAAAATCTAGATTCTTAGCTCAAACATGAACAAAGAAACAGTTATCATGTGGAAAGCTTGGAACTCTATTTGAAATTGGTTATAGTTATTTATTTGTCACGACAATCTGTATATGCATATAGAATAACAATTTGTATTTTTTTTAATAAAACCAGTTATTTGTATGTTCAGTGTTGTTTATAATTGGTTCACGTCTCTTTCTTTGTATGTCTTCTTGTTCCTCATTAGAGTTTACTATTGTCGTAGACTAACTTAAACAACATTTCAAAGTCAAAATTACTTTTAACGAGTAACAATAATTATATAACTACTAGGATGTTTCATACATACACTCTTCTTCTTTTGATTAAAATTATTACTTGATCATATCATGGTTGAAATTAAATAATCATCTGTCATAATCAAGCTTGCTTTGAAAAGAACAAGAATAACGAGAATAATGATCGTCACTGGTGTCCATTTTAAAGCAATATCCTGCAAGATTTGTAATAGAATAAAGTAAAAATTAATTAACCATAACCAAAGCCACAAATGGTTGAAGTGAAAGTGAAACTTTAGTCCTATTTTGTTGAACCATGTTTGAATTTTTTTCATATATACCTGAAGACATCGTGAACTCCAAATGGTTGAAACAGACATTCGAGGATCTGAGGACGCTTTTTCTGATGTTTCTTGCAATACGAAAATGTTATAAATTTAAGTCTTTTTTATATAAAAAAAAAAGAGGGTAAAAAAAGTTCTATATAATTTCAAGAACAAGTACCTAAAATTTGTCGTCTTTGTATTATATCATTAAAATGCTCAGTGGCTACATTTAGTTCTTGTTTCCGTAAAGAATTCAGCTTCGATAGGTTAGCTTGTGTTCTCGTGTCGATATATTGTTTCCTTATTCTCCTTATGATCTTACCAAACCTAACGAAGCTATACGGTTTTGAGATTTTCTGAATCAGTGCTGTCTCATCGAGGTTATCAAGTTCCTTGTGCAGATCCTGCAGGTAATGAAACAATAGCTTTCTTGGGTACGAAGAATCAGATAGCGCAATGTAACATATCTTCTTCTCCACCAGGAAGCTTCAAAACATGAAAGATTAATAACGAGTAAATTGAAAATTAAAGGAAAAAGTGGAGAAAATTAAAGGAAAAAGTGGAGAAAATTAATAGGAAAGGATACTGGAAAGAATGATGATCGAGCAAGATGGTCATCTTTGGATGTAACAGTGAGTCTTTGGAGATTTGCTTAAGAAGGAATTCGGCTTGTTGCTTGTATAACAAGAAACTAGCGTTGTCTTGTTGGTTTACATAGGTTTGATCTTGTGCAAGAGGCAATCCATCTACAACCCTACCAACTATCGTTAGTTTCACCATTATCGTATCTTGAACTATTCAGAAACAGATCAATCTAATGTTAATATGGCATATATAAACAAGAAGAGGCGGAGAAGGATTGAGGATGAAGATATTCCATTTGGGTATGCAAAGAAACATAGCGTGGTGGTGGAAAGTTAATGAATGAAAAACTTTGGGGGCGAAAAAATTGAAAATAAAGAAGTAAAGATTTGGGATATCTTGTTCATAAAGACAACTTTAAGGAAGGGGAAAGCATATTAGTTTTCCTTGTGTAATTGATATTTTCATTCTGCAAAGTGCAAATGTTTCATCCAAATTTTGGTTTTTTTTTTTCATTGCGATTTGAATCGGTTTTACGGATCAAAATAATAATTCATCTTGGTTCAACTATTACATGGTCATTTCGATTTGTAATTGTAAAGATTGTTTTTTCCGGGTTGAAAAACATAGTCTTTGGAGTTATCTACAATAAGAGCAATTACGTGGAGACCAAAGTGGATCTTTTTCTTCGTATCTCTCTCAAATGGAAGCGATTTGTGACTTATAATTGCTGTTTTTTTTTGGGACAAAAATGAAACTGATCAAAACGCAAACGCAATTTAGGGTGTATGAAGTGAAGATATATATCATCTTTTTTGTTAATTTCAGTTCTCTTATTGTTTTATTACCTTCACCTCCCAAAATTACGAAACCAATGAGCATCAAAACAGGATGCAGCTAGATAAAGATGAATAACCAAAAATTCAGGAAAAAAAAACACTATAATTGGATTATGGATTAAGTATCACAATAAATTAAATACACATATTTAAACGATAGTGAGAAACACACAAAAAAAGACTACTAGCAAATGCGAGATGTACATAATGAAAAAAAGAAGAAGCAAGCAAATCTTTATGGCAATGGAAACAAATCAAAAGAGGAACTTCGAGAAATATAAACAGAGTGAGAGAGAGAGGGAGAAGATAGTACATTGAAGATGAGGCTTTTGTTGGTAGATTACCATGCAAATCCACCTTTATAACTTATTGACCAATAAAACATCATCGTCGTTGCGACTATAGCAAGCGAATGTAACACAATTAATGCGAAATTCCTCCCCTCTATTTCCAAAGCCATGTTGTGGTCTTCTTCCATGTCCGAAAAATATGGAACCAAAAGCTACAAGAATCTGAATATTTTTGAGAGTTTAATGAAAGTCTAGCAAGACTTTTGTTTTATACATTTTGTGGGGCACCTTTTTCTGAATTTGGAAACACACATGAATCAGATTATTTGATAAACATCTGATAGACGACTGGGTTGTTGCCACGTGGCAACCGGAGCCAAAGCAGGCATCTATTACCTCCGCCGCACGTGGTTGTGCCAACTAGTCAACGACCGAAGAGTTGACGAATCATGCCACTGGATGTCTTACAGGCTCAAATCCAATATGAGCCCAGCCCACTTATTTATAACAATGAGCCCAGTCCGTCCAAATAACAACAACGATGTCGTTTAAAGAATTGCAAAAAACAAAAATAGGGGTTAGGTAAATTAAGAATCTTTCAACATTATTGAGAACCTCATTTTTAATTTATATTTATATTTCGATATTATTAAGAACCCCTACGTAATTGAAAAAACCAAAAAAGTATTAGCCAAATGTTTTCTTTTATAAAATAGGACAGGGAAGTTTTAATAACAAATTTTTTTTAACATACCATATTAGTTTTGGACATTTGTATACTCGGCAAACATCTATTTATCCAACAATTGCTATTGCCTATTGGTTGATACACTTATTTTATATTTTAAACACAAAAACAAAGTCAGAATATATGTTCGAAATGGGAGAAAATGGTTTCTTTGTTAAACCTCTTTAATTTGATATGGAATTTAAAAACTTTCAACTACTAATACACCATATTTTAGATAAACTACTTGAGATTCAACAAAAAGACCAAAAATATTATCTTAGAAAAGCTAATAAAATAAATTCAAGCAAAACTTAGAAGCATGACTATATAGATAGCATATTTACTCGCATATGGCAAGCGAAACAGTAATAAGATTAGAACTGCATGCTTCCAAAAATTTGACAACAAAGTCATAATCAACGCTTTCAACTTCCGCAATTGAAAAGTAAGTGAGGCATTTGAAGTTTAAGGATATATGAGACTTGGCATTTGATAAGTTGATTTGGCGTACATTTATGTCAAGGCCTATTTATTATAGTGGAACCATAGTTGTTGATAAGAATCAACAGCGCATGGGATGGGAGCATAGAGCACTGTGAGAGAATTGATATTTTTTCAGATATGTGTTTGTTTGAGTACTTTACATCAAATCTGCCCAAACTATTCGAAAATACTCGAAAAATCCAAATATAATCGATTGAAAAAAGGTAAAACGCTATGAGTATAAAATTATCAAGTCATGTTCGGGCTGGTTACTTTGTACCCAAATCACTAGAATAAACATGTAACTATAAGTTAGAGGCGTATGGGATTTTTATTAGATAGGATTAGAATATATATTTAGCACTCGTTTGGTTCTCGTGTAATATCCGATATGAATAGCTGAAGACAAGATTCAGACACATGGTTTTTAACCTACTAGATCAATCTTGTGTAATCGGCAAACGTTTATTTATCCAACAATCGTCATTGGTTGATATACTTATTATAGTAGCGTCGTTACTTAAAATTTGGACCAATCAACAAATTAATATGGATGATTAGAAAATAATTAAGATTATTTGGATGATTTTTTATTTTGAGGAATAGTTTAGTAATTTTCTAATTTGTGGTGATTTGAGTAACTTTTTCTTAAAACATTAAATAAATTTTATATTTATAAAGCAGTTTGACAATTATAACAAAACCTAACAACTTATGGCCCAATGAAGATATGTCTTTTATTGAACCAGATTTCTTCATAGATAAAGTTAAGAGTCTTAATCCCCAAAAATTTATCACCAAATTATGGAGAGAGTGGGGATATACGAAACTTGTTAACGACAAAATATTAACAGATGAGATGTCTGAAATAACATTTTTAAAAAAATTAGGAGACAAAGAAAATGAGTGCATTGAAGAGAGGGACAGTGTTTGTTGCACATGTTTTCATGTGCTTCCAATACTTACGCCATTTTTATATCCGTATGATCCAGCTTCTAATCATTTTATAATCAGCTATAAACATTTTTAATAGTTCTCTTCATTATTAGAATAACAAAAATTCAAAATCATTAATTCTGATGAGTTGGTTCGGTTTAAAGAATTTCAGGTCTCTCATTGATAGTATTCTTTTAAAGATTTGATTATGGTCTTGACTTATAGAATCACTACGAGAAAAAGACTAAGGGTCCGTTCGTTTCATCATTTACCATTTCCATCCAAATGGTCCATTTAAATGTTCCATCCAAATGCTCCATCTGAATGTTGTTCGTTTCAATTTTTGGATGTTCATTTGGATGGAACATTTGAATGAATTTTTGTTTGTTTGTTTAATTTTTACAAATCTCTATCTCCATCTAGATGACTTTAACAAGAAAATGACTAAAATACCCATACTTTAATTTACTTATATTTTAAATCTTAATCTAAGCTATATTAATTTAATTATTGCTCTAAAATATATTTTCATCTAAATAATTTTTAAATTATTATTTTAACATATAAATTAAGTTTACGGTTTTGACGAAAAAAAGATAATTTTACGGTTTAGGCGGAAAACATAATTTTGCGATTTTTGGCGGAAAAACATAATTTTGCAATTTTTGGCGGGAAAATGTTATTTTGCGGTTTTGGCGGGAAACCATGATTTTGCGATTTTGGTGAAAAAAATGATTCCGCAATTTTGGCGGGAAAATATTATTCCGCAATTTTTTCGGTTTTGGTGGGAAGACAGAATTCCGAAATTTTCCCGCCAAAATCGTGATTTTATAGCTTTGGCGGGAAAATATGATTTTACGGTTTTGGTGAAAAACACAATTCTTCAATATTTTCGGTTTTGGCGGGAAAACAGAATTCCGTAATTTTCCCGCCAAAATCGTGATTTTATAGTTTTGGCGGGAAAATATGATTTTACGGTTGTGGTGGCAAACACAATTCTTCAATATTTTCGGTTTTGGTGGGAAGACAGAATTCCGTAATTTTCCCGCCAAAATCGTGATTTTATAGTTTTGGCGGGAAAATATGATTTTACGGTTTTGGTGGAAAACACAATTCTTCAATATTTTTGGTTTGGCGGGAAAACAGAATTCCGTAATTTTCCCGCCAAAATCGTGATTTTATAGTTTTGGCGGGAAAATATGATTTTGCACTTTTGGCGAGAAAATATGATTTTGCGGTTTTGATGAATTCCATAATTTTCTATCAAAAATCACGATTTTACTTTTTGGCGGGAAAAAAACACAATTCCGCGATTTTATGATTTTGACGAAAAATGACAATCATTGATTTCACGATTTTTAGAGATTTTATTTGGTGCAAATATGTAATTTTTAGAATATAAAATGAAAAATCTATGGAAAATAAACATTATTTGATTTATGATTATAAATGAGGGTATATTTGTCATTTGTTATTTTTGACTGAATCATCTCCATCCAAATGCTCCAATCATGTTCATCCAGATGAGTTTGACAAATTTGCCTAAAATTACAAACTCATTCAGATGATCCATCCAACTAATTCATCCAAATGATCCGTTAAATTGTAAAAAACGAACATCATTTTTCATCTCCATCCAGATGATCCATCTGAATGGAGAAACGAACAGGGCCTAATATATATTTGCATATTTCGAAATTAGTTTGTACGTAAACAGATATGAAGAAAAAAAAAATCTGAAATAATCAAACCAATAATATTTACTTATACAAGAAAATAGTGTATGAGTGTATATAAAAATTCTGAAATAAATGTGTATCATTAATATAACACACGCAACATACACATATTCTATAGTGTGTACAGCTGTATGTACATAAACATAATGCATGATGGATCATGACGACTATGTGGCATGCAGATAAAGGCGTCTCTGGTTTTTCTTGGGGCCACCAATACTATCAATAATGGTGTAATGTGCGATGTGTTTCATTCATTTAACTATAGTACAATAAAAAACAAAAATATACACTTATTCACTTCAAATTTCATTTCACAACTAGAAGCCACTAAACCTCTTTACCCTCATTCATGTAACTACTAATTTGAAATATTTTCTAGTAAACCCTACCAACATGAAAAAGCTTAACCTACTCTTTAACCTGACATAAAATAGAAGCTAATTTTCCATACAAAGATAACTTTATATTATACAAGTTTTAGTTACAAACTTAGACTTTGTGTAAGTCACACAAGTAGGCAATTAAAAAGGGAGGTTGAGGTGTCTATTAAATTTATAAGGACCCATAAAATCACCCACATTATATGCCTTACTGCATTAAAAAGAAAAGCACTTTTCAATTCAATTAATAAACTAATAAAAGTTAATTTCCTACTCAATCAAACCCATTAAAGCAGTAAGAAAAAAAAAAGCTTTAGATGGAATCTACTTAAGTCACTGATTAAGTTTTTATATTAAAAAGTTGTACGAATCAACCTTTATATTGTACAAGGAAAGTGATCATCACAGACTGTAAATCAGGTTTTTGTGTTTTGTTTTTGTTTCCTCCTACATTCTTTTGAAGGAACAGAAACAAATCAGAGAATCTGAAAATCCAAATTTTGGGTTGAAGAAGGTTTTGTTTGGTTTCTTTCGAGAAAACAATGTTTAAGTCATGGAGGAACGACAAGAACAAGATCAAGGCTGTGTTCAAACTTCAGTTTCAGGCAACTCAGGTTTGTGTTTTGTCTCTTTAAATCTCAATTTCATATTTTTCTCTGTGAAATTCAGACAATGTGTTTACTATAATCCTAGATCTGTTACTCCAAGTTTCAAGATTTGTTTTGAATGTGAATGTGAAAATTTGGGGATGTTACCTTTTTATTTTCAGGTACCGAAGTTGAAGAAGACTGCTTTGATGATCTCATTAGTTCCTGATGATGTTGGGAAGCCAACATTTAAGCTGGAGAAATCTGAGGTTAAAGAAGGGATCTGTTCATGGGAGAATCCAATTTATGTGTCAGTGAAGCTAATCAAAGAACCAAAAACTGGGATTGTTCGTGAGAAGATTTACCATTTTGTTGTTGCAACAGTGAGTAAAACCAACAATCTCTGTGACTATGTCTTTTGAGTTATTCTGAAGAAGAAAAAGACTCAAAATTTTTCAAAATCTGTTTCAGGGTTCTTCGAAATCGGGTTTTCTAGGAGAAGCTTCCATTGATTTTGCAGATTTTCTTACAGAAGCAGATCCATTAACTGTCTCATTACCTCTCAAATTTGCCAACTCTGGTGCTGTCTTAAATGTAATCTCTTTTCTTCTCCTTTTTGAATCCTGAAGTTAGAAATTGAAAAATGTATGAGAAGTTATATGAAGTGTTTGGTTGTTGGTGCAGGTAACAATCCATAAGATACAAGGAGCTAGTGATTTAAAGTAAGTAGTTTCTTCTACATGTTGTTGTATCCTGTTTTCTTCGTAAGAGATTTTTGACTTTCAAATTTTGCAGATTTATTGAGGAAAATAAAGATCAAACACTTAGCAAAGAAGACAGCTTCAAAAGTCTACAAAGCAATGATGAGTTAGAAGGATATAGCCAAGATGTAAGGTTTCTTGGTTCAGAGCGTTAATTAAACCGTCTTGTCTATTGGGAAAGATCGTGATAGTTATCGATTTTTTTTGTAGGAAAGGAGCTTAGATGTGAACACGGCTAAGAATGCTGGCCTAGGAGGTTCCTTTGATTCGATTGGTGAATCGGGATGGATAGATGATGGGAATGCACGGTTACCTCAACGACATAATTCAGTTCCTGCAACAAGAAACGGGCATCGAAGATCAAACACGGACTGGTCAGCTAGTTCAACATCAGATGAAAGTTACATTGAGTCAAGAAACAGTCCTGAGAACAATTTCCAAAGAGGATTCTCTAGTGTTACTGAATCGAGTGACCCTATTGAAAGGCTCAAGATGGAATTGGAAGCTTTGAAGAGGCAATCAGAGTTATCTGAGCTGGAAAAACAGTCTTTAAGGAAACAGGCCACAAAGGAGAGCAAACGGATACAGGAACTGTCGAAGGAAGTTAGTTGTCTCAAGGGTGAAAGAGATGGTGCTCTGGAAGAGTGTGAAAAGCTCAGGTTGCAGAATAGTAGAGATGAGGCTGATGCTGAAAGCAGATTGAGATGCATCAGCGAAGATTCAAGTAATATGATTGAGGAGATTAGAGATGAGCTGAATTGTGAGAAGGATTTGACGAGTAACCTTAAGTTGCAGTTGCAGAGGACACAAGAGTCAAACTCTAATTTGATTCTTGCTGTGAGGGATCTCAATGAGATGTTGGAGCAGAAGAACAATGAGATATCTTCTCTGAATAGCTTATTAGAGGAGGCTGAGAAGCTTGAAGAGGATAAGGGATTGGATTCTGGAAACAATGAGATAGATAAGCTAAAGCAACAGATCGAAGATTTAGTTTGGGAGTTAGATTCTTACAGGAAAAAGAACGAAGAACAAGAGATTCTATTAGATGAGCTTACTCAGGAATATGAGTCCTTGAAAGAGGAAAATTACAAAAACGTATCCTTAAAATTAGAGCGAAAAGAATGCTCAAATGCGGAAGACGAATTCTCGGATTCCAAGGATATGATAGAGGAATTGAAATCTCAGATAGAGATATTGGAAGGCAAACTGAAGCAGCAATCGTTGGAGTATTCGGAATGCTTGATTACAGTTAATGAACTTGAAAGTCAGGTGAAAGAGTTAAAGAAAGAACTGGAGGATCAAGCAAGCGCTTTTGATGAAGATATCGACACAATGATGCGGGAAAAAACTGAACAAGAGCAAAGAGCCATCAAAGCAGAGGAGAATCTAAGGAAAACAAGATGGAATAATGCTATAACAGCAGAGCGGCTTCAAGAAAAATGCAAGAGGCTTTCTCTAGAAATGGAATCAAAGCTGAGTGAGCATGAGAATCTGACGAAAAAGACATTGGCTGAAGCAAACGACCTTCGTCTGCAAAACAAAACTCTTAAGGAAATGCAAGAGAAAACACATACCGAGGTTACGCAAGAGAAAGAGCAAAAGAGGCACGTGGAAGAGAAGAACGAAGCTTTGTCAATGAAAGTCCAGATGCTTGAAAGTGAGGTCCTGAAGCTCACAAAGCTGAGAGATGAGTCGAATGCAGCAGCTACTGAAACCGAGAAGATTATACAAGAGTGGAGGAAAGAAAGAGATGAATTTGAGAGAAAATTTGCTTTGGCTAAAGACGAAGCCAATACAGCGCAGAAAGAGTTAACTCTCACTAAGTCGTCAAATGATGAAAAAGAGACCAGGCTCAGGAATTTGAAGACAGAAGTAGAAGGTTTAAGCCTACAGTACAGTGAATTACAAAACAGCTTTGTTCAAGAAAAAATGGAGAATGATGAACTGAGAAAACAAGTATCAAACTTGAAAGTCGATATTCGGAGAAAAGAAGAAGAAATGACTAAAATCCTAGATGCAAGGTATGTGGAAAATAAACTAACTAAATTGAAATGTTATTTTTCAGTTGTGAATATTTGACTTATTACTATCTAACACAACAATAACAGGATGGAAGCAAGGTCGCAAGAAAACGGACACAAAGAGGAGAATCTAACAAAGCTATCAGATGAATTGGCTTATTGTAAGAACAAAAACAGTTCAATGGAGAGAGAGTTGAAAGAAATGGAAGAGAGATATTCAGAGATAAGCCTGAGATTTGCAGAGGTAGAAGGAGAAAGACAACAACTTGTGATGGCTGTCAGAAACCTCAAGAACGGTAAGAAGTTCTAGTATATGTATGTCACTGCGAATACAGGTGTTATCAGATCATAGTAGAAATCTTTTATATAACTTGTACTGTTAGTAGAATTCGTTTCTCTCATAAAACATTATTTTAAACTTGTCAAGAAATCAATATTTCGACATGTATTGCCTATTTTCTGATCTTGCCTATGAGAACAACATTACCTCAAACCTATAATTCCATTTTTGAGGGACTACATAAGTATATGGTCCGTTAATTATGATCTTGAAGAAAGTGAAAAAGTTGGCTTACATAAAGATTTTGAGTTTCCGACCTCCAATCTGATCATCATACTTACTTTCTGACTGGTTTCTGCTTAGTTTCCAGTTTTACGGTGTGTTTGTTTCTTTACTTCCAGACAAGTTTTGTTTGGCCTCCAGTTCCATTTACTGTGTAAGATAGAGACTGGAACGAAAAAACAAAGGTGTTAAAGCAATCAATGGTATGAACAAATCTCACTTATATAGGGATCATATATAATGAATACCTGTTTTGCTCGTTTATCAATTGGTGTCCATGACTTAAGAGGCGAGTAAAATCTCTCGTTTTTTGGCGAGGCTGAAGAAGTTTTTGAACGCTTCTGCTTTTTCTCTTCTGGAAATTTTTTGCCTCCTTTATACTTGAAAAACTCTAGTATGGAAGGACTCTTTCTCTTGGTACTAGCTTTCTTTATGTTCCCTGGAGTCTCCAAGCTAGAGGGATTGACATAAGAAGGAAGAGATTGATGTTGTTTCCTTGCCCTGCTTCTTTCTCGAACTCTGTTAAGGAAATCAACCGTCCAAGGAGAACTTTGTACTTGATTTGAAGAACGGATTGCGTTCGATAGTGGAGATCCACCAAAATGTGATATCTCTTCTCTAAATGGAAGCTCCGTTGTTGGAACTGCAGATCTCCGAGTTAAGACCTCCTCCAAAAGGGTTCTTTGTCGTTTTGCTGGATAGTTATCAACATAACCACGCAAAGAAGCATTGTTATCATATTTTGAATCTTTCTCGGTGGTGAATCTTTCAGAACTCAAGTCGATCTCAGCTGCTTTTGGGAAGTTAGGCTGGAGAGATCCAAAGAAAGATAACTTCCTTGCAGATTTTGATTTTCTTGGAAGTTCCTCTTCATCAACATCAGAAACTATTGGAGAAAACCTATTGTAACCAGGAGAAGGCGGGAAGTCTTCCTCCAGAAATTTATCAGCTCTGTCGATTACTTCACCTTTGTAGTCTGCGATGAAACTCTCGGAGTTCCTATTGTCATGCAAGTTGAAATCTCCCATCACTGGAAATTTACATCCTCTGTTTTGGCTCTTGAACTTGTCTTTAACTGGGAAACTCCAATCTTCTAATTCAGGAATTCCAGGAAGACTGTCCTCCACTGAAAAACCAGGCTGATCTTTCTGCCAAAATGTGTCCTTTGATGATGAACCACGTCTTGGCTTCTTGTCAAATCTCTCAGGATCTTTAGATGGCCAAGAGTCATTGGGATGACTGATCCCAGAAGGCTTGAAAGGTGCATCGGAGAATTCAGTGACAGGGTCAAAATGAAATATCTCATTATCTCTCGATGACCAAGAATCATCAAGTTGGAAATCACCAGAAGACTTGAGCTGCGCATCAGCAAATTCTGTGGAGGGAGCAAAATGGACCAAGTCGTCCATATCTATCTCATCTTTCTCAGCAGTGTACTGTTTCTTTTTCGAACCAGAATGGACACTGACATGATGTGTGTCTGAGTCAGGTCCAGAAGATACCGAAGAAGAGCTGTCTGTCATTACAGATCTGGAGTCCTCCCTCGCTCCGTATCTGCATAGTGAACTGAATAGATCAACACTCTCTTCAGGTACATGATACTTTTGCATCCTTTCAACCTTGCTTTTATGTGGGAGCTTCATGAATTCGAGAAGTGACCCAGAAGATGACAGAATAACTTGAGCTGTGAGTGGATTCACGGAAGGAAACTTGGTGAGAAATGATTCTGCTAGAGATTCTGACTCGGGCATTTTGACATGGAGTTTGGACAACTTAACAGACGACTTGATACACCTCAATATAATTTCATCCGTGAAATCAGCTGACGATGAGCAAAACATCTGTAAACTGATTCCCAGGCTACCAGCTGCTGCATACAGTTCATCAGAGGAGTCCATTATTGTAGCCAGGAAGGTGGGTTCCCCCTCAAAAACCTGTATGAAAAATTACAATCATTCTTTAAGTTCTCAGGACTCACTCTACAGTTTAGAACAAAATGTTGCAGAGACTTGGTACATAAGTGAGTAGCAAACATCTAGTAAGTTTGTAATCATCAAGTTAGCAAAAATATTAGTGCAATGTTCTCACAAACGAATGGCAAGAAGCAAAGTTCCATGGAATTTACCATAATGCAGGTGCTGAAACTAAAACTCAATGACGTCAAAACATTGGTTGCGATATCTCCAATCCATGAAAGTGAGCTAGAGGAAGTACCAATAGTTGCAGCCGACTTCTTACTAACAGTTTCACAATCATACCAGAGTAGGCAAACTGCAGGACTTAGCATCAGGTCCACAGGTAGATCTGAATCGCGCTCCACAACTTGCACTCCTTCTTTTTCCATTACTAACACCTTCTGGTATGTACTTCTTCTGGATATGATCATCTCCTTATCAACAGTTTTTGTGTTCACAACAATCACATATCTTTGGTCAGAGAGAACTCCTTGTTCAATTATCCCACGTTTTCTTTCAGATTCTTGAGGCATGGAGATATATTCAAATTCATTTGTGGGTTCTGAAGATCCTGCATAACACACACTTTCAAGTGGAACAAAGTTCAACACTTCTTCCAACCAGCCAGTTTTCGTCTCAACTTCATCTCCCTACAAAAGAGATATTAAAGTTCAGTCATAAGTTCATATTATGAATCATATTCAAACAAAGCGTTCAATATATGCAGTTATGGAACAAGCGTGAATACCAGTGATGTGACAACACAAGTTTAGGTTCAAGTACATACTAATGTTAAACTTGTATGATTTTCAGAGTTGAAAACCAATCAAGATCATGTGCTCGTGAAAACATTATTTGTGAATTGTGATATAGATTGCACCTCTGCTCTTAATTTGAAGCCTTCACACACAGACTCTTCCATCATATTATACAATCTACAGATACAATTTGTAAGAAAAAGGTTGAAAGTTGAATGCTTCTCACCTTTATCATTTTGAGACTATAAGGTACTGTAACACCTGCACACAGTTGCCCGCATGCACTGGACATATCCATCTCAACTTTTATGAAATGGAAGTCAGGAAAGGAATCCAACTCCGAAGGAAAAGAAAATCTGGGCGAGGCATCTGGACCTCCATATTCTACAATGACGCTGAAATTCTCCACAGGAAAAGATGGAGAAATTTGCCTTGGATGAAAAAGAAAGGACTAGTTAGCTTAACTACTCCCAAAAGTCAATTTAACTAAAAGATATTGAACAAAGAATCGATCATTGATAAGAGAATATGACTATAGGAAGAAATTATACTCACTCGTAAGAGATAATTAGACAGTCTGAAATCGGCAGGAAACCATGTTCTATGGTATTCAACCCCATGGCTTCATGAACATTTGGTCGATTTCCACTTGGGGAGGGACTGTTGAGCTCATTGCAAGATAACCCCATGGACATCAGTAGCCTCTTCAGCGAGGACCAAAAAACTTTCTCAGCCAAAAGTAATGCTTTAGAGTTCCCCTGGGCAAATTCTGACTGTAAAATCCCCTGAATAACAGCTAGTGATGGATGTGATCTTGTGACGTCTGTCTCATCTGATTTGTGTTCTGTTTCAACTGCTGAGTAGAGGGTATGCAATCCTAGCTTCATGGGATTTGAGCTTCGACATAACTTGTTAAGATAGAGATATGCCACATGGATACCGAAGAAACACATATACCATGTCATCTGTTTAATTGCTAGTAGTAATGCAAACGTGAAAGTCTTATCATCCGCCAACTGTGTTTTGTGGACATTTGCCTTTCTTATGCAGTCAATAAGCTTTCCTTTAGATATGCTGAGTAACTTAAGTTTATCTTCTGATAAATTCTCTGACTCATCCTTCACAAGAGTTAAATAGCTCCTCACAAAGTCCCCAACAAGGGCCAGAATATTTTCTGAAGGGCGCACACTGTGAAGTATCATTTCCTCTGTCTTCGGGTTTGGGTGCATGCCACCAGATATACATGAAGCCTTCGAGTCAATAGACATAAATTTATGGTTGGCAGTCTTAGCAGCTTCAACTCTAGACTCGAGATTATCTTCAATCACAGCCTTCTGAGGATCCATGAAAAAGGTTAAGTCATCAAAAGCAGACATTGATTTGAACAACAGCGTAGCCTTCTTAGCATTATCATCCACTCCACAATCCCTGGCTCCTGTTTTTTGGAAAAGGTTTTCCAATGACCCATGGGAAGTATTAACAGGAGCATGCTCATCAAGGGTAGATATACCATAGAAAGGTTCAGTGCATTTCTCTACAAGTGGCTCGCAGAAAGCATCTTCAGAGAAAATGAAATCATAAACCCATTTTTCTCCTTCTGCAGATTCCCACTTAAAATCAATGTTGAGTGTAACTATTTCTTCAAACGGATAATCACAATGGTTGTGGTTTCTTTCCTCAAGAAGGTTCCAAGGCAAGTATATGTCATTTGAGGCAGACAAGGATTGAGGCTTGATCTTTGACAAAACATCCTCATAAATGAGATCCAGAGATCTTGTCATCTCATAATCATGTAAAATAGGAGTAGGCAGAGACTTGAAGGCATCATCTGTGAAGGCAAGTTCGGAACTGACAACTAATTCATCGAAATTCTTGAAGTTCATCTCTTTACTGAACATCCCATGACATATTTCTGGTTCAATGGCTTTTTGAAGACAAAGGAAGATATCAAAAACATCAGATATCTCCACATCCAGGATCTTAAATTCCTCAAAAGTTACTGGGAGAGCCACCTTTCCCTGTTGTTCAAACAGAAAGTTTTCCTCAGCATTTGATATTTCCAGGATATTCACTATATCCACTTTAGAAAATTCATCCTCTGGCAACAAATCAGATTGACCACTTTTGTTCAAATAGCAATCCGTAGAGAGGATATCCAATAGATCATAACCCTTAGAGCCTATAAGCTCCTTAGAATTGATAATGAGAGAACTCACTGCGTTCTTGTCTTGGGGTTCAATTGTTTCAAGAACAGTTAATACTTTATCAAGCATAGATAAGCTCGAGAGTTCTCTCAAGTTTACTTCATCCACTTCTAGAAGGGGAAATCTGGCATCTTTGAACCATGGTTGATTCTTGCTAGAGCATTCATTTTCTGCTACCGAAGTATTGTTCTCTGTGAAGTAATCAGAAGAAATGTAATCAACAGAATAAATCCTTTGGTGGATGTCATTTGAGTTCTGTAAGATAGTATCTAATTCGACATATTTAACCTGCAATGAGAAGAGTACCTAAAATCAGATGATGAAAACTCAATATCAACACAACAAGGCCAGCAAGTTAAGATTAGCTCTTTCCATACTGCTAAATAGAATCTTCCATGAAACTGATTAGTCAAAGAGCTTTGTCAATCGGAAAGAAGAATCGGAACCAGAGACTAACAGGATAACCAGTTCTACCACTCTACAGCAAAAGCAAAACTACTGTGGTGTGTGCCAACTTTACACTTTTGACTTCTACTGAAATCAACTCAGGGATTTACCGGTTCAGTTTCGATCTCTAGAACCTCAGAGAAACATTGGAGATCTTCCCTCTTAGATGAGATCATTCCTTCCTGCATATTGGAAGATAAGTTATCTCGCAAGGAGAAAGAAAAGGTTGAACTAGTTCAATTGGTACAATGTTTACACAGCTTGAGCAATACCATTTCAAAATCCAACTCCGGAGTCTCCAACTCCATAATGTTAAATACAGCTTTGTCCTCAATGGCATCTCCGTCATTCTTCTGCGATAGATCATAACTTATGTTATTCAAACTCCAGTCAGATTCCCTTAAGCTACCAAAATTTCCAACCCAGGTATGAATATGAGATCCAAGCAACAATCACAAACCAAAGATTCCGGAAAATCTACAAACCAATCTCACTATAAGAAACCAAGACCATTGACAGAAGCAGTCATATACACAGCGAGACTCAAGCTGAGAATCGCCAAATCCAAGGAACTTTACCTCGTCTGAGAAATAATCTCCGAGGGAAGAATCATCAATTTCAAAAACTCCATAGTCCACACTAACGCAATCGGGAACCACGTCGGAAAGGAACTTCGACAAAGCAGCTTCAATAGGCAAATTTCCGATCGGGAGACAGACATTTTCGACAGAGCCAAATCGGAGACGGTCTTCTTCTCCGTCGTAGACGATAGGTGCCGGAAAATTATCAGGAGCCGGAAGATTGAGGAAGCCTAGGGTTTCAAATACCTGAGAAGATGGAGTAGAGAAGTAATCGATATTGAGAAATCGAGTTCGCATCGTAATTCTCCAGATCCGTCTTGGGATGTGATACTGTAACAGTGATGAAGAAGAAGAGAACGAATTTGAAATTGGCGGTTTCGATTTTTTAAGAAATTATCTTCCGTCGATTTCAAGTGAGAGAGAGAGAGAGAGACTGAAGCAACGCTCGCGCTTGTCGTCTTTCAATTACAAATGAGAACGATCTGCCGTTTTTAAATTTCAAAACAGCACGCAGTTGGTTTCTGTATTGATTTATTCTCATGCCGTCTCTATTATGGAATGCCGTTTTGTTATATTTAAACAACACGCAGTGCACATGCCAAATAATCACATGATGGGGCCAATAAACGTGGACCGACTAAAAATAATAGAAGTTACATCGATAGGCTTCTCTAATAAAGATCGGATAAAAAATAGGGAAATTGAACAGACTATACTCCGAAGAGTCGTTATTTAGGTGCCCGAAAAAGCTACTGTTTGGCTGATACTGTGCATGTGGAAATTGCGCATGTACCCCTATATATCGGGAAGATCTTTTTATACTGTTTGAAATATATTGTGTCAGGCGGCCGCATTAAAATCTTATTTGATCATTATTGTTATCCGCGTGTAGTATTTTTTGTTATTTTCTTTATTTAATGATCTCGGGGAAACCAGTCGTCATCATCATTTTTCTTCTATATGGAGAGTCGCATCCCTATTTCGTCTTAGTAAAACACAGAGCTTTTCAGAGAATTGAAGTTGTTTCGTCGTCCTGTCTTCTGTGTTGTCTCAATTAGCCGGAGTTAAATTGTCTTCGTCGCATAGCCACAGTAATTTTCCTATCTATATTGCTTTCTAGGTTTTCTCAGAGGCTGATAAGATTTTCGTTTATTATTTTCTAACGGCGGTTTTCCTTTTTCTTGCTAGATGCGAGAGATTGAACTTCCGAGGCGTTTGATCGCTGTTGGTGAAGAACCTCTTGGGGAAAGAGTGAATGTATACCACAAAATCAAAACCCTCTGCGGCATTATCGAAGCATTGGATGACGAAGAACGTGAGTATATTGCGGGTACTTCGCTGGGTGGAATTTTGGATTTCCCTAATAAGCCGTCGTGGTCTGCGAGTTTTGGTATATTCCTTTTGAGTCGCCAATTGGATGTAGCGAAACCCAATGAGATTTGGGTTGTTTACGCCGGCACCCCTGTTCGTTTCTCGCTGCGGGAGTTCAAACTTGTTACTGGCCTTCCTTGTGGTAAGTATCCGTCTCGGAAAAAGATGAAGAAAAGAGGGACGGCTGGGAAAAAAATTCCTTATTACAGCACTTTGTTTGGGCTTGAAGAAGACGTGACAGTGGAAAGGGTTGTCACGATGTTGAAAAAGAGGATTGTCTCTGATAGAGACGTAAGGCTGAGATACGCGTGCCTGGCCATCGTTGATGGGTTTCTTATTCCTACTTCTCATTATCCCAAAATAGTGAAGGAACACGCTGAGATGTCTGAAGATTTGGAGGGTTTTCTTGCTTATCCTTGGGGGCGGTTGTCCTTTGAGATGATGATGACGTCAATTAAAGAGAGGGAAGTTGAGCAACTCGCTACTACTTGTGTTGCCGTTCAGGGCCTGTTATACGCTCTTCAGCTTGTTGTTTTGCAAGCTGCTCCAGCTATTCAGGAAGGCCCGTTGATGGATGAGGTGGTGGGGACCGACTCTGATGAAGATGAAGCTGTTGAAGTCGCTCCTCGCCAGTTGGTCCCCCTGAAGCTTGGCAATGCGAAAGATTTGGATGACAAATGCGCGGTAAAAAATCTAATATCCGATAATTTTATTATCTTGATATCATTTGTGTTAACGTCAATAATCATCTATGATATGTTTTACTATGCAGACGTATGTGGAGCCTATCATTTGCCCTGACGTGGAGATGAACCCGCAAGAAGATTTGACCTGGTCTGATGATGAGGAAGATGTGAGGGTTGATAATATCGTCAAGTTAGTTGGTGAAGGGATTACTTTTCGCAATGAAATGTTCACTGGGGGATGTATTCCATCGGAGGTGGTAGTGGTGCCAAAAAAGGTTAAGAGGGGTGGTAAATCCAAAATAGTCCGTGGTAGGAAGACACAAAACCAAGGGAGGAACCCGGTTGGTCTCCGAAGGAAGCATCATAGTCCCATTCTAGAGGAAGGTCAAGGTTCTGGTTATGTGGGGAAAGAAGATTTGTCTCTATTGCTCGACGACAAACTCGACGGCCTAGAAAAAAGGATTATTCAAGGGGTGATTAATTGGTTTGTCAAGAACACTGTTATTGACGTTGATAATTCCAAAACCCCGGCGACATCAGGAAACCCCGTCCCCGCTGATAACTTGAAACAATCTGCTGTTGGGAAAAATGGGAATCCTTCCCCTGTTCATGCCTCTGGTGCTCATGCTATGTATGATTCTTTTCCAGCTGGTGATTATAATATCCGGTCTTCTACACGTGTTGACGTGATGGCTGGTGTTGAAGATGTATTGAGTTTCTACAACAATTCTAATAACGGCGGCGGTGATGGTAATAATGTGTCTGGTGTGCCTCCCAACCAAGATAATGAAATGGTTAGTTGATACTAGTGTTGTGAGCTCTACTATATGTTGTTAAATTGTCAGTTTGGCCTGTAACAATGTTTTATTGTTGGCAGAACGAAAGCGAGAAGACTATGCCACTTCCCGAGAATCCTGGTGATAAAGATAAGGTTAGGTGTTTACATTAAAACGTTGATAACATTTTCCTTATCGTTTTTGTTGGTCTGGAAATTGTGAATATTTTGTGGCGATTGTATTATGCCCTTTTTTATTCATTTTTGCTTGTGTGTGGCCTCCTAATTATTTGTTAACTTGTTTTTATTTTTTGCAGGTCCCATTGTCTGAGGTGTCTGCTACCTTGCCGGACAGCAGCTTGCAGGTTGCGTAGTATAGCTAAGACTTATGTATTAGATATCCATATATTTACCGGCTAACGTCTAATAAGCAATTACGAATTATTAGGGTGATGACCTGGAAACATCGTCGCCCAGAGAGTCGGAGGTAAGTTAGATAGGAAATTTCGTCATTGTAGAACATTTTTTAGAATATTTTATTTCTTATTCATATATTAATTGTTTCAGTCGGGGAGTGAGACTACTCGTGAAAGTCAGAAACTGGTGGATAATAATGTAGTTACTTGCTCATTTCTTCATCCGTTTTATCGCTATTATACGAATATATGTATCAAGTTATTGTAATGCTGTTACATTTATGCTTGTTAGGCCCTCAGCCCCCTACATTCTGATTCGCCACCTCCTTCAGATGCTGATGTTTGTTAAATGATTTTTATTTATTAATCGTTGTATATAGTAGTTTAGCAGCTAAGTATTATATGTGGCTAACTAATTTATAAGTGACTTTTTTGTCTGAAGCCTGGGGATGTCCCTGCTTCATCGCCCCCAACATTACCTGTCCTCCCCGATGGAAGTGGTGCGGTTGTGGGAGCTTCTGTTTCTGTCTTGGTAATGTTCGATCTTCATCATGTTTCCTTTTATTATTTTCCCTTTTGTTTTGTGGTAGTTCTCCTTCTCGCGCCGCGTTTATTCAATTTTCCCCACGACTCCACAGGTCAACAACTCTGCTGAGGCCGTCGAGCATCGAGTTCGAGATCTGGTTTTGCCATTTTTTTTTTACATTGCTATTCATTTTTGTACCCCCTTCTTTTTTATTTAGCCGATAAGATCGTTATCATTCATATTTTTGTAATTATTTTATTCTTTTTTGCAGGCAAACAGCAGTCCTTTGGAATCAACCCCCGCAGTCGAGGAAGAGAAGGAATCTGAGCAGGTCAGTAGTTCCTTCCCTTTCACTAAGCTGCATTTTATTAAATCCTTATCCGGTGATTTCAATTTAAGGATTTCACTAGCCAGTAACCGGTGATTTAGCAGTTAAAGATTGTTATCATTTATTTTCTTTTAATTATTTTATTATTTCTTGCAGGCCAACATCAATCCTTCAGAATCAACCACTGCAGTCGAGGAAGAGAAGGATTCTGATGAGGTTAGATATGTCTCTAAGTTGCATTATGTTAAATCCTTATCCGGTGATTTTGATTTAAGGATTTCACTAACCAGTAACCGGTGATTTAGCAGTTAAGATTGTTATCATTCATTTTCTTTTTAATTATTTTATTCTTTCTTGCAGGCCAACATCAATGCTTCAAAATCAACCCCTGCAGGCGAGGAAGAGAAGGATTCTGATGAGGTTAGATATGTCTGCCCTGTTAAGATTTCATTTGGTAAAATACTTAAGCGGTGATCTATTTCTTGTTTCTTTTGTAGGATTTCACCACTCCCCCCCCGTCACCCCAGTCTCGACCTTACGTTAAGGTTATCTTCTAACTTTGCTGTTATCTCTGATTGTTTATATTCATCAGTTTTTTATAATTTTCCATTTTGCAGGATGTTTTTTGTGCCAAACCCCTGGCCTTTGTTGATGGCAAGCCCGCCCCTGTTGTCCCCTCGAATGTCCCTTTGAAGCCTGGTAGGAGGAGCAAAAGGCTTAGAACCTTTTCTAGTAAATTAGATGAGAGGTTCCATTTCGATAAGAAAATTAAGGGCTTAGTTGGCCACCCTTCACCGTTGGTAGTTGGAAGTAATCAATGCGTTGACCCTGAGGAACGATTCCAAGGATCTCTTAAGAAACTTAAGGCGACTAGGTATTAACTTAGGTTAATTTAGTTACCGTATAATGGTGGTTATCCGATATTTTTATCATTATTCGATGTTTTTAGGATTTAGCATTTGTTTTCCCTTGCAGTTCTGTTTCCCTGGGTGGGGATATTTTGCTTGCTAACAAGGATATTTTTGAATTGATTGAGCGGAAAAAACATCTCAACAACAAGGTATTAAATCCTCTTCTTTGTTTGTTTTAATTTATCATAACCCCTTTTGTTTATTTTTTCTTGGTTTCCTTCAAGGTGTTGGATGCACTAATCAAGTTCAGTCGGCATATATTGAGGGTTGACGATGGTGACGGCGAGAAGTTGCGTGTTGAAGTCCTCGATTCGAAGTTTGTTTCCCAGCTAACTCGTCTTTATTACAAGTTCTCCAAATCTGATACCCTTGGAGATTTCATTTTCCCAGCAACATTGATTGATATGTTACGGGGAGCTGGGGATCCTGAGCGGGTTGAATTATTTTCGGAGGCTGATTATCTTTACCTGCCGTTTAACTTCGACAAAAAACATTGGGTTGCATTGTGTGTTGACCTCAATGGCGGCAAGATTGTAGTCCTTGACTCCAATTATCAGCTTCGTAAAGATGCAGCTCTCCAATCTGAACTTCAGCCTCTTGCTGTCATGCTGCCTTTCCTTTTCAAACAAGCTGCATTTAATCCGTCTATGAAGCAGTTGCTTGTTAACCCATTTTCTATTGAACGTCCTCTCTCCATCCCTCAGGTTTCATCTCCGTTTGATTCTGGGGTCGTATCTGTCTTCTTAATTCATGCGCATGCCACTGGAGGGCTGGAAGAGTGTAATGATTTTGACGTTGGGGCGATTGAGAGTGAAGTGAAAAAGCTCGTTTGTGCCATAATGATTGCCGGTGTTGCTTCCTAACTGTTTTATTAGCGATCTTAGTTGTTTCATATCCTGAACCTATCTCTCTCATCTTTTAATGTTTGGGTATTGCTACCTTTTTAATTTCTTTGTTTATCACTCTTTTTAAGTAATATCTGGAGTTTTTAATTGGTTGTTCTTTTTTATGTCTTAATTGGCCGATTCGTAACCCCTACCTGTGTATCCTTCCTGTTGTAACGTAAACCTTTTGTTACTACGTAACAAATTCAGTAATTTTTTGGGTAAAACTAAGTGCCCCCTGATAATGTTAACCGCGACGTTTAACTAAAAAATATTTTAATGTTTGCACCCACCCTTGTTGAATATCGTCTCCACTTTGATGGTAAAGCTCCTATCCTCCTATTGAAATCCCGAACCCGTGATATAGTAGTTAAAGTAAGATATAGCCGTTAACCTAAGATATTTGTTTCCTCAGAAATCCATTCCCTTACAACAATACATTAGACACACAAGACAACCAAAATGACATAAAACAAACATTCATCGATGTCTCAAAATAAGCAATGACAACAATGACTCAAATCTGAGTCAACTAGAGAACGATGACTCAACCTAGTAGCTTAATGACACCCACCATGATCAAACAACCAAAAACAAAAAAAATCATCATCTTATTCATCCTGGAACTGAACTCAGTCATTTTTTCCATCATAGCATCTTCCACTCTCTCAAAAATCTCTTTCTCAAGCTCCTTCTGCATTTTCTCGAAAATCATCTCGTCGTGCTTCATTGAATCTGTTATGATCTCTTTCATGTCTTCTTGCAGTCCCTTAGTTTGTTCAAACAATGTCGATACCTCATCACACAATGCCTCATCAACCCACTTAAATGTGTGGTTATCATTCATAAGCTTCAACGACAATGACAAGTATAAGTTCAATGAGAAGCTAAAATAAACATCACACTCCAAAGTTCAACGAAAGGCTATTACCCTATTTGTTGCAGCATAACCACAACGAAAGTAGCGGCGGAATGGATTTGGGTCGGATTTTGAAATTTTTTCCACGATTTGTTCTCCACACCAACATTTTTTGGGTACGCCTTTCACTCTTTGTCGGACATTTGATGATCCACTTGAAGCTCCAGAGATATTGCTCATGATTAGAGGGGTCGATTTCAGTGATTGACGATTTTAGGTTTTTTTTTTTTTTTCGTTTTGGGGATTTTGGAGAAGCAGATGGAGTATATAGGTTTGTGGGTCGGGTTTTAGGCATGGGTCGGATATCAAATTGTAGCTTTTGTTATCGCGATTCTTCACTAAGTAGTACATATTTTTTTTGTTAGTAGTTTGTAATGAATGTCTATCACGTTTAATTGTTTGTTTAAACATCAATGTTAAGATGTTTTTTTCGCAGCTTTTGTTATCGTGGCACTGCCCAAATTAGTCGATATACAGTTTGGTAGCAGTTTATTTCTTTATTTTTGTATCTCATTTATACCCATTTTACTGCTAACCCTTTTTTTAACTCTTTTTTTTTCTTCTATCACATTCATTACGCGGTAATCTTTTATTTAGTGAAGTCGTTGTTGTCTTATCTTTTTATTTCAGGACGCTAGTTACCTTTCAAGTTTGTTGTCTTATCTTTTTATATAGGTTTGGAGAAGCAGATGGAGTATATAGGTTTGTGGGTCGGGTTTTAGGCATGGGTCGGGTATCAAATTGTAGCTTTTGTTATCGCGATTCTTCACTAAGTAGTACATATTTTTTTTGTTAGTAGTTTGTAATGAATGTCTATCACGTTTAATTGTTTGTTTAAACATCAATGTTAAGATGTTTTTTTCGCAGCTTTTGTTATCGTGGCACTGCCCAAATTAGTCGATCTACAGTTTGGTAGCAGTTTATTTCTTTATTTTTGTATCTCATTTATACCCATTTTACTGCTAACCCTTTTTTTAACTCTTTTTTTTTCTTCTATCACATTCATTACGCGGTAATCTTTTATTTAGTGAAGTCGTTGTTGTCTTATCTTTTTATTTCAGGACGCTAGTTACCTTTCAAGTTTGTTAATTTTAAGTAGAGGGTATATATCGTGGTACATATTTTGTTACAGCATATCATTCAACATAAACATATATTTAACATTCATAAGGAAGGTTTGTTGGGATCGTCCCTGATTGCAGATAATACACATTTCTTGGATCAGGATCCGTACGTATATACATTGAAAATTTTCTGATCTCGGAATTCTTGTTATTTATAAAACATTGCTTCTTGCCAGTCCCCTAATCGCGGCACCATCCGTTCAAACCCTCCCTAGTCCAAAAAACAGTCTCCTCCTTCCATCTTCAACCGCCAAAAAACCTTCTCCCTCCTCGATTACTTGCCCCCCTGCGGTACATGACTTTTTCAATTAGCACATGTTTCCATGTTTTATCTGATAACACCTACCCTATCGAATCTAGTTGTAATCATAGAGAATCATTGTTAGCTATATATCTTTTACCGCTATCGGCCCACGGCATGTTGCCCTGTTGTGGCCAATTCCCCTGCAGCGTGAACACCTTTTCGCCGAAGTTCTCTGGAAAAATTTAAAAACTTCATTATTACATATCATACGAGACCGATAACTATATTTATTATTTGTTAACACTCTTATCCGTTAACTATCTTACCTTAAACTCCCCCCTTGACAGCATCCTTCTCTTTCTTGGGCGACCTGGTGGCCTGCGGACATAAGGTGGGGCCAGTTTCCCCCCTCCGATATCATCTGGGGACGGAGTTAGTGTATCCATATCGGGGACTGGCATTATTATGCCTTGGTAGGCCAACCTTAGATGAGGCACTGTGTGATGTATGCCTACCATTGTGTCTACCCGAATCCCCTCTTTTATAGCTGCTGCTATTGCGTGGGAACAAGGAATTGTTAATAGCTGGAACTCTCTACATGTGCAAGTTCTCTCCCACAAGTTTACAGCAAATCCGGAGTCATTTCTATCTCTCACTTCATAATTGGCCTCCCCGATCTTAAGCACCACATATCCAGCTCCTTTCTCAAAATTCTCAATCACCATTTCATTCACCTTGGGTGGTAAAATGTTCCCCTCCTGCTGAGCAGCTTCTCGCCTGAGGGCAAACCATGTAACCAGCGTGGTTCGCAGTGATTCTAGAATAGAAATTACCGGATAATCCCGAGCCATTGTTAACACATTATTTAGCGATTCCGCTATGTTGCTCGTCATGAAGTTAAACCTATCTCCAACGAAATGCGACCTAGTCCAATGCTCAAACCCGATCCCTGTTAGGTAATCTGCGCATGGTGGGTGCATTGCTCTTATCTCAGCAAATATTCCGTTGAAATCACTTAGCCGGTAAGCCCTTGCTGCTCTTGCTACTAGAACACTTAACGCCTCAGATTTGAACATTGCTACAATGTTCCTTTTCAGATGTACCACGCAAGCTGCATGTGAAGCCATAGGGTAAACCTGCACCATCATAACCGAGGCGTTATTTTGTTTAATGAGTATATGCAAGGCATTTCAACAATGTAATATGTAATTATATGTTTATCTTGCTAATTTCTATATTATCATGATATTGGTTAAGTTAGTGCTAAAGAAGTAAACGTATTAGTCATCTGTTTGAGGATTTTGTCATACCTTACGGATGCTTGTATAAATTGATGAGTGTCTGTCTGACACAAACACTAGATCTGGATCATCAGGTATCGCATCTGTTAGCCTCTCCATGAACCATGTCCATGCATCATCGTTTTCGCTGTTCACTATCCCAAAAGCAATGGGGAAAACTTGGAAATTGGCATCCTGAGCGCTTGCAGCGATTAGGCATCCTCCATACCGTCCCCTTAGGTGAGTGCCATCAATCACTATCACTTTCCTCATATATTCATATCCTTGGATGGAAGCGTGGAGTGCGAAGAACAAATACTTAAAGCGTACACCACCGGAGCTATCTTTCTCTGTCTCCAACGCCACCAATGAATTAGGGTTTGTCTCCAACAGAAGTTTGAAGTAAGGTTGAATTAAAGCATAACTCCCCATTGCTGAACCCATCGCATTGTCCATTGCTATTTCTCTGGCCCTCCATGCTTTCCAGTAAGACACATTAAGGCTAAATTCTTGTCGTAGCATTTTCCTCAACTCGTTAGGTCGTGGTCCTCCCCCAACTCCAAGATACTTGGTCCGCATCAATTTCCCGATAACCGCAGTTGATGCTTGTTTATGGAAGTCTCCTCGCGCGTCAACACTGCAAGTATGATGGAGAGTCGCGCTTTTAACTTCGAATCGCTCGCTATCCTCTAGCTTTGTTGCGTAAACCCGCCACTGGCACGTATGGCTGACGCATACCGCTAACAGTATGTTGGGGCATGATTTGGCGTAAATGAAATGAAATTTTCGCCTTATTGCATGAATAGCAAGCTTTGTTGCGCAGTCTTCCTTACTTTTGAACAACCTGCCAATGAATATGTCGTCCCCTTCGTAGTCGGCATCCATCAGGGCCCGATGCAAATAATCTGGCAATAGAAAAAGTAACGGTTAAGTTAAGTTATGAAGTGATAATACCGTTAGCAAATTATTTGTGTTAGCAACTATTGTCGCTATCGAAACAACTGTTATCACCGTAATAGTTATTTGTAACTAGGATATGTTAACTACTACTTTTTTAAGTAAAGGCAACTAAATACACTTCACCTACCTTCTTCTCCCGGGTCGTCGAAGTACGGTGGTGCGTCTCTATCATACAGGACTGTTGGAACCGGAATTTCCTTCAAAACCATCTCCCCCATTTTTGCTCCTACCCTTGCCGTTGATGCCTCTCCCAAATCTTGAAATGTTTTGGCGCCGGGGGCTGATACTGCCTTTCTCTTATTCATGTTTGTTGTATCAGTCGGTCCCATACATAGCGGCCCATCTGGGTCTGAGTAATAATGAGCTAGCATGTCTTCCCCTACATTCAGTAATCACACTCCAAGTTAGTTACCACGTAACACTACACTTACGATATGTTTATAGTTATCTAGTAACTTACCTATCTGCGAGAGGCAGTTGTTGCTCGATATATCTGTGTCATCCATCAGCTCGTCACTGTCGAAGCTCAAGCTTGCAGATAGCTCTGTTGGTGTTCCATATGTTGAGTCCGTTGATGATACAGATACTATCATTGGCCCATCCGTATTTGGTTCGGCACTTGCAAGTGTTAGTTGGACTTCGATGTTTGGATTTGTACCATCTTTATTTTGATCTCCGAAATCAAGTGCTCTTGCTGTTCTCTTCTCCGGCGTTTTTTCCTCCTCTGTTCTTTCTGGAACCCCCAGTGTCATCTCTGTTGCATAAATTTCTTTCAACATCTCAGCTTGTTTATTTCTTCTCCACATCTCAAACTCCAAATCTCTCCTCGTTTCCTCGTCAATGGCTGGCTCCTTGCCTTTGGCGCTTACTCCGTTTTCTGGCTGTGTCATGTTTATTGGATCAACGCTTCCTACCCCTGTTATGCCCTGGTTGTCATTGATTACTATCCCTCCGGCCTGTTTTCTTCCCATCGCGCCAGCCATACCTTCTGGTTGGGTAACATGTGGGCTACTGCTGCCGGCTGCGTTATCTGATAGATTACGGAGCAACATCCTCGTTACCGCAGTGTTCCAGACAGCCCTTGTCTCCGCACTGTTCCAATATCTGTCTGATATCGCCTCTGCGCTCATGCTTCCGATGTCGATGTGGCTTCTGTATGAGTTCACCGTACGCTCTGTCATCGTCCCTCTCACGATTTTAACTTTGAGATGCATCTCCTCAAGATCTGCTCGGATGGCCATAAACAACGACATATCTTCGTCGTCGTGAATGTGTATGGGGTTAGCTCGTTGCCAATCTGGTCCCATCATCCATTGCGGCCATTGGTAAGACAGCTCGATATCATCCTCCGGTCGGAGCTTAAGTTTGTCTTTCACTACTTCGACTACTCTCGCGTAACTGTCTTTTTCTCGCAAACGAACGGCTAGACAGAAACCTTCTATCTCGGATACATGTTCATAACACCCGGTTTCGTCCCTTTTCCACTCTCCTCGCACAAGCCGGACGATCAGCGACATATTTCTCCTGTTTAAACAGCATGTTAAAAGTTTTGTTAACGACTGCATTTTTCTCAAAAATAACAAGTACCTTTATATATAGGTAGAAAACCAAAGAGAAATCGCCATAACTACACACCTGAGACTTAAATGCTATGTGTTTCTTTCTTCTTTCAGTTATTACGGTTGCAGTGTTTACTATGTTAGTTGTTTAAGTTCTTCTTGTTGCAGCAATGTCGATATGGAGATAATAAATAGGCAAACATGTAGCTTCCATATCTCTAAAATCGATTTCGTATCACATGTAATCATTACTTCTTACCTTCTTTTTTAGTTTCCCCAGGAGGGCGGCGCAATATCTTGGTAGATTTACCGAGCATTTAATGCTCGTTATCTCACGGCAGTAGGCTATCGATTCTGTGGTCGTGTAGGGGTAATTACGTCATATTTAATTTGCAAGAAAATGTCAGCCTAAATAACGAAATGATATGTACAGATCCTTAATTATTTGCCGCTGCAGGTATAGATATTTTATTAACCCTAAAAAATATCCTTCTCTAATAAAGATCACATAGCCACGTAGAGAGCAAATGGCTGAGACGTGGCAGGAGGAAAAGGACGCATCGTACGTGTCAGAATCCTACAGAAGTAAAGAGACAAAAGCCAAGAGAGGTGGTTCGGGCCACATGTCATACTTCTCTCTTATTCTCTCTATAAACTTTCAAGACCCTTGCTCTGTTTTTCTCAGAGGCACACAAAGAAGAAAACAACACTAGAACAAAGAGAGTTTGATTGATTCACTTGAAAAAAGAGAAAACACAGCTTTGGAAAATGGAGTCGCAGTTGACACGTCCTTATGGTCATGAGCAAGTAGAAGAACCAATCAGAATTCACCATCCAGGTATATAATAACTATGAAAAGTAGATTCAAATTTCAGAAACTTTCTCTCAATTTGCTTACTTAATTGTGATTCGGATACAGAGGAAGAAGAGCATCATGAGAAGGGAGCATCTAAAGTGTTGAAGAAAGTAAAGGAAAAAGCTAAGAAGATCAAGAACAGTCTCACTAAACATGGCAATGGTCATGATCGCGATGTTGAAGAAGAAGATGATGAGTATGACGAGCAAGACCCAGAAGTGCACGCAGCACCAGGTTAATTTTGTTTATTCCTCGTCAATCTATCATTTATTCCAGTACAAATGATTTTTAGTAGTTCTGTTTTTGTGTATGAACGGTTTCTCTGTTTTTTATGTGTATGCACAGTGTATGAATCCTCTGCCGTGAGAGGTGGTGTAACGGGTAAACCTGAGTCTTTAAGTCATACCGGAGAAACTAATGTCCCGGCACCGGAGGAGATTGTTCCTCCAGGGACAAAGGTTTTTCCTGTCGTGTCTTCCGAGCACACCAAACCCATTGAGCCTGTTTCATTACAAGATACCTCTTACGGACATGAGGCACTGTCTGCTCCAGGAGGAGGTTCGGATTATCTTAGTGGTGTATCTAATTATCAGTCCAAAGTTACTGATCCCACGCATAAAGGTAATGACTTTGGCCGAGATATAAAGATCGCGTTTTATGTTTATGAATCTGTAATAACGCTTGTCTGTTGTGTTTAAGGTGGAGAAGCTGGAGTACCAGAGATTGCTGAGTCTCTTAGTCGGATGAAAGTGACTGATGAGTCTCCTGATCAGAAATCAAGACAAGGATTTGGAGAAGACTTACCGACGAGAAGCCAAGAATTTGGTCTGAAGAACGAATCTGATATCAGCAAGGATTCTCCGGCAAGACTTGGAGGAGAATCAAGAGCTGGTCTCGGGGAAGATTTTCAGAGAAGAAGTGATGATGTGAAAGCAGAGACTGGGTTGGGAAGAGACTTACCGACCGGAACTCATGATCAGTTCTCACCGGAACTATCTCGTCCTAAAGAGAGAGATGAGACGAAACAGGAGACGAAACCGAGAACCTACACAGAGCAGTTAGCTTCAGCTACATCAGCCATAACCAACAAAGCTATAGCGGCGAAGAACGTCGTCGCCTCAAAGCTAGGTTACTCCGGAGAAAGCGGCGGCGGGCAATACGAAAGCGCTGTAAAGGATGAAACTCCGAGGTCTGCTACGGGTTACGGGCAGAAAGTGGCGGGAACTGTTGCTGAGAAGTTGACTCCGGTCTACGAAAAGGTCAAAGAAACAGGATCAGCGGTGATGACGAAACTTCCTCTCTCCGGAGGTGGAAGTGGAGTGAAGGAGACGCAACAAGGGGAAGAGAAAGGTGTGTCGACTAGAGATTATCTATCGGAGAAGCTGAGACCTGGAGAAGAAGACAAAGCCTTATCTGAGGTGATAGCTGAGAAACTTCATTTTGGAGGAGGAGGAGAGAAGAAGTCAACGGCCACAAAGGAGGTGGAAGTGACGGTGGAGAAGATACCTTCTGACCAGATATCGAAGGGGAAAGAACATGGTGAGGCGGTTGCTGAGGAAGGGAAAGAAGGAGAAGGAATGTTAGGGAAAGTTAAAGGAGCGGTCACTTCTTGGCTCGGTGGTAAGCCGAAATCGCCACATTCAGTTGAAGAGTCTCCACAATCACTTGGCACCACCGTTGGTAAAACTCACTCGTCCTTGTGTTATACGTGATGTTAAGATTTTGATGTGTTTATTATTTGTGGTTTACTCAAAACGTTTTGGTTGCAATGGTAGGGACTATGGGGTTTACGGATTCCAGTGGAAGTGAGTTGGCTGGTACTGGCGGAGCTAAGGGAGTTCAAGATTCTGGGAACTGAAGATTTGGTGTTTTGCTTTTGAATGTTTGTGTTTTTGTATGATACTTCTCTGTTTGTAACTTTGATGTATTTTGGTGTTTGTGTGAAATAGAGATTGGGTTGATAAAAATATATAAAGAAATTTTCACGAAAGCAATGAAAAAAAGATTTACTCTCACGATTTGGCAAAGTGAGATTCGGTTCTCAGGGTTTGACAATTAAGGCAGATTCTGACCAAAATACCCCTAACGACAGAAATTAAACATCACAGTAGATTCGGTTCAGTTTCTTTAGCTTCGGTTCAGTTTCATTTGGTTTGCGATTTTGTTTTAAATTTGTTTAAGAAAAAAAAAACAAAGAAAACGAAGAAGAAGAACGAGAGATACAGAGAGAATCGAGAGAGAAGTCAAATTTCTTATCGAAATTCATTCATCCATCTTCGTCTTTCGAAATCTGCGTTGCAATTGTTCTGCAAATTAATTTGAGACATCTCATTCAAGTCGAATATCCGGCGAAAAGCAAGTTAGTGATTATCCGGCGAAAAGCAAGTTAGTGATTATCCGGCGAAGAACAACTCAGAAATTTCGGCGAGATAGCAACCGTTGTTGAGATGTCTGGGAATAAAGATAAATCTGAGGGCTGCAAAATTAGGGTTGCAGAAGAGGAGGTTGAAGACGACAGGAAAATTACAGTTTTACCCTTCATCGAATTTCTTCTGTGTACGTATATATAATTTACGGTGTACGTACACGAACATATTTAGTGGAACGTATATGATACAATATTAAAGTGGTTGTAATAATTATATATCTAACCACCCTCTTTTGACTCCAAAATTAAGCTATTTTGTTACTTTCGTCTATCTCAATAAAATTCATGCATATATAATAATTAAGTAAAAATATATGGTCAAAGAATATTTGTTCCTCATATTTCTGAAAAGATTATGTACGTATACGTATAGTAATGTACGTACATCTTTGTTGGAGAGTTAAAAATTTGTTAAGATAAATTTATTGATACAATAATAAACTAATATTGGCGACATGTACCATTTGTGTATATCAAACATTCATCGTCAGATACTTCCTTGTGTACATTATTAGTAATGTACGTACATTCTTCTAAAAATCATGTTTTACCTCCTGGTTATGACTACAAATGGTTGAATATCACCATTCTCTCCAAAATGATCGATGCTTTTTCAATTACGTATATGTTAATTAGTATACGTACACATTTCTAATAATCAACTGAATTTTCATGTTAGCCCCACAGTAAGTTGAGTGTCACCAGCATTCCCGACATGTCCTATCCCATATTTTTCAACAACAAGATGAGTCAACTTATTGTAATGTAATCTTCGCCACTACCTTGTAGCAAAAGCAAACTTTGATTGCAAGAAAAGCCATTGTTTGTTGTATGACTTGCATGTTCATAAAAACACTCCCCACATACAAAGTAACACTTGTCGTACTCAGTTCAACTTGTGTCTCATCGGCTCAAAAATTGGGTAAATCATCGAATAGAGGAGCAACATCATTATCGAGAATCTTCGCCTCACAACCATGTAATGAAGAAAACCCATTATACACTCTGTAAGCCTCATATGCGGTTACTAGCCGGTTATCATGTACTACCCCACTTGCTGAACCTCCAATACCACACTCTAGAACAGCATCCCCAGTCACTTCGTCTCTACCATTAACTTTGTCTCTACCATTAATATTGGTATCCGTGTACGTAACAAAATCACCTTCGCATCATGTATCTTGTACACATTCTCTAGTGTACGTACATTGGTACAAAGTACAAACCATGTCGATACTTACGGGTTGGAGTCACGGTTGGTGCAATGTCACCCAAATAAAAAATGTTTTCTCCGTCAGGTACACGCTGACTTGTGTACGTACACTCTGCCACTAAACGACTGAATTCCCCTGGATGTTCCACAGTATGTTCAGTGTGAATGACGTCTTCCTCAACATTCCCAATTTCATATTCTTCTTCAATTAAATCATTCCACTTGTTGTAATCGTATTCTTCGCCACTACCTTCACTACCGTCTATAGTAGGATCGAGGGTACTTCCCCCCCATAGATCCATCGTCACCCTCATGATCATCATACCCATCACCATCTTCGTTGTCCTCCTCCTCTTCATCCTCATCTGTTTTATCGTCTTCAACGTCGTCTTGCTCATCTACGGCTTCATTATTTGCATCGAAATTTGAAGCCGCTACAATGGAATTTGGTGTCTTTGCACTTTTAGACACAATGTCACTTTCAGCATCGTCACCATCGGTCCTAGGGACAGTATTTCCGAGTGCCTTGACGGTTGTAATGAAAGAGACAAACAAGTTGACACTAGGATCTCCACCACGAATCAAAAAGAACGTATCCAGGCTCATTTGATTGTCAATGTAGACAAGAGGGCGTTTACTTTCTATCATCACTGACATCTTTCCCGGCATCCAGTAACTAATTATGGAATTGCATTCGGTGGACTTCAAACTGAAAACCTCGCATAATGTACGTACAAATTCCGTGTACGTCATGTTTTCCTTAACACGTACACAGCGACCAAACATGCCTTCCTCTGGTTCAAATTTCCATTCTTCTTCTTTGCATCTCCACTCACCCACCGTAGTAAATACGGGAATATCCATTACCCACCTGCATCATAAATTCAGCAGAACCCCATTAAATACAACTGAAAACATGATTATATCTACAAAAAACAAAAAGAATTTCCAACTACACACTTATAAACATATATAAATCCTCATTTAGCATTTTCAACAAACAAAATTGGAAATAAAAATTTCTGGGTTTTTATATAAAAAAAAATGTTGATTTCGAACACAATCAAGATCCTACTGTGTTATAACAAAAAACTTCTTAACCAACTGCATTACTTACACGATCAATGCTTGTCTTGGCTCCAAACTTTGTAAATCAACAAGATCAAAACTTCTCCAGCATCACATTCGTTCAGACTAATTTTTTTGTTTGATGGTTCATGCTTATCTCTTACAATTATTCAATTCACACGTATAAACTAATATTACAACAAGTGTAATGATGAGTTTTGCATTAAATGTGACAAGAGTCTTGTCTAAACTTTTTAGCCATTAAATATTGATGTCTCTTTGTTTTTTAATGTAATTATTTCCCCTTTTCACTGTACAGCCGCACAAAACATTAAAAAAACGAAATTATCTTAACCAAACGGGAACAGTGTACCTAACTGAACCGCTTAATTGAACCGTACACGGAACAGTACGTCGGTACGCTGGCAGGGGTAAAATGGTCAGATTTTGGCTAAATTGTCAAAACATGAAAACCAATTCTCACTTTGCCAAACCATGAAATTAAAAAATGGTCTTATGCCCTGGCCTGCAATTTACCCAAATATATAATCTACTTTTTTTGGGTCAAGAAACTCTACTTTATCGGCCCATTATAGCTTAAAAATGCAAAAACAAGTTAACGTCAGACTTTTAATTATTATTATTTTTTTTTATTTTTTTTTTTGTTAAAGGGTATTCAAATACAGACTTTTAAATTATTCATAGATGATAAATGCGATGGATATAGAAGATCATAGACAAAAAAAATTTAGGAGGCTCAGTAGAAGCAGTGCATCTGTTGTTGCCACAGAAATTAATTTATTGTGGGTTAATGTGTCACTGTTGTTGGTACCACACAAATTAGTTTTATTTTTTGAGTTTATGTTAAATGGCTATGTTATAGAACTTAAATACACCTTTATAAAAATTAGTAATATCGGAATTAGTATCTATACTAGTATTTTTACAACACTTTGGTGACGGGTGGGTAAAAGTGCTTCTAAGTTAATCGGATATCCGACCCGTTTACAAATTTTAGTCATAAAATTTTTGTTGGGTCGGGTTATATATAACCCAACTCATACACCGGATATTCCATATTTAATAATTTAGATATTTAGAATATTTGATTAAGATTTATAATTATGATTCTCCTATCATCTTTATTTGATTTGTTTTTAACTGTTTTGAATCATCATATAATACATAAAGTATAAAAAAAAAATCAATTTTTTTTTCTGCATATACTGTGATTCGAAATTTTCAAAACGGACATATATTATCCAATTGACAAAAATATGTGTCCAACGTTCTACATCGATTAAAATATTTAGAAAATGATTCAGAATCATATCATAAATAAGATCAACATTAATAAAATAAATGAGTTTTTTGGCCGGACGGGTTTGGCAGGACGGGTTTTTGAATCAACAATAATAAAAAGATTAAAATATCATTAATCCGCCGCTTTAATACGGATTAAATCCTTATTTCTTTTTTAATACCACCAATATTAGACATATTAAATCAGTCTCATTTAAAAAAGATTGTATAAAACCAAAAATAATCATTAAATTTTAAAATAATACAAATCATGGGACGGGTTAAGAAATTACGGAACGGGTTATATTTCGGAACGGGTTTATATGGTTGACGAATTTGAATCAATATTTATAAATATCATTAACATACCGCTTTAATACGGGTTAAATCCTCACTTTTTAACAATTGTCTCGTGGACTCGTGGTATACCATTACTTAATAACAATTGTAAACTATAATATAAATAAATATTTTATAAGGAGATACAATTTATAAAATATTTTTATACTAACTTTAAAAATAAATCATCCCGCGGTACACCGCGGGTTAAAATCTAGTATATATTATAATGATGTTAGCATATATATTATATGTGTAATTTTTTAGTAGCAAATATTTTTTTTATCATATATAGTTTATTGGTTAAATTGAAAGTAAATGGTAAGAAAAAGTGAATGAAGAGGAGAGAGGAAAATATTTTCATCTCAATTTGCAGAGAAAAAAATTCTTCTATTTTCTCTTTTTCACTTTTTCCAGAATAAATCATATTGAAAGATTTCCATTTGATTCATAAATATGGAATATTTTTTAGTGAGATCCTCAATTCATCTACTTTTGTTCCAATCTATACGGTATATAAATAATAAACATCTTTCATTTTATTTTAAAATATAAATTAATTTGTTATTTTTGCTTTATTTTCTAAATATAAATATATATTTTTTAATTGTTTGAAACAGTATATTTTCTACATAATAAAATCAAAACCGATTAGAATGATCATACTGATTAAAATGATTAAAAAAAATTGAATGAAAACGATGTATTATTTGTTATAATAAACATTTATAATCAAGTGGTAATGGTTTAATAGTTTTCATTTGAGAAAGAAATATCTTGAAAATTTAGATTAAATATTAATTTTTTTCAAACGTAATGTTTACTAAATTATTTTATTTGGTTTGTCGAAATGATGCTATGTTCTAAGTTTATTAAAAAATTTGGTGAATGGAATAGTCGACTGTATACTTTACACGGGAGAGATTAGTCTAAAAATCTGAATGACTTCCGATTACTAAAAAAAGGTTGTATAATAAACAGCCACACAATGTAAACGTAAAATGACCACATGATGGGCCAATAGACATAGACCGACTACCATTAATAGAAATTTACATAGGAAACTTCTCTTAGGATCGAATTAAGATCATACCGACATCAGTTTTAAACTTTAAAGAAAAGGAAAAAAGAAAAAAGATCATACCGACATCAGTTCCAAAAAAACAAAAAAAAAGATCAAGCCGACATAGACACGTGTAGAGAGCAAAATGACTTTTGACGTCACACCACGAAAACACGTGTACATTTTATCTCTCTCAGTCTCCTATAAACTTTAGTGAAACCCTCCTCTGTTTTACTCACAAATATGCAAACTAGAAAACAATCATCAGGAATAAAGAATTTTATTACTTCCCTTGGAAAGAAAAAAATCTTTGGCAGATGGATCAAACCGCGGAACCACCACTCAACACACACCAGCAGCAACCAGGTAAATATATCATATTCCTTGTAGTTAAGTAGATTCTAGTTTTAGAAACTTTGGTTTGTTTCTTTTTATGTGACATTCCACTTAATTTACCAAATTTTATTGTGATTTGTGGATACAGAAGAAGTTCAACATCATGAGAATGGTACGTCTAAGATGTTTAGGAAAGTAAAGGCAAGAGCTAAGAAGTTCAAGAACAGTATTACTAAACATGATCAAAGCAATGAGCATGATCATGATGTAGTTGAAGAAGATGACGAGCTAGAACCTGAAGTGATCGATGCACCAGGTTACTTTCTTTTATAGTTTCCTTCAATTTATGATCTAAAACTAGTGGTTATTCAACTTTGTGTGAGATTAACGGTTTTGTAATTGTATATGCAGGTGTAAAAGGTAAACCAGAGTCTCTGAGTCATCCGAGAGAAACTAATGTTCCGGCAGCGGAGGAGATTGTTCCTCCAGGGTACACCAAACCCACTGAATCTGTACCATCACAGGATACCTCTTACGGACACGATGCACCGGCTCATTCTGTAAGAACGACGGTTACATCGGACAAGGAAGAGAGCAGAGAGGCTCATCACGAGGCAATTGACACTCCTCTGCTTTCTGCAACAGAGGATATCAAGAGGACGTTTGCTCCTAGTGGTGATGATGATTATCTTGATGGTCAACGGAAAGTCAACGTCGAGACACCGATCAAGTTGGAGGAAGTTCCGCCTGTTACAGGAGGAGGGTCTGATTATCTTAGTGGTGCATCTAATTATCAGTCCAAAGTTACTGATCCCACCAAAGAAGGTAAGAACTTTGAGCATTTAAGATTCTGTTTTTAGGGTTTATGAATATGTAGTAACTCTGTTCTGTTCTGTTGTGTTTGATCTAGGAAGTGGAGAAGCTAGAGTACCGGAGATTACTGAGTCTCTTGGTAATATGAAAGTGACTGATGAGTCTCCTGATCAGAAACCACCACAAGGATTTGAAAGAGACTTGTCGACGAGAAGCAAAGAATTCAAAGAATTTGATCAGGAATTCGACTCTGTTCTCGGCAAGGATTCGCCGGTGAAATCTGCAGGTGAATCAGAAGCTGAGCTAGAAAAAGATTTTCCGATGAGAAACCATACAGAATCTGGAAACGACAAGAATTCTCCGACGGGCTTTGGTGGCGAATCAGGAGTTGAGCTAGAAAAAGATTTTACGACGAGAAGCCATGATTTTGATATGAAGACTGAAGCTGGAACGGACACGAATTCTCCATCAAGAAGCTATGAATTTGATCTGAAAACAGAATCTGGAAACGACAAGAACTCTCCGATGGGATTTGGAAGTGAATCAGGAGCTGAGCTGGGGAGAGAATTGCCGACGGGAAGTGATGAATTTGATCAGAAGATTGAATCTGGAAGAAACGAGTATTCGCCGGAATCTGACGGCGGATTAGGAGCTCCATTGGGAGGAAATTTTCCAGTGAAGAATGAATCTGGTATCGACAAAGATTCGCCGACGGGATTTGACGGAGAGCCAGATTTTCTGGCGAAGGGAAGACCTGGATACGGCGAGGCATCGGAAGAGGATAACTTTCCGGCGAGAAGTGATGATGTTAAAGTAGAGACTGAGCTGGGAAGAGACTTACCGACGGAGACTCATGATCAATTCTCACCGGATATTTCTCGTCCTAAAGAGAGAGATGAGTTTAAGGAGTCCAGAGATGATTTTGAGGAAACGAGAGATGAGAAAACAGAGGAGCCAAAAACGAGTACTTACACAGAGAAGTTTGCTTCAATGCTAGGTTACTCCGGAGAGATTCCGGCGGGAGATCAAAGTAAAGTGACGGGAACTGATGATGAGAAGTTGACACCAATCAATGAGAAGGATCAAGAAACAGAGTCTGCCTTGACGACGAAGTTACCTCTCCCAGGAGGTGGAAGTGGAGTGGAGGAGCAACAAGGGGAAGGTAAAAGTGTGTCGAGTAAAGATTACCCGGCGGAGAAACTGACACCTGAAGAAGAAGACAAAGCTTTTTCTGAGATGATTGCTGAGAAACTTCAGATTGGAGGAGGAGAAGAGAAGAAGGAAACGACGACAAAGGATGTGGAGAAGATCCCTACCGAGAAGGCGTTGGCGGCCGGAGAACAAGGTGAAGTGACGGGAACTGATGATGAGAAGTTGACACCAGTCAATGAGAAGGATCAAGAAACAGAGTCTGCCTTGACGACGAAGTTACCTCTCTCAGGAGGTGGAAGTGGAGCGGAGGAGCAACGAGGGGAAGATAAAAATGTGTCGGGTAGAGATTATCCGGCGGAGAAACTGACGCCTGAAGAAGAAGAAAAAGCTTTTTCTGAGATGATTGCAGAGAAACTTCAGATTGGAGGAGGAGAAGAGAAGAAGACAACGACGACAAAGGAAGTGGAGAAGATCCCTACCGAGAAGGCGTCGGAGGAGGGAGAACAAGGTGAGGCGGTGGATGAGGAAGTGAACGGAGGAGGAGGAGGAATGGTTGGGAGGATTAAAGGATGGTTCGGTGGTGCTGCGACAGATGAGGTGAAGCCAAAATCGCCACATTCTGTTGAAGAGGCTCCAAAAACATCCGGCTGGTTTGGTGGTGGTGCGACGGAGGAGGTGAAGCCAAAATCGCCACATTCCGTTGAAGAGTCTCCACAATCACTTGGCTCCACCGTTGTTCCGCTGCATAAGGAGCTTTAAGAATATGAGAACTAAGATTTAAGTTTTACTTTTGAATGTTTATGTGTGTTTTGTTTGATGTCTTTGATGTATTATGATATAATTCCTTGTTTGTGTGAAAAGGACTTTGGTTAATAAATTTTATTGGTGTTGGATTAAGAAGTTGTTCCTACGTAACACAGATACTTAAGCTCTAGATGACTACAGCTTTAAATTGGGTTGAATAATAATCTTTCCCTTCAAAGATCTTAGAAATAATCATTGGAGTTTCCACGACGGATCTAGTTTCGAAGTTTTTGGAGTGACTTTAGGCTTGTTTCTTCTCCGGTTCCGGCAAGATCTTCCCTGAGCGTCGCCTCCTTTGGTTCGTGATGGTGCTTCGCGATGTCGTCTTGTCTCTTTCGGTGGTTTTTGGGTGTAGTTTCAGATCTGGTTTTTGGCCGCTGCCGTTGTGTTGGTTGACGTGTTGTTGGGTTCTACTACGGCCGAGATGTTCTTGCTTCCTCTCCGGTAACATCTGACCTTCGTATTCTTCCGTCTTTGGGTTTGCTGCCTTTGGTCTCGGTGTTTCATTATTGTTGGTTTTGTTAGCCGATTAGTCATGGCTTTCTTAGGGTGGTCGTTGCTATGGAGGAATCTGCTTTTTGCTCAGTCTTTTGTGGTTTAGCATCCTTTTCATTTGCCTATTGTCTGCCTTTTGGAGTTAGCTTGTGTTTCGATCCGATTCGTGCTCTTACCGTCTTCAGTCTTCGGTGTGGCTCGGATTGTTTGGGCTCGGTCCTTGTCTCTACATTTTAGATCTGATCGAGATCTCTTCTTAGGATTAGTATCTTCTTAGGCGTGGACAAATCGTTGTTTCAGTTTACCTCGATTTCGCCGCTTCCAGGAGATGTGTTCGGTGCTAGTCATTTCGTCCTAGTTCCCCTCTTGCTGGTATGGATACTTTGGTTCTCCTTCTCTGTGAGGTAGTCTTCATTTGTTAAAGGAAGAGTCGCTCTCCGTCGTCGTGGATTTTCTCATCCCTTTCGGGTAGCCACTTTGTCAAGCTTTGCTCTCATTTGGTTTGGTGATTGGTTTTTTGATTTGTGCTAAATTCTGAGTATATTGTTTGATCTCTCTTGTTTGGTTTCGGATTCATCCCTCTTGGTTTTGGCGTTGTTTTGCCTTTGCTTCCCTCTTTTGGGCTTTAGTTTCCGAGGATATCCAGTTATCCGTCGGCTTAGTTCTCATAATCGTTTAGTACTTAGTTCTTGGGATCATCTCGTGGATCGCCAATGTTGTAACTTTTATCATGAAATATAATCTATCCTTTAGACGAAAAAAAAAAAAAATCATTGGAGTTTACATTATTAGTTTTTATTGTGACTTGTTGAGGTGTTGTCTCTATTGTTAAAGTTCTCGACGATATAAGTATTTTTACACACATTTGATTTTACACTTGTTGAGTTGTTGACTCCCTGATTACTCAGAAAAAGTTCTACAAAAATGAAACCAAAATATTTTGAATGATATTTCATTGTTAGAATTCATTAAATGACAATTACATAAGCTTAAAAGATGACGAATGAGTTGTTTTTGTGGCTGAAGTTAGTTCTTTTAGTGAAAAAAAAAGTATCATTGAAATGCTCATTATGGAAAATAATTTGTTGTTTCAAGAAAACCAATAATAACAACCGACGTAACTAACGTACAAAGGTGTATATTGCTTCTACGCTGATTTTGGATATACAATTTCACGAGTTTAGTGATCGTTCTGATAAGCTAAATTCTGAACTACTTCTTTTCACATCATCATTAATTATGATAGATTTTTTTCATCATTTTGACAGGTCAAAGGCTGATCCAATTATGGGCTATGCGTTTCATTTCTGTGAAAAAAAAAACAAAGTTGGATCAGCCTTGGGGTTAGAAGTAGCATGCCCAGAAATTTGTCAAATCAGCCTTGAGATCTCTTGAGAAATTTGCGACGGTTTTAAAGTTGAAATTGATCTGGTTGAATATTCTGCAACTCATGTTCACTTTGAGTAACTTGGCTTAAAGCCCATGTGTGCAAGCAAATGGTTATTGGGCCTTATGAACCTAAACGCTGTCTTGGACTGTCCAAAAGTGCTCAGTGAGTGTTGTATTTCAAATCTTACAGCTCCACGCCTCCACCACCTTCACCGTTTCAAAACTTTTTTTTTGTTAAAAGGGTGTTCACTGTTCAGTGAGGAAGAGAAATAGAAATTAAGATTATAAACCAAAAAATAAAACGAATGATACAAGAAGTGTATGCAAAATAAATCTAAACATGCGTGGACCAGAGACATCATTTATTGAAATATTGGAGAATTAGTACTCACTTCATTTCTTTTATTATATTAATCTTTGCCCATAATCCCCTTGCACAACTGGAGTATTTTATTTTAACATAAAATAAAAATAAAAGTTCACTAAATCTTAGTGACACTAACTTTGAGACCATGTTGCATGCGAAGAAGAACGGAAGGAACTGGTTTGGGGTTGTGCCCTTCAACGACCTTAATGTCATAGTTTCTTATGATTTCGACCGCTACTGTCTTCACCTGCAAGAATGTTAACCTTTTCCCCAAGCAAGTTCTTGGACCAGCGTTAAACGCCAAAAACTTATACGAAGATTCTTGTCTCAACATTCCACTGTCTGAAATCCATCTCTCTGGTCGAAAATCTTCTGCGTCATCTCCCCAAACAGATTTCATCCTCCCCACTGCAAAAATAGGGATTACTACCCTCCAATTCTCATCGACTCTATGCCCACTTGGAAGAACATCTGGCTTTGCCGGTGACTTGTGGTTAAATGGGACTGATGGGTATAGCCTTAGCGTTTCACACACGGCACCATCTAGATACACGAGCTTGTCTAAATCTGCGGGATTAAACTTTGGCATCTTCTTGTTAATCTCTTGTCGGATCTTGGTCATTGCTTCATGGTTCTTAGAGAGAAGCCAGAATAACCAAGTGAGAGCTGAGCTTGTTGTGTCTCTTGCCGCTATCAAAAACCCCAAAATAGCGTCTCTGATGAATTTATCGTTACTCGGTTTCAAGTGTTTATATTTGGCCGTGTCTATAGTCATGTAATATGTTAAAACATCCATGGCCTCCTCTCCTTTCGAGTCATGAATCCCATGACTTTTGATCTCCTCTCGTTTAGCCGATATGATCTTCCCTAGCATTTGATCGAAAACGGCGAGACCTCTTCTCATCTTCTTCTCTATTCCTACACCGATCCAAGATTGGAGCTCCCACAGAAAAGCCGGCTTGAGATGTCTATAGAACATCGCATCTGCAACACCATCCATCGCACCAGCGAACTCAACCTTAGGCATTTCAATGGAGAGAGATTTTGGATCATACCCAGTCATCAAAGTCGAAGATGTGTCAAACAAGAATCTCTGGAACACATCTTGCAAGTCGACAAGAATGTGTTTCTCAACAGCGTTATCAAGAATAGGAACAAGCCCTTGCCTTAATTTGCTTACGCTTGTGCTCACCGAAAAACTTTGGAAATCTTGATGGCTGAAAATTGCATGAGACGAGTTTCTCATATCCTCCCACAAACCCGAGTCAACGTTGAAAATCCCATCTCCCAAGAATCCAAAGATCTTGTTAAACTTCTTCCCTTTAGGGTAATTAACGAAGTTTGAACTTAGAATGTACTGGATATTCACCGGATCAGCAGTGATTAATATGTCTGTTCCACTAAGCCATGGCCCTATGAAACAACCCGTCATATTTTCTCCCTCAAGAGCCTCAGTGACCAAGTCATAGACACGAGAAATGTGGAGGACCACACCCGGAAGCATCCCAAGGACCGGCCAGTTCGTAACCATATGCTTTGGAGTTTTCTTGTGGAGCGAGAAACACTGGTAGACAAGGAATGAAATGATTGCCATGAAGATTTCAAGTAAGCCTATGATCATCGCCATTATTGCACACAAAAAGGATTTGTTTTTTGGTCAACAAAATAATGGATTTTCGTATGAGTGAGTAAATCATACAAGAACTCGTTTGCTATCTATAATACATGTAAGAGATTTAGGTATATGTCATATGTTGAACATTTAATCACTGGTTTTGCAAACGTCAGAAAAAAGTGTCGCGTCTTTGTCAAATATACAAGATAATTATTTTATTTTTATATTTTATATAAACAACGTTTCAATCATCCTTTATTTTGTACAATTGACATCTATATTTACAAAGAGAAGTAATACAAAGGTCTATCATCTCTTTACGATTCGAGTATCCATTTTTCTGAAGATATTAAATTTTCATCATTGTTTATATGATAAATTATATTATTATTAATTGTAACACGTTATCAACATGATTATTCTATGGTTACGATTATATCTATAATATTATATTTTAATTTGTGTGCGAAATCTTTAAAACTCAGTTAAAGTGAAGTATATGAATTTTTTTGATTAGTCTAAAATGCTAAATTTCTAATAGCATTAAAATTCAAACTCAAAAAAAAAATTATGTGCAATATAGTACATAATTTTATTTTTCTTCACATTAAAACCAAAAAAAATATATATAGTACATAATTGCAAAAATCATTATATGGAGTAAAAAATTTTAGACATGTGTGGTATTTTTGTCGATCATTTAATAAAAAAAAAAACACATGCTAAAGAAGGTGTCGGTACCACCAACTTACCAACCACTAACCACAAATCTTAATGTGCACCATCATTTCATAGTCCAAATTAAATTTTAAAATACATGCTCCAAAAAAATGTAGACACATATGACTAATAACCTTAACTATCTTATTTTAACAGTTTATTGACTATTAAAATAAAAATGATTCATATTCAGAAATTAAAAAAAGTTTATAAAAAAATTTAAACTACTTATATGACAAAATTATAAACGATACGACAGTATAATAGTTTAAAAACACAATAACAATTGTTTCAAACCCATATCTTGGTATATCAAATCAAACCCAAAAACAATAACAATTGATAGTACTAGAGATCAACGATTCGAGTATTTTGGAGATAATCATATAAATGTTCTGATCCATGCTCAAGGAGATGTACGGTCTAGACTCACAACCTCTTAGCAATAAAAAAAAAAACAATTGATTCTACAGTATCATATTTGTGTTCCTAAGCCCAATAACAAACACAAATAATAATTCAGACCCATATTTTGGTATTATCAAACCAAAATGGTTTCTCTACTAAAAACAAAACCAACCGCTGGATTATCAATGACCATCGCCCATGGGTTTCTTGAATGGAAATTTTAAGAAGATCCACGTTGAATTCTGAACTTGTAATTCCCCATCTTCTCTCTTTTAAGAGTTTGTGATGTTTCTCTTAAGAACCTCTGTTTTTGAATATATGAAATATTTCAAGTTTTAATTTTGAAGTGTTTCTCTTCTCGAGAGCTACTTTGTTAACCAAAACAAAACCAAATTTCTGCAACAATTAACCAAACCAGACTATTTCGATTCAACATATGGTCTAGATTTCTCAAGTACCGAAAACCGAAACAAAATTACGCAAAACAGAAAACATTTCGAACCTAATTCAGTCTACATTTCCCAAAACCTTTTTTTAGCCCTTTGCTCCGTTTCGACGCTTCTTCCTCTTCCTCACGAATAAGTTCTTCCTGCCTTTTTAGCACAATAGCTTCTTCATATGCAACCTCAATTTTGCTGCTGCAGTTCTCAGATATATTGAAGTTCGATACATAAGCACATCAAGGAACAACACAATCACTACAAGTATAGAAACAAATTATGCATTATTACCTAAAGATATGGTCAAGAACAAATATCTCCACAGTTCGTTTACCCAACTCAGTTAAACGTATCTCATCACGCTCATAAGCTTCCTTGTTGATATCTTCTTCATCATTGCCATCCTAGATTTGCATCCAAGAACAAAACCAAACTTTCTCAATACAAGTAACTTTCTAGTGGATAATGCAACAACCCATCTCAAGCAGAAAAGTGCATATAAGATAAACGATAACGCGGATAATGGAAATAAGCTGACCTTAATACGGTTTTGAGGACATTTCTCATCTTTTGGAGGCAATGGTTCTAGAGCAGCTCTCTCTAGAAGTAACAACACATCATCATAAACTAATACGAACATATCTTTGTCCACATTAACCAACGGAGCTGGCAATTCCTTGTCATCTAACAGTCTTGGGCTAGCTTTCTTGTTCTTAGTTTGGCCTTCAAGATCCTTCAATCCACTATACAAGAAATCCATCACCACAGGAGATGAAACTTCCTTTTCTTTGAAAAAGTGTTTTACAACTTCTTTTAGGATTACGTCCATTTTCTCGCTAGACATCCGATGTCTAGAGTTTTGGTCCATCCCTAACCAGAAATCACCAAAGCTGCAACCAAGAATGCAAATTTAGTTTTGGACTCCAGAGACATGGTTGGAAGACAATATATTAAGTTGCATTGTGAAATACCATGTCCATTTGGCCTTGTCCTCTATCAACTTCTCAAGCTTGCTTATTCTCTCCTCCACAAAACGTCGGAAAATTTGCTCTACATTTGGCAAATACACCCTAACAAGCACTTTCTTGTAATCATAATCAAGGCAGCGAAAAGGTCGGTCCACCGTGTCTCTGCAAAAGAACCAATAATCTTATCATATGTGTTTAATTAGGAGAACATATGAACATGTGGAGCTGTAACTTGTAAGTGAATGGTAGGTAGCATGGAAACATGGACGGTGCATGTGGTAAAATTATACTCATAGCTTTAACATAGAGTCAGTCTTGTTGCATTACCTGATCACCTGAACTTGAGCCTCAATTGTAAGAGAGCCAAAATCATCTATGAACCCATCATGTAACTTGGGTAACTCCATAAACTTTTTCCATCCCCAGTCATGTTCTTTCTTCCAAAACCGGTGCAGAGTATCTGCAAGAGGTGAATTCAGTTGTCTGCATAATGAAATGGAAGCAAGCAAACTTAAGAGTCCAAAAAATCACCTGAATACTTAGACTTCTTTGGATCTTTATGCACCACAGATATAGTAAACTGAGCGAACTGACTCCAGCCTGGTGTCCAAGATACCAAAAGAACCTACATCACTAAGTATATCCAGAGAAAGAAAGAAAGGACCAAACAGACCAGTGGACAAAAATACAAACCTGGAAGAAGTTTATCATAGTTTGCAACACAAACAAATAATGAGAGATAATTGCTAACATCACATCCTTCTGGATAAATTAAAATATACCTGACACATTGAAGACAAAAGTAACAAAACAAGGCTTTAAAAACCACTTCCAGAGTTTTTAAAATTGTGAGACAAAGTATAAGGATGAGAAAGATATGTCATGTACCAATTGTATCCGCCAGCTTCAAACCAATTGCTACGGAACTCCTTTTTGCCGACTTGTGAAAATTTCTCAATCTTCCATGTATGTTTTGCAAATAACTCAGAGGGTTTAAGGCCTGAGAAAAATAATAAATTTTACATCAAACAGCTGAAAAAAGAGAAGTATATTACTAAAGCACAAAAAAACCAAACAAAGAAGAAGGATACTATAAAATTACATCTTTCTAGAACTACATGGTAAATGCTAGACAAAACTGAACTGTTGCAACACAAACAGATTATAAAAAAAACTCTAAACACATTTTTAATCCGTTTTAACTTTTCTTTTGTATGTATGCATTTCCTAAAACAAAGATGAATCTTAACGATATTCATAAAATATCTTGTTGAAAAACACATACCATAATCATCATCCACATCAGTCTCTGCCATTCTCAAGGATGAAATTTACGTCAAAGATCTCTTTTCTTCAACTACAAAAAAAAAAGAAAAGATTAACGATTAGAGTGAAAAAGAATCTATTGTTGCTAATGTTGTTGCCAACCATTTCCGCCGTGACCGTACTATTACTGCAGCGTTTTTCAATTAAAAAAATTAACGATTGGAATAAATAAAATTGGAGTAATTCCCCTAAAATATGCACAATTCTAATATAAATTTATCGTAAAATAATACTCCAATTGGAGTATGATATTATTTTGATCATATTCAAGGATATGGCTCCTCAATCTGTATCAATTCAATACGTACGCAAATTCATTTCTAGAAAAAAAAACATATTCATGGCTTCAATCGAAACCCTTAAAACCCACAAAAGATTGTAAAAAAAACATCAGCCGACAAAAACATATTCATGGCTTCATGACCAAAATTTCATTTCTCTCAACTACAATTTTTATGATGAAATCAACGATCGAAAAATCAAAACCACTCTCTCGTATTGAAAGAGAAAAAGTAAAGAAGAAGACGAAGATAGAGATTTAACCATAGAAACTTTGATTCTGAGTGTAGAGACTCTAAAAATTCATCTCTCTATTCTTACATATATGATGATTATGATTGATAATAATGATGATGTGTATCCTAAAAAATATTTTGTTGACTAAAATATATATGATTCTTTACCTAAATAGATGATTTATTTTTGGTATGATAGTAAATTTTGTTTTCCACTATCAGAAAGGGTATCGATTTAAAATTAATATTAGAGTCTTTAATAAAAGCTCATAATATTTTTTTTCCCAATTGATAAAAACAAGTAGGGACCCACAAAATCAACCTAAAAAGATGAAAGTAGCGAATCTATCGCTTATGTGGGGTCTCTCCAAGCAAAATCGCATGAAACTTTTTAATTGTATCGTCTCTCACAAATCGTAGAGGAGCGTCTCTAACTACACCAACAAACAAACACATTTACATTTTTTCCAATCCCCAAAAGTTTCTGAATCTTCACGTAACCAAAACAATTCTCTTCAATTTTACCATTTTCTTTGTTCTTGGATCCAAATCAAGAAAATTTCGAGAAAATGGGGGTGGCTCAAGCGATGGAAGCCCTAACCGAGCGAGCAGGTTTGATGAAAGAGTCTCTACATAAGAGCCAAACCATCACCGATAACATGGTCGGAATCCTAGGTTCTTTCGATCATCGTCTGTCGGCTCTTGAAACCGCCATGCGTCCCACACAGGTCTCTCTTCATCTCTCTGTTTTGTTTTATTAGGGTCTCTTGAAATTTGTCTAGGTTTGTGGAATCTGAGATCTATCTCTGTTGAAATCTAAATAAGATTCTGGATTCAGAGAGAATAACTCCGGATTCTTCGCTGATTTCATTTGAATTTTTGGCATTTGCGTGTGACTGTGATTGTGTAGATAAGAACACATTCTATAAGGAGAGCTCATGAGAATATTGACAAGGCATTGAAAGCAGCTGAGGTTATATTGGATCAATTTGATATCTCTAGAAAGGTTTGGTCTTCTCTTTACACTCTACACGATTCTCCTTCGGTTTCCTTGTCTTTCAAGTTATCATTCTGTTCCCCTGAGGTTTCCTCAAGTTAAGGGTTCTTAAGATGATAAATGTAGACAGATTTTCTCTAGTTGAAGTTACAACTGAAACATATGTGGTGAATGTATCATGTGAGCAAATTAGCAAATGTCTGCTTTTTGATGCTGTGATTCTTAGGAGTTAGGACTCAATCAAGTACTCTGCTCGATCAGCGTAGTTTACGGTTTACCCTCTATATATGTATCTATCGATAGTTTGATGTTCGTTATTGAAGCTCTTCTTTGTGCAATCATTCTACTTCTCAAGGGTTTGCAGGAGAGTTTTTTTGTCTTCAGTGAAATCTATGATCATTTTTTTTCGTGTGTGTGGCAGAATTAACAATTAAGCTGAATAATGATTGATCAAATTTTTGTTTGTCAGGCTGAAGCTAAAATATTGAGAGGACCACATGAGGATCTTGAAAGCTATCTGGAAGCAATTGATCAACTAAGAGGCACTATCAAATTCTTCAGCAACAACAAGATGTTTAAAAGTGCTAGTGGAGTTATTAGTCATGCTCACGGTTTACTCTCTAAAGCTCTATCAAAGCTAGAAGATGAGTTCAGACAGATACTGCAAAACTACAGGTTCGTCTTCCGGTTATACAGATTTACTCAAGTTAGTTTGCTTGTGCAAGGATTTGGTCTAACACTTGATTTTTTTCTTTAATATTTTAGTAAGCCAATGGAACCTGATCGCCTTTTCGAATGTCTTCCAAGCAATCTTCGACCATCATCAGAAGGTGAAGGTGGTGGTGGCAAGAACCATGATCCGCATCACAAGAGCTTAGAAAACGCTATTTTTACTGTCCCAACTGTCATTCCTCCAAGGGTTCTGCCTCTGCTTCATGACCTAGCCCAACAGATGGTTCAAGCTGGTCATCAACAACAACTTTTCAAATCTTACAGGTCCAAATTTTCCTTACTTTGTTGATTCTTGTCTTGGTTTTACATTAATCTCAAGTTGTAGTTCCACATTTTCTCTTACTCCAATTGAATAAAACACTCACCTAGAGTTGTTAACAAAGAGCATTTCAAATGGATTTGGAAACAAAAACAGCTATTTCTAGATTATTAAGGCTAGCCTCTCTTGGTTAATTCATAAGTTGTATATACTGATCCATATTGGTTTTGGTACTTTATTAGGGATACTCGAGCTGCGGTGCTGGAACAGAGTTTGCGGAAATTAGGTGTGGAGAGGCTTAGCAAAGATGATGTTCAGAGAATGCAATGGGAGGTCTTAGAAGCCAAGATTGGGAATTGGATACATTACATGCGAATATCCGTACAAAACTCTCTTCCACAAAACAGTAATACCTTAATAGATCGTAACTCTTTCCTGCGTTTACACCGCCCTCGCTTTTGTTGTCTCGAAACAGGTGAAACTGTTATTTGCTGCGGAAAAGAAAATCTGCGACCAAATACTCGATGGTGTTGAGTCTCTGAGAGATCAATGTTTTGGGGAAGTCACTGTAAATAGTGTAGCTGTGCTGCTTAGTTTTGGGGAGGCCATTGCTAAAAGCAAGAGATCACCGGAAAAACTGTTTGTTCTGTTAGATATGTATGAAATAATGAGAGAGCTTCAACCCGAGGTAACGTTTAGTGTCTCACACCGTCACACAAAGTATATGTATTATCGCACCTAATTGTCTTTCTTTTATAGATTGAGTTGCTCTTTGGAAGCAAACCTTGTGCCGAGATGAAAGAATCGGCGTTGAATCTGACAAAGCGATTAGCTCAGACAGCTCAAGAAACTTTTTCTGATTTTGAAGAAGCAGTTGAAAAGGATGCTACAAAAACCGCGGTTATGGATGGAACTGTACATCCGCTTACTAGCTACGTTATAAATTACGTCAAGTTCTTGTTTGAGTAAGTAACTTTACATATACCAACGGACATAATTGTCAATATTGTTGGACTAATCAGTGGTTTTTGAAATTTCGAAACAGTTACCAATCGACGTTGAGGCTACTTTTTCAAGAGTTTGACAGTAAAGATCCTGATAGCGAGCTGGGAGCGGTAACAACGAGGATCATGCACGCTTTACAGAACAATCTGGATGGTAAATCGAAGCAGTACAAAGATGCAGCATTAACTCAACTTTTCCTAATGAACAATGTTCACTACATAGTGAGATCTGTCAGGAGGTTCGGTTCAGCTTCTCAGGCTCAAGCTTTCTTAAAAAGGATTAAACATAATCCTGAATTAGACTTACATTTTTCACAGGTCAGAAGCAAAGGATTTATTAGGTGATGATTGGGTTCAAATACATCGAAGAATCGTACAACAACACGCTAATCAGTACAAGAGAGTTTCTTGGGCAAAGGTTTACTCAATCATTTCAGGTTTATGCTTTTAAAATGCTTTAAAACTATTTTCTGATTAGTATTTTCTTGTGCAGATCTTGCAGTGTCTCACGGTTCAGTCGAGTGGGAGCGGTCCGATAGAAAACTCAAATATATCAAGAGCATCAGTAAAAGACAGATTCAAGACTTTCAATTCTCAGTTTGAAGAGCTTCACCAAAGACAATGCCAATGGACAGTTCCGGACAGCGAGTTGCGTGAATCTCTCAGGCTTGCTGTTGCAGAGGTCCTTTTACCTGCCTTCAGATCGTTTCTCAAACGTTTCGGGTACGATCAAAAACACTTTAAACAGAGTTGTTCCGTGCTCATCAAGAAAGACATAAAAATGTTGTTTCTCTGTTTGTGTTGTGTATTAGGCCGATGATAGAGAGTGGTAAGAACCCACAGAAGTATATAAGGTTCAGTCCTGAAGATCTTGAGAGAATGCTTAACGAGTTCTTTGAAGGCAAGACTTGGAGTGAACCAAAGAGATAAGTATGTATTAATCTTTGTTTCCATTTTGTTGTACATTCTCTTCTGTTTGTTTTTGCAACATTACTTTTTAATATTTATAAGTTCTTTTGTATCTCTCCTTTTCTTGATGTTTTTTTTCCATAACTATAAAAGTTTAAGCCTACGCATCCGCCTGAGTTTATACATGTTATGCATGCAGTAGAAAATGTTAAACTTCTTTAAAGTATACTCTAGTTCAAGTTGTATAACATGCTAAGTCAGATTACTTTTAATAAAATGTTTATGTATATAAATAGTAGAAGTCGCATACGATTTGTGTTAACAAAAATTATAGTCTGGAAAGTTAAGAAGAATTCAAACGAGAAAAAGGTCATGAAGGACTTAAGAAGAATTCAAATTAACGAGGAAAATTAAGGTCATGAAGGACATTAGACATGATTTAACATAATGCCAATTAGCTTTATATATGTTGTAGAGTTGACATATTCTGTAAAAACAAAGTTGCAAACATGTAGTAGTGTTTGTATATGTCATTATTAATTAATGAGTTCGTACATGTTGTAAGTTGTAACTAAATCTATACATAGTTACGATCCTAAATGAGTTTCTATTCGTTGTAGAAAGTGTGACTATTCATTCTTTTAGATTATAGCATTGTTCAAATGGCATTAAAGAAATATACTAACATGCTAAGTCAATGTCGTGTAAATATAGTGTCAAATGAGGGAAAAGTCATAATGACTTTGATGAACATTATATAACCAAACTAGTTCTTGCCAGCAGATCACACATGTCACAAAATGTCTAATCTTCATGAGCTCTCGATAGAAAATTCCACTGATGATCACGCTGGATGTTTTCAAGAAAAAGAGCAGTTATACAAATGTCTTAAATGCGGTATCTTCTTCCACAAGGAATGCTTGGAGTCTGCAACAGAGATTAACGCTCACGAAAACCTAGGAGAGGTAAGAGCGGTTGAAGACAAACCCAACGATGAATCTATCAAGGTAGATGAAAGAGGAGCAAGCAACGTTCATTTCACAAATGAACATCATGGTAAGGTTGATGATATAAACACAGGATATGATGCTTGCAAGTTCAAGCAGATTCTCGAAAAGTACAGGTTCGTCTTTGTATATACATAATAGCTTGTCATTAATTGAAGCAAACAAAATTTGCTTAATACCGTGTTATCATTTAGATTGATAATACCGTGTTTGAGGCGTATCATTTTCTTTTGAAAAGAAGTCTTAACATTTTTTATTGTCTCCTTCATAATTGTTTAGCAAGCCAATAGAACCTAAGCACCTTTTCGAGTGTCTCCCAAGCAATCTTCGGCCATCGTCAGACGGTGACGGTAGTGACGGAATGAGTCATGATCCACAATCAAATGGCTTAGAGAAAGATGATTTTACGGTCCCAACAATCATCCCACCTATGGTTTTGCCTCTGCTTCATGATTTAGCCCAACAAATGGTTAAAGCTGGTCATCAGCAACAACTTTTCGAAACTTACAGGTTCAATTTGTACTTAACTTCTAATATTTAGTAGAAACTCATTCTTTCATTGGATATGAATCATATGATATATAGATCGTTTTAAAAGCTTTCATAGTGATTATTACTAATACATTACTTTTCGTAATATTTAAGGGATACTCGTAGGGCAGTGTTGGCGCAGAGCATTGAGAAATTAGGTGTAGAGAGACATAGCAAAGATGATGTTCAGAGAATGAAGCAGGACGTCTTAGATGCCAAGATTCGGAATTGGATCATTTACATGCGAATATCTGTACGAAAACTCACTTCCAAATACCATAATATATATACCTTTTAGATTGTAATGAGATCATTCTTGATTTGTTGACGTTGAGACAGGTGAAACTGTTATTTGCTGCGGAAAAGGAAATCTGCAACCAAATACTTGATGGTGTTGAGCCACTTAGAGATCAGTCTTTTGCTGAAATCACTACTATTAGTTTTGATATGCTTCTTAGTTTCGGATATGCTATCGTTATCAGCAGGAGATCGCCGGAAAATGTGTTTGTTATCTTAGATATGTATGAGATAATGATAGAGCTTCAACCAGAGGTAAATCAATATCAAAATCATTATCTCATACATATCACTAGGTTAATAACATTTGGAATACTTATTAGACTTTTGCAAGACATTTGGATTTTATTAGAAGACTTTTTCTTTATAGTAACGTTTGGGTTTTAATAGAAGACTTTTTTCTTATAGTAACGTTTGGATTTTTATAGAAGGCTTTTTCTTATAGTAACATTTGGACCTTTTATAAAACTTAAAAAAACACATGATTGAACTACATAAAATTTGTAATTTTAACACAAATCATTCGGAATGTTTGATTGAATACACCGCATCCAAGTTTATGTGTTTGTGTTGCTAGCTCATCTGATTTTATTTTCCTTTGATTGGAACTTGGAAGCATAGTTTGAGTTGATCTTTGGAAGCCAACCTTGTACCGAGATGAAAGAAGATGCATTGAATCTGACAAAGCTATTAGCTCAGACAGTGAAAGAAACTATTGTTGATTTCGAAAACGCTGTTGAAATGGATCCGACTGAAACCGTTGTTATGGATGGATCCGTACATGCGCTAACTAGCTACGTTGAGAGATACGTCACGTACTTGTTCGAGTAAGTACTTTTCTCATAAACCATTTCTGAGTGATATATTTTTGCAGGACTTAACGTGTTTCTGGAACTTGGAACAGTTACAAATCGACGTTGAGGCAACTTCTTCCTGATACCAAGCTGAAATCCGCGTTAACGGGTATCATGAGGGCTTTAATGAACAATCTGGAGGGTAAATCCAGACAGTACGAAGATGCAGCATTAGCTCAACTATTCTTAATGAATAATGTGTATTACATTGTGAGACATTTTAGAAGGTTTGGTTCTGCTTTCGAATTTCTCTAAAACAGAACCAAAACCTTATAACATGTTATCTCAAAGAGACTAACTATTTGTTCACAGGGAAGAAGCAAAGAATTTGTTGGGTGATGATTGGGTTCAAACACATGGAAGAATCGTAAAACAACACGCAAATCAGTACCAGACAGTTTCTTGGAATAAGGTTTGAAAAATTTGCTCGCTAAGACGGTAACACTTTATAAATCTATATGATTAACCATTTCTTTATGTAGATTTTACAGTGTATCACGGTTCAGTCGAGTAAGAGCGGTCTGATAAAGAACAAAAGTATAACAAAAACATTAGTAAAAGAAAAATTCAAGACTTTCAATTCTCAATTCGAAGAGCTTCACCAGAGACAATGCCAATGGTTAGTTCCGGACGTTGAGATGCGTGAATCTCTCAGGCTTGCTATTGCAGAGGTTCTTTTACCTGCCTACGGATCGTTTCTCAAACATTTCAGGTACATACAATTCAAAAACACTTTTAATTCAAAAACATTGTGGTTTCTTGTCCTTCAAGAAATGAAAAAATATTGTTGTGTCTCACTGTCTCAGGCCGATGATAGAGAGTGGTAAGAACTCACAGACGTATATAAGGTTCACTACTGAGGACCTTGAGCGAATGCTCAACGATTTCTTCGAAGGAAAAAACTTGGAGTGAGCCCAAAAGAATATATGTATTAATGTTTGTTTCTGTTACATTCTCTATTGGCTTTTGCAACATTGTTATTTATGTGGGACAAAACTAAGATTACATGACGTGGTTTCGGGTCTGGGGGATTACGGAGTTTGGTCTAGAACCTTCTAATATTCCAAAAAAAAATAAAAAAATCATGGTTATTTATGAGTTGTTCTGTATGTCTTTTAATTTTTTGTGGGTTGTTGTTGCTGTGATTTCTTTTTAATTGTAAAACTTATGATGTCCGTCTTAATGACGACGGTCTAAAAAGATGAATCCGTCGACAGCAGGGTTCGAACCTGCGCGGGCGAAGCCCAACAGATTTCAAGTCTGTCTCCTTAACCACTCGGACATATCGACAATTTGATGATGTTTCACATTGAGAAAAATATATCTTTATTTTTCAACGAAAGTATTCAGCTATAACACGAGAAATTAACTACATGGTTTCAACTTGTCCCAAGCAAAAGTATAAAATCCATGTCAATTTAAAATGTAAATAAAAATAAAAAAATAGTCAAGAACAAGAATGAATGAAACCAAGATCGAAAGTTACATAAGATGAGGAAATTGTTTGAATGACGATGATTATGGATATGTAATTAGAAAAGCATGGAGGTCTAGAGAGCTCGACTTTTGATGATGTCGAGACTCATCTCGCTCGGGTCAGTGGCTTGTAACTCCACCTGAATACCATCCAATTCTCTCTTGAACCTGTCCTTTGAGCTCGCATACACCATCTTCATCCTTACTCTAGATGAATCCGGTGACCTAAATGATATAGATATATATATATGCATCATCCATAACCATATAATCTAATATAAAATTATTAATTAACATGAAAAATGTTCAAAGTTGTATTTTACCATGCTATGAAGAAGATCTTGCTCTTCTGGCAATTCTCAGCAGTGGTGAAGTCGAAGTCATAAACAGCGTAGCGGCATTCATTTGGCGGTAGGGAATTGGAGAAATCGTCGTAGTTCTCCTCGGGGCTTCCCAGCTTTTCTACCACCACTTGTTGTCCATCTATCCTGAATATTATGAACCTATAGTTTCTCTTCGCTTTTAGCTCCAAAAACTTCAGCTTACATTCGTCCTCCACCGCCATCCCCGAGGCCGCGTTCGCCTTTTCAGTTGATATATATGAGTCAATACAAAATATGAAAAATACTATGATTGTTTCAAATGTCAATTTTTTTTTGCGTTTCAAAGGATAATATTTCAAACTTTCATAAGTTATTTATCGGATGTGTCTTTAGATGAATAAAACATTCATAGTTAACATTTGCAATGCATGGAAAACAAATCCAATAACCGAAAAAATGGACTAATTCCAAAACAACAAATCTCCTTCATAAGTTACATACAAATGAATATATTTCTCTCACTTGCATATTCTATTCATCCCTACGACTCTACCACATTCTTCTTTATTAAAATACAACTTTCTTTCAAAAGAGGAAGAAGAAAAGAGAACATACCATTGCGTTTGGTTGATGAAGGTAAAACCTAAGACAATAAAGAGAAATGGGACTTCTTGTTTTTGTTTTTTTGTCCTCTTTTGTGGGAGGATAGATGAAGAATGAAGAAAAAGAGAAATGAAAAATTTGGGGGAATAAGAGATTCTTAATTTGATTTGAAGAGGCCAATGGAGAGGAACTCGGACAACCATTAATACCTCTCCCTCTTATAACATCAAACCACACCTTTTTTTACTCTCTATCCTTCAAATTCACCTAACCATCCTCTCTTTCCGGAGTTTTTTAACTCTAAATTTAGCATATGTTTATCCTTATATGGTTCAAATAAATTTGCGGTTTGATTATTTGGTTCTTGGTTGGTTTTGTTCGGTTTAGAAGATTATCTGAAACAGGATTTGGCTGTGTTGTTCCATTACATAGCATTGTTCTGAATCATAAATGGCAATTTGTCCTTACACAACTCTAGAGGCAGATAAAGAACAAAAATTTGATATTTTTTCCTACAAAATTGATGACCCTTTTAGATCCTCTTGTTTCAATTTGTGTTCATCCAACGAAATTGACAATCTTTGGACCTTGTTTCTTTTTCTTCACATCGACACTCTTCTGATCTGAATCATCAGAGATATTGGTCTTCTTGCTGCTTTTGAGCTCTTCAGTGAAATCGTCCTCAAGATCGTCTCCACTTAACTTAGTGACCTTTCCTCTTGGTGTAGCATCAAACCCTGTCGTTTCAGGCATGGATTAAGTTATGGTCTTTATAAGATAACTGAGATCGCATTTACTGTTCCTAATCACTTGACAGACGACTCAAATGAAAGAGAGAATACTTGCTAGGATCACAAAATTAGAATTGAAAGAGTGAATCAAAAGAAAATATTACTTGAAGTCTTCTTTGGTTGGGCTGACTCTTGGTTGAATTTATCGGGACAGTCTTTGACGAGATGCGCCACACTCCCACACACTTTACAACACCCGCCCTGCAAAAGAAAGCCCATCAAATTTATAGTTATCAAAACTCATTCCCTATGAGGAAAAGAATAGGACCAAAACAAGATCTGAGCATTGTACCATTGGGTAGATTCCATGCTTGTTTTGAGGACAGTTCTTGCTTATGTGCCCCTGTCCTTTGCAAATGAAACAACTTGCAAATTTGGTCCCTCCTACAAAAGAATCAAAACAGCAACCAAATCTAATCTTAGTGACTTTTAACACACAACAATGAATATAGTAGAGCCAGAAATACAATTCTATGGGTACTAAGTTAACTCTTCAAATAACATGAACAAAAACTTCAGTCAAGTGTATTGAGAGGTGAAATCAACAATTCTTACTGCTACTTTTGTTAAAATCTTCTAATAGGGAACGCGATAATCTTCCGGATCCGGATTTAACACATATAGCTAATAAGAGAAGATAAAGGAACAGACTTACCATCTTCCAAAGGGTAAGGACAATGGGAAAGTGAATGGCCAGTATCTCCACAGTTGTAACACAGCTTCTTCTCAGAGCTCTCATCATTCTTTTCAGGGCAGTTTTTAAGACTATGCCCTCTCCTCCTACACTGCAAGCATATCTACAAACAACAAAACCAAAAACATTCATTTTCTAGCAACCAACAAGTCTAGTGATCATCAAAGTATCAACATTCAGAAAAACTCAACCATGAAAAAAAATCATCTTTGAGTTCATAAAGATTAGACCCTTCAATTGATTCTAACAAGAGCTGCCAAAACCCTACTGAATTCTAAAACCAAATTGAACTAAAACCCTAATCACAAAACCAATGATTAAAGAAGAAAAATCAAGAAAAGAACAAACCTTGTTTCTCTCCCACTCAGATTTTTCAGGACAAAGCTTAGCAATATGAGTTTTGGAGTGGCAGATAAAACAGCCTTCTCCAGGTTTCATACCAGGAACTCGAAGAGGATGTCTTGTGGAAGAGCCTTTTCTCTGAGGTCTATCAGTGGAAGATCCAGGTTTCTTTTTCTTGAACAAGCTCTTCTTCTTCTTCTTCTTATTAGGGTCCTTTGGTGGTGTTGGTTCTGCTTTTGGAAACAGCTCTGGATTAGCTTCCTTGTATCGCTTCTGCGCAAGTCTTCGCCTTTGGTTAACCATGGTCTATAACTGTATCTAGAGAAACACGATAGATTTCACCGGCGGCGATGGAGGCAGTGAAGACGAGGAGGAAGACACAGGTATTCTTTGTTCGTTGAAGAAGCTCTTGCTAGGGGATGTTGTGTTGTTTAAAATGGGCTTGATTACGTCTGGCCCAATATTAATAGGCCCAAATCTTCCTAAACCCGATTTTATGTGCATATTTTTGTTTGAAGTTTTTATATCCTAAAATTGATGGACATATTTCAAATTATAGAACAGAGTCCTCCCTAACTTTACTCACATATTATTGGGTCGTATAATATAATAAGACGTTACTTGTGTAAAAGTTACACCAGAACGCATTCCTACTTTCACCATCTCTTATGCCTGGTGGTGTGTTTTATGAAATACATATAAGTACGCAACAAACGATGTAATATACTAAAACCATCGAACTAAACATAAATCTCTTAATTATTCTCGTCGAAAACTCATGACATGGTACGTGTTCTCTCCATTTTCCGTTGCCTTAATCAATACGGTGAAGGTGCCGGCACGTAAGGCATGTGGTCCATTGAAGTAGCCGGCTCCGGTGCCATCTCGCCCAACCTAACCGGTCCAACCGGTCCGAGAGTGTCCATTACAATTCCCGAGCTCCTAATTTCCGACATTGCTCTTCTTGACTTCCCTTCTTGTGATTCACATAGCTTTGGCAAATACACTCCTATAGCAAACCAAACAAATAAATTAAACCGCAATCTGTTAGATTAAAAAGTAATTTTAACCGTACCGGTCTCCCCAAAACCGTACCTTCACCAGCAGCAAGGTTGAAGAAGAGATCGACGACGTTAGGGCATTGGTTTAAGCATTTAACCGAGCAGAGTTTCTGTGTAAACTGGGATTCCAACAATGCGTCTGAAGATATACCCAAAGATTTCCTGTCTAGACCACACGCTTTAATGCACTCGTCTGATTCAATTATATTCGTGACCTTGTCCGCTTCTATCTCCGATGATCGACATGTGTATACCTCGATCCCGCTCCTCCTCACGCTCTTCTCCAAAACACAACGTTTTCCGGTGGACGAGACCGCGAATGCACACGTGTCTTCGTCCAGATTCTCGCACTTCACATTGTGTCCTACCAAATTAATTCCAATGCTACTTAGTATATATAATATATGTACATGCAATAACAATAACATATATACCTTTGAAAATGTCTGAGTTAAGCTGAACATATAATCGAGAAAACTAATTTAGATTGTTAAATTTTACGATGCAAGTTCAAAATGTTTTATCGTAGAATTATATCTAGCTTGTATGTAGATAACTTCGATATATAGAGCTATTAATAATTCGTGAAGAAACTTACCAAGCGTCGTTTGGGAATAGATGGCAAGGAGAAGCATAAAAGCAACAAAGGCTGTCTTCAAAGCCATGTTGTGATGTGTAGTGGAGACGCAAAGGAGACAAGTAAAAGAAATGTTGAGAGCAAATTAGAAGAGAAGATTTTCTTTTGAGTGTGGTTATAGGTGTTGGAGAGATAGCCTATTTATAAAAGAAATTTTCACCTATTTATAAAGGGGTAATAAATCAAAAATTAATTTTAAAGTATTACTAGAAAATTTTACAATTCTTGTATTTTTTTCAATGATTTTAATGACTAACGACTAACGACAATACTCTTTGACAAATGAAACACCAAGGAGAGTTTACATGGGATGTTCACTGAAAAGTCGTAGTTATATTAGTTAGGCAAACACTTTATTTTGATTAATCAACCAAACAATATTTTCATCTCAATGGAAAAGAACGTAACATGGAAAATTGGCTTGACGTATATAATTCCGTTGTTAATGGCGAAGATTATGCAGTCAAAGTCGAGATGTGAAACCTAGACTTACTTTTCCTAAAATCTGGCATAAAACCATCTTCTTAGGTCATCATTTTAGTGGACTATTGAGTCTTTTTGTTTTAATTTAATTTTAGATATATAGACCAAACTAAGGGGGTGTTATTCAATGGTGGAGTTAAAGTCAATTCTTTAAGGTTTAGATTTGTTTTCTGATATTGGTTTTAAGAATCTGTTTGTGTGGATTTCAAAATCTCTGCAGTATATCTTGGATTTTGATTCTAATAATTTACTCATGAAACTCCAAAGAGGTTTCATTTGAAATGACTTAATATACAAAGATTTTACAAGTCTTTTAGTTTTGAATAACACTGGATTTTACAAACCTTAAAGAATTGACTTTAACTCCACCATTGAATAACACCAAACTTTTAAAATCTAATGAAGTATAAGATCTAATAACACCAGATTTTAACGTTAGATTTATAATCATTAGTTGAATAACACTGGATTAGTATTGGATTTCAATTCTATTAAAATCCATCATCGAATAACACCACCTAAAGTAACAATAGATCTAAATAAAGTCATGCGTAAGCTAATGAATAATAAAGAATTATATAACAAGGTGAGAAAAGTAGTTTGGATGAAAGGTAGAGATTTTCTTTCTCCGTAAATGACGGCATAGACTTGAGACGTGGAAATTAATGCCAAGTATTGTACTATACTTTTTCGACAGTGAAACTTAATGTAAGGACATTCACGAGTCGTCCTTGTTAATTAGATTTATGTAAACGTACAAATAAATCCAAAATTCTGTTGTTCAGAAATTATACTAGACGTTAAAATTACGTGAAATATGGTTCCATAAACCTAGCCAATTCCAAAGCGACTACTTTGTCTGTTTTGAGGTTCTATGATTGGGTTTGAAATTCTTAAGACTTAAGAGGTAATTTTGAGAAGGCCGACATACAATTTAATCTCGTAGATGATCATGCTGCCTGCAATGACCCTAGTGTCCTATCTTGTAATCGTCTCATTGAGAAAACAGAGAAAGAAATTCAAAGTGTCAACTTTTCTTATCTTTTACATGGTAGCAGAGCCTTGTGAACCCTAACAGGTATCTCAATGGCTGATTCCTACCCTTTCCCAGACAACATTCATGTCTCCAACTGCGTTACTAAAATCATCTTGTAATCGTCTCATTGAGAAAACAGAGAACGAAATTCAAAGTGTCAACTTTTCTTATCTTTTACATCCTAATCCGCTCGCCTTGTTGGGGAAGAACTTGTTATGCATTTTTATCGGGGGCGGGGCTATAGGAGCTCCGGTTTCTAGACCTTTAATCCAATAAGCATCCCACGATATTTAAATTCAAAAACATGTTTATCTTAGTATGAGAAATTCATATTTACAAAGTATATTTTCAAATAATTACCATTATTTTCATTGAAAGATTTGATGCCCGTTTTTTTTGTTACTTGTCCCATTAGAATTAGGAGATTTAATGTTTTGTTCTTTTGTGCAGTTGTTCTTTTGTGCAGTTGAAACTTCCATGTTTCCTCGACAAAGAAGAAAACTTCCATGTTCCTAACCTCTGCGTCTTTATTATATAAACAGTCCTCTATGTTTAATGTGGTTAGTGGTTTACCAAAGTCTCACACTAATGCTACGCAACTCTCTTTTTATTTTAAACTAAACAACAAAAACGTGATAACGACAGGAAAATTGTTATATAAATGACTTGTCTATAATATACACACACAAAATTCACGCAATATACATTATACAGTATTACTAAAACAAACAAACCACGGGCCGCCATGTTGGTCCGAAGACGGAATAGCCCATTTTGATCAGTTTGTGCTTTGCATGATCCTCAGATTGATATGTTACAGATATATGTGTTATGTTATAATAAGCCAACATTATGCAAGAAAACCACATCTTTACAGATAATCCATCATATTCTATCTTCCAGATTTGATTGCCTCTTCTTCTCCTAATCTACTTGTTGCCTTTTGCTGTAAGTTTCTTTACAAGAATAAAGAACTCTGTTTGTTTCCATTATTGGCAGCATAACTGTAGTATTGGATCACCATTCTATAATGTGGACTACTAGTTTTTCTCTCTAAAGAAAATGTTTCTACTTCTCTGTTTTTGTGTCCAAGTGTGAGTAAGATCAGATTAGCATTACGTGACCTTTTGTTACTATATATCAAAGATTGACACAGAATTAAGTTAAGAGAAAGATGACAACGGAATCACGAACCGTAACCTAACCCCTTTAATGTTATTATATATATCATCATTTGTGGCAAATAATTCTTATAAAATAAATAAGAGAATGGGTAAAGAGTATCTAAAGTTACTTATCCTTCTACTTGGTTTGATTCACCATGTTTATTCAGCCTCTATCATTAGGTATCTTCCTGGTTTTGAAGGTCCTCTTCCTTTCGAGCTCGAAACCGGGTCAGTCTCCTCTTCATCTCATCTTCCCGATTAACCAACTAAACCGCATGTTGTGAGTTACTAAACCGGATGTTTTCGAATGACTCTACTTATGATTCATATATGAATTGAGTAGTTACATTGGTGTTGGTGAGGCAGAGGAAGTTCAATTATTCTATTACTTCATCAAATCTGAGAGGAATCCAAACGAAGACCCTCTTCTTCTCTGGTTAAGTGGAGGACCTGGTTGCTCTTCTTTATTTGGTCTTATTTTTGAAAATGGTAAATTTCTAACATATTAATTTTTTCCACTTCTTTAAATAATTTTTATTGATTTTTAGTTCACATCGCAGGGCCTGTGACTATCAAGATTGATGGGTACAATGGAGGCATCCCTTCCTTGGTCTCTACTCCATATTCATGGACAAAGGTAATACAAAATATAGTAACTTCTTACAAAGTCTTTTTTTTTCTTTTTTCTTTAGGCTGGTCCGGGCCTAATGGTCTAAAGGTTCAGAATTATTTCCTGGAAAACAAAAAATTTCCATCTTAATTATTCTTTTGATCATTGGTTCTCAGGTGGCCAACATAATATATTTAGATCAGCCTGTTGGGACTGGCTTCTCCTACTCAACAACTCCACTTGTTGATATACCAAGTGACACAGGAGAAGCTAAGCGTGTCCATGAGTTTCTTCATAAGGTTAAAAAAGTAGAACTTATATGTCTCTTGATGCATGATTTGTCTTTTTTATTTTTTTGAACATGCATAGAAAGTTTTAAGAATTTTTTTTTTTTAATTCTTTTGGTTGTTATATATAATGCAGTGGATAGGCAACCATCCAGATTTTGTTTCTAATCCTTTCTATGTCACTGGAAATTCTTATGCTGGTAAGGTTGTTCCTGCAATTGTTCAAGAAATCTCAAAAGGTATATATTGCTCCTACTTTTTTTCTTGATCAAAAGGTATGTTTTGCTTTTTTTGGATTTTTCCCCCTACTATATAAGTATACACACTATAATGCAGGAAATTATATATGCTGCAAACCTCAGATTAATCTTCAGGTTCGTCAGTATTGATTGCTTCATACGTAGTATATACTTAGATAAAAAAAAATTGCATTGGAAATTCATAATTTTTTTGTTTGCATGCAAAACCAACAAAAGGGTTATGTGCTAGGAAATCCGGGAACAGACGTTGATATCGATCCTAATTACCGCGTTCCATTTGCTCATGGAATGGCATTAATATGTGATGAACTCTACGAGGTATGAAATATGGTGTGCTAGCTTTTGGTAATCACAATGAAGCATTTCAAAAACGCTTATATTTTCTTGAAGTCATTGAAGAGAACATGTGGAGAAAACTATATAAATGTGGATTCTCGTAACGTAGAATGTTTAAAACACACTACAAACTTCAAAAAGGTATAGATTATGGATATATACATGGTAATATATAGTTGATGATCTATCTGTCTATTATACTCTTAAATAATTCAAATGTTGTGGTTACTTACAGCTAATTTCTGGAATAAATATGGAATCTATACTATCACCAAGCTGCGAGGATACATCTCCTGATTGCTATGTAAGTAAAATGATCTTCTTACGTTTATCTTTTGTCTCATTGAAAAATCATTAAAAATAGAACATCTCATGATTATACTTACACAAAGTTAGCTTATGCAGGACTATGGATATTCGCTAGCTTCGTACTGGGCCAATGACAAAAGCGTTCGCAAAGTTCTTCAAGTGAAGAATGTATAAATAAAATTATATATATGTAAGTTAATGTATTATGAAAATATTGATAAAGAATGATGGTAGGTCAAAATTGTCTAAATAATTGCAGGAGAGTATAACAAAATGGGCACTATGTTACCGTGATATACCTTACAAGAAGGACATTATAAGCAGTGTCCCATACCATATGAATAACAGTATAAATGGTTACTCATCACTAATCTACAGGTAAGAATTTGACAACTACTGTATCATATTATTATTTTTGTCTTCATATTACAAAAAAACTTGAATAGATAATGTATATTTGTTTTTAAATAGCGGTGATCACGATATGGGAATACCATTCCTTGGAACTCACGCATGGATAAGATCTCTCAATTATTCCGTTATTGCCGATTGGAGACCATGGATGATAAACAATCAAGTTGCTGGATACACTATAACTTATGCTAATAAGATGACATTTGCCACTATCAAAGCAAGTCTTTTTGTTAATCTACTTAACATTTTCTATGATAAATTAAAAAGGAAAGGGTTTCATTTTTAATTAACTGTGTTACGTACCTAATTGTTTCATGTATTTGATTTTAGGGAGGTGGACACACTCTAGACTTTAAACCAATGGAGGGCTTTATGATGTTTCAGAGGTGGATAAGTGGCCAACTTATGTGACAATGGACCGTCTTTGCCTTTCTACATTTATACGGAAACTTTGTCTTCAACAAAGTCACCTAAATAAATTCCTAAATTTGCCTCTCAAAGTTTGGAACAATTACATTTCACATATTTTTAACAATAAAAAGCAAGCATAATTTGTATACGAAATAGTGTTCATACTTCGATTTTGCGGACTATTTTAGCTAAGTTGGGTGGTTGTTGGAAATTGGAGGTAATTAATTAAATAAGGAAAGAAGAAGAGAAGAAGATACATGCATCCGTTTTTCTTGCCTTGATTATGATGAGGTGTGTGGTATGACATTACAAAAGATAAGCGATTATGATGGATATATTTTACCAAGAAATATGCCATCTAACCAAAGTTGCTTATCTTTTGTAATGCACACCACACAAGGACTCAATTGAAAATTTCTAATATAATTAAGAAATTAAAAAATAACACAACAATTATAATGTAACAAAGCTCGCCTGGTGAGTCTTGGAGATCATCAAGAAGAAGGTCATGAATATACTAAAAATTTTGCCCCAGTTTCAAAGACGTCAACAATTTATTGCTTCTTCGAACTTTTTTTTTTTTGTAATGATTATACGTTTTCAACTTTAAATCAATTGACAATAAGTAGAAATATCCATATTCCTCATATATTAGTGTTGAATGATCTCCATTTTCCATGTGAAACATTCTTCCACGCCTATTTAGGATGATAGTTCATTGGGCTCATTCATCTCAAACTAAATCTCACTTTTTTTGGATCGGTTATATTTGATTGGGGGAACTGGAAATTTCATTAGATAGATGGTCACAATTTTACGTAGTACACTTGAATATATATATTATTGATAGAATTTGTCATTATTAAATTTAAAATTTTGCAAACTTCGCAAGTCTCTCAGATATAGGATGTGCAGTTTGCAATTCTTTTCCCTTTGTAATTGCAATTGAAGAAAAGGGGCTTTGGGACATTGTTCTCTCCAGCCCTCCAAACAGTGTGGGAGCCTTTCAGCTCGCTTCACGTTGATAGTTTGCAACTCCCTAGACTACTCTCCATCTTAGCAATATTAGAGCACTTCCATCGGTGGGATAGAGGAGAGTGTCTAGCCAAAATTTATTAATAAAACAAATAATAAATGAAGAGAGAGAGAGACACAGTTTCTATGCCCAGAAACTCTGAGACACAGTTTCTGCACACATGTCACAAATTTACTGGTTGAAGTATTAAAAAAAATAAAAAATAAATAATTTAATTAAATAGTATTTTTATTATTATATGAGAAACTCTCATAGTGTCTACCGATGGAGATGCTCTTACGCATTGTGTATGATTTATTTCTTGTTATTAATGGTGCAATGGAACAATTAAGATTCATGCGTCTATGTAGACGATTTTTACAATGGTGGAAACGATTTTTCAGCTATCATCAAAGCTTAAAAATTACCTTCACGTACAATTTTCATATGAAAAATTTGGAAAAAATTCGATCTTTTCTTAGGGTTGAATTTACTCGACTTTAAAAATCAATTGACAATAAGTAGAAATGCCCAAGTTTTCTTTAGAGAAGTTTTGAATTTTCTTAGAGTATGATGAATTCTACAAATTTTCTAATTCTTATAATGATTTCCACTATAAATTACTTTTTGCATGAGTAATCATGAGTTTACATATAAAGTGACTCATGTTTCAAAGTCAAACCATCATCAAGAACAGCCTTTCCCAATCTGAAATCACCAAAAGAATATGAAAGTTTTCAAATGTTTAGTGTTTGACACAGATTTTGCAAAGAACATGTTAAAGGTTATGAAAAGTCAGGATAGTCACCAAACTTACAAACCATAATTAACGTTCTACGACAGAAAAGGACTTTCGTAAGAGAATATACTTGGTGACATTTGTTCTTATGGTTTTCAACCCCAAAATAATTTACCTAACATAACCCAACCAACAAAAAAATTAATCGAAGAAGATGCAATGTTTTAAATTGGGAGAATCATGTTTCGCATGTAACCAGCCTAATTTAAACGGTATAATTTAAATGGTACACTTTCAATTAAACAAAGGTGGAAATCAAATGAAAGTCATTTACATATACACCGTGGTATAGAATTAAAAGTCCTTCTAGTAACGTGATGCACGTGGGGGAAACGGAGGAGGCAACGTATACGTAATACATTGTTTTAACACAAACCGAAAATACGATTACAAAATGTTTAACTTTGGAGAGATTTGGGGAACATATAACACTTCTTCTGTTTCACAAATATATTGTTTTAAAATTTTAATTTCTCTTTGGAAGGAGAAGTATTCCCAAAGATTAGGTTTTAGACCCGAATTTTGAAGTTATCAAAAAAAAATATTTATTTTTGTTTCATAAAAGTAGCATTTTTATTTCTGATGGAGATTTTAAAACTTCATTTTTTTAATCCTTACTATTTCAGTTTATTAACTAGAAGAAAAAACTTACTTAGTATATTTTTATAAGATTTAGTAAAAATTTACTTAGTTTTATTAACCTATGTAACAACAATGTTGGAATGATATTTTTAATGAAACGGAAAGAATTTATATAATTAATTACTGTGCTTTGATTCTAGCTTATAGAGTTTGACTTGCATTGCATCATGATGATTATTAATTAATTCTACGAATTAATGAATGTGTCTTTATTCTAGCTTATAGAGTTTGACTTCCACCCGAGATTCCGAGTTTAAGAGAATTAAAATAACGATACAAAATCTTTTATAAATTCGCCGGCCACTCTTGATTCTCAAAGTGGTGAATAAAACACCAAAGTAAGGATTTGCAGAATTGTCCTCTATGCTATATAATCACACGAGATAAACAACTTTCTTGCTACTGAAAACCTGGCCTCTCCGTACTATATTGGCAATATTGGAATTTGGGGGTATATGTAACGCGTGTTATGCAATTTCCAAAACATTATCATTTTGATTTTGTATGAGTTCTTTTCTCAATTAGATGTGTTATAATGACCACACAAAGTCACATACATCTAGTTTTTGGTATTTTATTATAAGTGTTTACGTCTAAAGTTGTATTTAGATTTTGTTTTTCTTGGGCTTTAATAAACAAGTTTCTGACAATGTTTTTGAAAAAAGTATTAAAAGTATTCTCTATTTTTTTCGGTAGATTTATGAAAGTGTTAACAAGAAGGTTTGGTGATTTAGACATTCTTAAACTAATGAGTTAAGATGTAATGTTAATTTTTTAGTTTTGGGACAAAAAAAAGGGATACTCGTGTCGTGGGCTTATATATTAGCTCAGTCTACGCGGTGCAACCATTTAAATTTCTACAATAGAAAATTAAAAACCGAAAAATCTTAAATAAAGAAATAGTGAATGTATGGTATCGCCGTATCGATGGCTAGTGGACCCATAAACACCCAAGAACACAAACAAACAACTACTTCTTTTTATTGTTAAAAAACAAACACTTAATTCTGGTTTCGTTCACATGAGTTTCGTGGTTAAATCTATATATACGACAATTTATGTCACATGTTTGTCGCTGATAGATCGCTAGTATGTTAATTAGAAAATGAAAGAGTGTTAGTTTTTTAACCAAAAAAAGAAAGAAAGAAAGGAAAGATAATGTGTTAGTAAGAGTGCTGTAACACGTAGCATATATAACGTTTAATCGGAACTTAAACAGTTTATACAACTTTTGATTACTTTAGATAGTTGGGTACAACTTTGAAAGATTATATCTAGTATACATATGACCAAATGATAAAATAACATGCAAAACATATATAGATAATACAATATAGTATAGAAAACTAAAACATCTAAAACTTAATATTTTGTTTTTACAAAGTATTATTTAATGGATAAATTATTACTTTTCATGCAAAAAAAGGAGTTTTGTAATTTATTGAAGTTTAATTTCAGGATACAAAAAAGCATATCGCATATTTTTTTAAGCGTTTTTTCAGTTATAATTAGATTACATGGATGTTGTCGATAAGGATATTGAAAAGGGGCCAAAACCTCCCATACGCTAGGAACGTGGTAGGCTACAACACCTAAACACTCATAAAGAACTCTAGAAAATGTGGTCTAATCAACCCGCCTCATAGAAAACCTTAGCGAGTAGATATCTTTCTTCCATTAAAATTCTGAGATTTTTAGGTCACCGATCCCTCAATCCAGTGCCCATAGAAATACTCATAAGATGAATGATGTTTGAGACAGAACCAACCAAACATTGAACACATTTATATGGTGAGACGTGGTCGTTTCGGCCATGCATGCCATGCACACTCCCTCTATAGACGTGACATAGCACATGAGCCATGTCGTTGTTATCAACATCAAGTCTCTTTTCTTCCTCTTAATTCTCTATTTTACCTCTACAAGACTACAACTCTATCAGTTCGACATAGTGTTATGCTATGATTTTAGATCTCGTTGACTAATTGCATAAATAAAAAGAAATTACTAGAAAAAACTCAAATTTCTCACACAAAACTAAGTATGATATATTGCTTTGCCATAAGAAACTTGACATATGTAATATAAATTAAAGACATTAACAATCTTCTTAGGTTTCTTATGATTGTTTCACTGTTTGTATTTACGTTTATATTTAGTGTGTATATATTAATTTCTCAAATGAACTCGCAATAATATTAAGCATTTTAAACAAAATTTACCTATTAATTAAATTTCAAAAATATAAATTTATTTCTCATGTAGACGCATGCCACGCATATGTTATGTTTAGAACAGTCGAAGCTCTCAAATGATTGATGATACTAATACTAGTGTTTCACCACATCTTGTGCTATTGGTGTGAGTGTGACATGCATGGTATTATACGAATATTAGACTCTAACCGTAGAAGAACAAATGGAATTTTCATCTACGAACCAAAAACTAAAAAAGTTGTTTGTTACGACCAAAAACGGCTGTTTAAAGAGGACCTATTATCGTATTTGTCAGATCTTGTGTTCTTATTTCGTATTTGTCAGATCTTGTGTTCTTAGTATACAAGTCGTCGTAGCAGCTCTACGCGTGTGACTAAAATATGATTCATACGCGAAACTTTGACTATTTTGCTCATTAAGCTCTTTTACTTGAACTTATATTATAATATCTGAATTACAATAAATTAATATATTCCATAACTAACCCCAATTTATTATATATAACGCACATGTGTCCTCTAAAACTCCAAAAAAATGGAAAAAAAGGACAAAAGACGAGGCTTGTACATGTCTTGTTGATAAAGAGATCCAGTACGTGGTCCATGCCAGATATTATAATGTTATGTGGTTTAAATAATAAATTGTGAATTGATGTGTGGGTTTGATCTATTTTGGGCTAAACGATTGAAGCCTAAGAGTTTCACATTGAACTGTTAGAGCATTTAAGATTCATCCTCACTATTGCAGTTAGGTAGTGACAGTGATCGATTTCACATATTGGGTCCAAAAGTAGAGCATTTCACATGTACAATTTCACTTGATTGTGATTTAACGCGTAATTTTTATATATTCTGCTTAGAACTAGAAACCGAAAGATTCTACTTTTTCACTAACCGACCTTGTAAATTTTAATTTTTGAACTTTTAGTTTATCAAATAAATTAGAGTCTATTTTAGTTTTACATACTTACACGTCACACATTGTTGTAAAACGGAGAAGTTTGTATTGGAATTACATTATGTAAGACTTCCTTAAATTTAATAACTATTTTGAGTTGGTTCAAAAACTAAAAATTTTGATTAAAAAGTAAGGTGTGTGATTAAGGAAAAACAAAACATAAATCACAAAATTGAAGGGGGAAAACACTAAAAGGACAAAAACGTGTAATTAGCTAATTAGTGTTTTAGTTTAAAACGTAGTTACTAGTTATAAACTAATAAGTACTTTATCCGGTAGAAAGAAGATCGAGTAAACAATTAATTTTTCAAGTTGACAAAATAAAATAAAAAATAAAAAGTATTGTGTTTAACCTTTTTGCCAATAAGGATTAAAAGACAGCATCCATACATTCACATCACTTTCAATATATTCAAAAAAGCAGCCGGAGTTACAAACTGTACAAGACACAATAGAGAAATGGAAAAAGACAAGAAGCCTAAATGCCGATAATGTTTGACCAGAAAATGGTAAAGAAACGTTATATGTTATGTACCAACATAAACTCAAATAAAATACAATAATACTATAAAATAATAGAAAGACGAATAATTTCAGTGGTCAAAGTCTGACATTCTTCTACACCCTGAACCTAGAAAACATCTATAAATACCTCATTTGGTTCATTCCCATAATTCACCTGCAAACATTTTGAATACAACAACCAATATTGCACCCAAAACCACTTCCTCATATACAATTCTCCACAATAGTAAAAAATACACACATATATTTTTTTGTTCTTATATACAAATTTGGAGAGATATATTGGGATGGAGTTTCTTGAGATGTCTCGAGTTTGGTACATAGTCTTCAAAGTTTTCATCGTAGTTCTTTGCCTCATGTTCTTGAAGCTCTTTGTGCGTTGTTGGATATTGCCGGTTCGAGCTCAAAAGAAGCTTAGAGAAAACGGATTTTTCGGTCCAACTCCTAGTTTTCCATTAGGAAACCTTAATGACATGAAGAAGCTGAAGATGGCCTCGGTTATGGTGGATAATAGCAAATCTTCCACCATTATCAACCATGACATACACTCCATTGCACTTCCACATTTCGCTCGGTGGCAACAAGAATACGGTAACTAATAATTCTGCATCTCTTATTTATGTTCCGGACATTTAGACCATATAAATTTTTTAGCTCGCAACATTTGGATTATTACTATATCTAAATATTAACGTAGATTATTGGTTACGTGTTATTGATGCAGGGAAAGTATTTGTGTACTGGCTAGGAATAGAGCCATTCGTGTACGTGGCGGATCCTGAATTCTTGAGTGTTATGTCGAAAGGTGTATTGGGAAAGAGTTGGGGAAAACCAAATGTTTTCAAGAAAGACAGAGAGCCAATGTTTGGTACCGGTTTGGTTATGGTCGAAGGCGATGATTGGACAAGACATCGCCACATCATCACCCCTGCATTTGCCCCTCTTAATCTTAAGGTATAAACATATACTTACAATAATTAAACTCTTTTTCAAATCGTTTACATAGGCAAGAGTCCAAGTTATAGAAATTTAATAGGGTGACCAATCTAGTTCAACAATTTGACTTTGTAGTCCTTTCCCAAAAGCATGAGCCACCATTTTTCATGACATAGAAATTTCAAGGTCTTATGGTGTTGAAAAGACTAGAAAGTACTATATTAGACTCATTCAAATCAAAGCTTCATACTAAAATATTTCTCTGTTTTCTCATTACTTTTAATTGATCGTCTTAAATAATAGGTTATGACAAATATGATGGTGGAATCAGTCTCCAACATGTTGGACCGATGGGACATACAAATAAACTCGGGTAATGCCGAATTCGACATGGAGAGCGAGATTATAGGAACAGCCGGTGAGATAATAGCCAAGACAAGCTTCGGAGTCACCGGAGAAAACGGCACTCAAGTCCTCAAAAACCTGAGAGCCGTGCAATTCGCTCTCTTCAACTCAAATCGCTACGTAGGCGTGCCATTCAGCAACATTTTGAGTTACAAGCAAACCGTTAATGCAAAGGAGCTAGGTCAAGAGATCGATGGTCTCCTTTTGTCGTTCATAAACAAACGGAAGATATCTTTGGTCCAAGGAGACGACCAAGGCCACGATCTTCTCGGAATGTTGCTTAAGGCCGATCAGAAAGGGAATTTTACTGCGAAAGAGCTTGTGGACGAATGCAAAACATTCTTCTTCGCTGGCCATGAGACAACGGCTTTAGCACTAACGTGGACGTTCATGCTTCTTGCAATCCATCCCGAGTGGCAAGACACGCTCAGGGAAGAGATTAGACAAGTCATCGGAGATTCCAAGATTGAGTATAACAAACTTGCCGGTCTAAAAAAGGTACGTTACCAAACACAGTACACAACAATCCACGTGCTTAATTATATGCGTGCATACACTATATTTGGACGCGTTCACAAAATAGTAGTGCATGTACAATTTGACATGTTCACATTTACTTGATAAATAAACGAATTTAATGCACGTAAAAGATGATACTAATGTAGCTTGATACTACATAAGATTTCATAATATTAAAGTAAACAAAAAAACACCTTAAGTATAATCTAAACCTAACTAATATACATCTGATCACTATGGTCAAAGTCAGTGGTCACAGAAGTCAAAATCCACAAAACGTACATTGATCATAGCATAGAGGCGCGTCAACGACTGCGCTGACCAATGACTGACATGCCACGTAATCTTCAAACTGAAAAATCTAATGCCACGTAGCATAATGAATATTCTCTCTATTTTTTTTATCCAATGACTAAAACGTGTGACACGCGTGTCATTAATGATAATGAAATCGCATCTTTAGTTAGTTAAAATCACATAACCTCTTCAAAATTTTGATACTAATGAATAAAACTTCCGATCATTTTATGCAGATGAGTTGGGTAATGAACGAGGTTCTCCGGCTATATCCACCGGCGCCTAACGCACAACGACAAGCCCGAAAAGACATTGAAGTGAACGGTCGGGTGATTCCTAACGGAACAAACATTTGGATTGATGTGGTGGCAATGCACCACGACGCTGAGTTGTGGGGAGACGACGTTAACGAGTTTAAACCGGAGAGATTCGACGGCAATTTACACGGTGGTTGTAAGAATAAAATGGGTTATATGCCGTTTGGATTCGGAGGGAGGATGTGTATCGGTCGAAATTTGACCACCATGGAGTACAAGATTGTCTTGTCATTGGTTTTGTCCCGGTTCGAAATCTCGGTTTCACCCGGTTATCGCCATTCTCCGACGTACATGCTTTCTCTCAGACCGGGTTACGGTTTGCCTCTAATTATACGACCACTTTAGATTGCATTAACAAACAAATATAAAGTCTTTATTTCAAGTTTAATTAGGATCAATTTATTTTATTTTTTTATTTTGGCCGACAGATCAAAATGTAACTATTCAAGTCCTCGATTTTTAGTATATTTATACACGTGTCTTGTTTTTCCGGATAACGGACACCTCATCTTTTATTTCTTTGTAATTTCACTGATTAATGCAATATACGATTTTGAGATACAGATTGTGTGTGTGTTTTTTTTTTTTGGGGTTAAAGGATAGATACAAAATGTGTGCTACATTATTTCATCTTCTATAAAACTTGTTTCGGTAAAACAATCGTTTTAATTCTCACATTATAGCCTATAGACCCCATCATTAATTAATTATGATTTTTTGTTTAAGCTTTTTTATTAATTTGTCGAATCTTTCAGTAGTTGGAACTTGGAAGCAGGATCTAATATATTGTTGTGGATTTTGTCAAAGATTTTTTTTTTTTTGAAAAGGAAATCTTAGAACAATCTTATTGTATGCTTTTTAACAAATTCAAATATTCCTTGTAAAAATAATATTATTTTTAACAGTAAACTTTAAAATTAAAATATAAACGAGCAGGACCCATCTCGTAACAAACAATTCCAAATGATGGTAATTAATAAGGGGCAAATTAGTAATTAATAGGAGAAGAAGCTGGATTAAACGGTCGATTAGAAATTTTAATCGCAACCGTCCATATGCATCACAATCTACTTGATCCTAGTCGTCCATTATACTCATGCGATGAATCTATATAAGCTTTTCTCTTCCTTTCCTCTTCGTCATTTTGAATTTTGTTAGGGTTTTGTATTGTTAGGAGTAGATCGCTTTTTCAGATTCATGATTCCTCTTCATATTTTTTTCTGTGATTTCTTCTAATCTGCAAGTAATTTTCTTAAGTTCTCTGTTCTTCGTCGACTTTGCTTTTATTTCTTCTAATTGCAGAAATTCTCCCACGAGTTTCTTTGTTATAATCAACGGGTCTCGTCTCCTATTTGATTTCTCTTTTCATATTTCTAAAATCGAATCGCTGATTGTGATTTGGGTTCGTCAGTACAAAAAATGGTGTGATAATTGTAGTTTCCGTTGAATCGTTTTCTAGGGTTTTTTTCCCCTTTATAGTTCTGCGATTTCTTTTTTTCTACCTTTTATCGAATGAATGTATTTTGGTTTGGGTGTGTTATAATTGGAATAATGGTGTGAAAATTGTAGTTTATGTGGATTCTCTTCTCTGTAGATCAATTCTAATAGTTGATTGTGATTGTGTTCTGTGATTTTATAAGATTATGGACGACAGTGGCGGATCTAGAAAATATTTTTACCGGGGACAAAGTACTGTACCGACTTTTCGAGATAAAAAAGTAATTCATTATATACTTTTTTAGTTTTTTAATATTGCTACATTATAAACATTGTTTCGAAATAAACCGATAAAAATTCTACATTAAAAAGATATTTAAGAGAAAGCTAAATAAGAAAAGAAAAACCAATCTAAACAAAATGAAAATAGTATTGATTTTGGAAATACTAAGTCTAGAATAGGAAAGATAAACAATTAATGCTAAGATTAGGGAAGAAAATAAGTAAAAAAGGAATGAAAATGCAAAAAAAAAAAAAAAAGAAGGGGCATCGTGGGATATGATCATGGTTTAAGGGGTGGCAAGTTGCTTCATTCTACCATTTGACTTAATAAATCTTTACTAAAATTAATGAAAATACAAAAAAAATTGATTTTTTACTGGGGGCAGCTGCCCCCCTCTTCTACTACGTAGATCCGCCCATGATGGACGATCGTTGTTTACTCTCAGTTATTCCTTGTTTTCTCGTATTGGTTGTTCATACACAAATTGTTTGGTTTTTAATTCCTTCTTTGTGATATTGATTACATATTGATATTTCTTTACCTTTTGATGTTGATGTGATATTATCTTCCCTCTGTTTACTATGGATTGGGAATTTTAGTCTATGATTCAGATTTGTACTTTCTTCACTTTGTTATATTGCATTTGGTTGGTTATACATTTTCTTTTGTTAATTTCGTATATTTCTTTACCTTTTGATGTTGATGTGATATTCTCTTCCCTTTGTTTGTTATGTACTGGGAATTTTAGTCTATGATTCAGATTTCTACTTTCCTCACTTTGTTATATTGCAGTTGGTTGGTTATACATTTTTTTCTTTTTAATATCGTATTCCTTTGGATCTGTTTTCTCAAAAGTCATTTGAGAAGACTTTTCACTTTGATTATATGTGCTTTTGATTGTTTCATTATATCTATGTTTAAGTTTTGATTACTTTTGATTGGTTTTGTTGTCTTTATATGAGCTTTTGATTGTTTCACTATATTTATGTTCAAGTTGTTTCAGTTCAAAGGCAAATTTTTTGTTGTAAACAATATTTCCTCATACTGTCTGATTCGTTTATCTTTATATATTACTTCCCTAATCTTGGCTAATATTTATTTAGTTGTTCCCTCCTTCCAATATTTTGATCTTTGTGGAGTATTTACTTTGCTTAACTAGTTTACTTTTGTCTTGTTGATGATGTCTACTGAAACAATACATAAAATGACATGTTCTTGTTCCTTTTTTTGCTTTCATTTTCCTGTTCTTGGTTCAGTTCTTACCATAAATTGTTTTGGTTTGGCTGTCTGTCTCTTACGCATTGTAGCCTGTTATTTTCTCTTTTGGTTGATTGTTTGTTTCTTGTCTGTTTCTTTGACATGATGATGTCTACTGAAACAATACACAAAATGTCATGTTCTTGTTCCTTTTGACATTTTCCTGTTCTTGGTTCAATTCTTATCAGACATATTCTTGTCTGGAACCACATATTTTGGTGTGGATAAAAATTGTTATCTGGTTTTGTTGTTGTTGTTGCTGTTCCCCTTTCTACTTAACTTGATTCGTGTTGTGTGTGAGTTTTCCTATACATCATCAATATATTGTTGAACAAATCAGTGTTTCTTTGTGTAAGTTAGTTAAAGATGGTAATTAAATTTTTTCTTATCACTGATTGTTATGACTCTAGATTAGTTGATGAGCACGTAGAAGTTTTGATCGACTATTTGAGTATTGATTACTGCTAGAATGAATCTTTACGCATTAGATGCTTTTGTTTTGTTTTCAGCCGAAGCAACAGATAGATATGCCAGTTTCAGATCAAAAGAATTTGAGTCAGATGAATCATGATCCCAGGCTTGAAGCCATTGTTGATAGAATGCTTGAAAAGTAAGGTACTATGGTATGTCCATGAATTAATGCTCATGTCTTTATAGTGCCTCAGTTGTTCTTACATGATTTTCTGTATGTAGATGCATCAGTGAGGAGAAGTATTAGCTGGCCATGGGTATTGCGAAAGAAGACGGAGATTGTATAAGTTGGAGGAAGCTATCACAAAGAGTGGTAATGTTCATGGAATTCTATCATATTACATCAATGTTTCTCATTCTTTTTGTTAACCATAGAGAGTATAGTCATGAGGTGGGACTGATGGTCTCTATGTTGCACCTAAGTACCATGTCTGTAATCTCACGTAAGCTGTAACTGAAAATCTTATTCCTCAGCGAGCAAGAATGATGCATTATTGGAACTGCAAAGTGCATTTGATCTTGTAGAGAAGAGCATCGGGCCATTCTCTTGGGTGTTAGAGATCATCTTCCAGTTCCCAAAACATGTCCTGTAGAAGTAGTCAGGCCCTTGAAACTACTACTGCTTCGAGTGAGAATATTTCGGAGGATGTTCAGATGACGAATGGAACTCCAGTGGACGCTACACATGCTACAAGGCTAACACTTCAGATTCTTTGCATCCATTACAAGTAAGTTACTTTTACAGTTTTGATATCTTGAAATGAGATAATTTTTTCTTTTAAATCCATTTATATCAGGAAGTAATCATATGCTTCATTGATGATATCATAATTTCTGTAGATTGGACCTGCTGATACTGAAGACAATCAAACAGCCTGTCGAGTTTCTATTCCATTATGCATGCTTAAACAATCGCCTACGCAATACCAATATTGAGGTGATTAGTTGATATCTTACTCAATATAGTCTCTTTCAATTCCCATGGCAGCCTCCTTGTTTAGAGAATTAATTTATATTGCTATAATATGGATACTGGTCATTAAACACAGAGCTTTTCAATTTTCAGCTCTCGGGACAATGGATAAAGAGATATATGATGATGTCAAAAGCGTAGTTAAATGCTCTTAGTTGCTGGTGAAGCTGCTAGCATCATCATGGGTTTATTATTGGAACTGCTACTGAAAAGGCAAGCGAGTTGCTCACTTATACTCTTGAATCATGAGACACAACATGAGAAAATTATAACGATATGTAAAGTGTGGAGGAGATTTTTTGGTGATACTCTATGGCATTGCCTTACAGTGGTACCGCAAAAAACAAGGCAATTCGTCAATTGCTACACTTTATTTTGTCTCATGTCAGTGCTGATGGAAAACCTGCTGTTTTGGCCCGCTTACTGATCCAGAGCAGGTCAGTTTCTGATGCTCCCTTACTTGTGACCACTGACTTCTATTTCTTTAGAGCTCCAAAACTTTTGTGGTTCGTATACCCCCACTAATGGATTATGTTATTTTTCTAACTGTAGAATCTGTATATTGTGTCTTTGCTTTCTAATTCACACAATCCTCATGTTATTTATGGTGTGGCAGGTACTTGCTTTAGCGAAGCGATATCCTTGTTGGTCCTCGTCAAGGTGCTTTGATTGCAATAGCCATGGTGATGATCCAAATTAGTGAAGCAACCAATTCTCGTTTTAGAGCATTTAGGTTAGTATAAATTTGTTTTCTCCAGAATTGCGAGGCAGAGAACATCTTGGTAGACTGAGATTTTATGTATGTGTTGTAGGTGCAAAATTGAGAAGATCATACTCGACAAGGTTGAAGATACAGTGAGCAAGATAGGAGTGATTCTGGCATCTGGTATCCTCGATGTTGGTGGTATGAACGTTACTCTTAGACAGCTCTCAAAGACCAAACATAACAAAATCACTGCTGATCACAGCCTTGCAGTCTTCAGCCAGTAGGTACTTCTTGTGTAGGCACTTTCTTTAGCGAGCTTTGATTGCAATAGCCATGGTGATGATCTAAATTAGTGAAGCAAGCGATTCTCGTGTTTGAGCATTTAGGTTAGTATAAACCTGTTTCCTCCAGCATTTCGAGGCAGTGAACATCTTGGTAGACTGAGATTTTATGTATGTTTTGTAGGTGCAAACTTAAGAAGATCCTACTCGACAAGCTTGATGATAGAATGAGCAAGATTGGAGTGTGGTAGGGATGTTACTAGAAGACTGCTCTCAAAGAACAAACATGACAAAAATATCGCTGATCAGCCTTTCAGTCTTCAGCCAGTTTTGGTAGTCGTATCCACTTATCTATTTCATTAGCTTTGCCTTCTCACCAACAGCTTTCAGGTCGTAGTTAAACCGCTATCAAACTTCCTACCGATGTTCTCTCAACCTCAGTTAAAAGCCAAAGCTAACCGTTTACTAAAGTTTGGAGAGTGATCGGAAGAAATTTGGATCGGTTATGTCGTAAGTTAGTCAACCTTTTTCCTTTGTATTAGCTCAAGTTTCTTGCTTTTGATTAGTTTATCATCTGATTCTGAAATTTTGGGTATTCTGTTTTCTGGGATATTTTTTTGTTTTCTCAGGTTTCATTTGATAATCTTATGAACGATTCACCTTTTGGTCTACGAAAGAAGCTTTGACTTGTGTGATAAATGAAGGCTGATACTGTTCTTGACTATGCAGTGTTTGAGCTTTCGCCAAAACATTCTCGGTGAGTAAATCTTGTTCTCTTAGTGAAATGTCTGTAGCAATTGATCATGGCTTGTAGGTTTGATATCTGTGTTACAGATGTGAATTGTTTATATCGAGTAATGAAGAAAGAGAGAAACTGGCTTGGCTTCAGGATTGATAGAACCATTCGTGAATCATATGAGAGTTCTTGAATCACAAGCTTCAAAGAGAGACCAATCCTCTGTTAGACTGGAAGTAGAAAAAAAAACCGCAAATGGCTAATCTTGGCTCACAAGAAGAACACTCGATAGGTCTCAAAGAACATTTTGCTTTTTCATCTGACACAATAATTTTGGTTACCTTAACAATCTTTTGACCTTTGTTGTTGTTTTGTTTTTCCAGATTTGTTCAATATGTTAAAATTCCGGAAGTGGAGGAAAGAGTCAATACATTTGATTTGGAAATCTCACAGTTGGAAGCAGCTCGGACATTATATTCTCAAGGTATGTTTCATTTCTCATTAGCTTGATCAATTTCAAAGCTTACAAGTGACCAAACTTGATACTATTTTTTTCTCCTTTACTGTTTCAGACGATGGAAGCGTAGCAGATGCAACAAAGTAAGTATATGTCTCTACTTTCACATCGTATCGGATTGCCGCTCTTTGTCTATGTACAGGAAGGAGATCTTAAGAGCTATAGATTTATGACTTGAGGCAATTAAAAGGACTTAACCACGGCGATTGCGCAAGCGTCAGTTAATAGTTTTGACCCTCAAACTGTTTCTGATCTCCAACATTTGGAGTAAGCAAGTTTTTTTCTTGGTGTTTCATTTTCTTTGCAACTATGTTTGGAATCTGATCAGAATATATTTCTGTTATCAGTGAAGCATGCGGCAAATATATTTCACTACCGCAAAGAAGGCCAGACCTGATCACCAAGAACCTGAATACCAATGCACAAACATTAGTCAACATCGAAGTACTAAGAATAATGAAGAGGAGAAGAAAGATGAAAGTTTGGATGAGTCTTCTACAAAAACAAAGATAGGATTAACCTCTTTGAAAACAAAGAAAAGAAAAACTCAAACTCTGGAGGAACCAAACGGATGGTTGTTGCGAAATCCACAGAATTGAAGAGACTTTCCGCTGATGTCTCATCAACTGCTCATGCACTCCCTGAGAAGTCTGTTTTGAGAGGATGGAGTATTGTTAGTGACGTGGCCTTTGATTTTACAATGGAGAACAAGAAGTCTGATAGTGGTAGCAACGAAGAAGGTCCCTTAAGTACATCTTCGTCCAATTCCTGACGCCACATTCCCAAAGGAGTCTGAAGAGAACAGCAAAAAGGACGATGATGATGTGTATTCTACCAACTCTGATGATTCTCAAAACCAGGCTGATAGGCCCGGCAACATCATGACTGATGGCAATTCCATGCAGAGAGAAAAGGAGAGCTATGGTTCCAAATCCTACAATGTGGCACAATCATCATGTTTCCTTATCGTCGTTCCCGATCTCGATCAGCTCATATAGCAGGTGGTATTGATATCAAAAGTGATGAACGTCATTCAAAAGGCAGGAAGAAAGAGCTGTTTCCAGAAGACGAGAAACAAGCCTTATTCTCCAAAACCAGTTTCTGCAGGTTAGTTTTAGCAGTAGAGTTAAAAGAATATATAGAGAAATTTACAATATCTTGAAAATCATTATAAAGTCGGTTTTGAATACTAAATCTGATGGCTTTTGATTGTGTAGAACTTAATGATTCTGCAGGGCTGAATAGAGACAAAACTCATTTGGTGTAGAGGATGATCTTGAGGTAAGTCTTGTGAATGCAGATTCAGCTGGGGAAAATGACAATAATAGAGTTCATGCGACATCCGTTGATCAAACACACAGGATGTCTGATTCCTCATCGGCCCTGGTATGTGCTTTTCCTCTTTAGTGCTCTACTAGTTAGGGTTTTGCCATTACTATATCCATCCTCTGTTCGCAGAGTTTGAATTTTTATTCTGAAAACGAGATTGAGCTCGACGTTGGGATGTTTTGTTCTGAAAACAGCTTTCAGGTCGTAGTTTAAACCGCTATCGAAGTTCCTACCGATGTTCTCTCAACCTCAGTTAAAGCCAAAGCTAAGGCTAAGAAAGAAGCAAATGATGAGAAAGCTAATCCTGAGAAATCATGTTTCTTTGAAGTCCTTTTCATCCTAGGACCATTGTAATTTGAAAGTCTTGTCTGCAGGAACTATCAGCTCAATAGCATGGAGAAGAAAGCGGATCCCGAGCCATCGACTCATCGTTTGAGATTCTAGTAAACCCAGGTCGATCAGGTGTGCAACTCTATCCTTTTCAAACTTTCCTTGTTGATATGCTTTCTGATATCTTCTCTTCAATTTTTTATTTTCCTGGTTTATTGCTTATTTTACATAGAATATGTTTAATAGATCATTTCATCTATTAGATTAGTTCATTTAGTCACATACACTTCGCCATCTTCTCTATTGATCAAATTTTATCTATGTTTAATTATGATTGGGGTACTCGGTTGATTGCATTATACTTTTTCTTATTTATTTTGGATTTCACTCGTTATATTTTATGTTTCTGATCTCCCCACACTCTGAAATTATAACATTTTATGAGTGCTCGTTTCAGTAGTGATTGTTATGGAGTAATATTGGAACTTGATTTTAGGTGTATAACTAGCCATTTTTCTTTGATTGATTGCATCTTTCTCTCTTGTCCTTTTTTTTCGATTTCACACTACTGGTTTTGAGTGTTCATATGTATATAGTCTGTTTATTTCATTGGATATATGTTTGTTTCCTCTTGTGTGTTTTGTGCCCATCTCTTTTTTCACAGTTTCTACTAAAAATACACACAAAAGTGATTAACCATTTATTATGTTTACTTGTTTTCCGTGTGTTATAGTGATGCTCTAATGTTCTCATCTCTTGTATGAAATAGTTAATTTCTACCTGTTGGTCATGTTCATTTTCTTAATCTGGTAAAGCTTATTCTTTTTCTTTTGTTTCCTTTGATCCTGTGATGAACCTCCAAATTTATCTCTTACTTCTTCTACTTGGGATCTTAATAAGTTCATGATTTGTGACTATGTTCGCCATTACTAAATGGTGCAGTTTTGTATTTGCTATAGATGTTCCAATTCGTATTCAATTTCTTGGTGAGAAATAAACTTTTTTTGTTTACTTTAGCAACGAAATCATACGTCGAACTTTTTTTGTCTTCTAATTCATTTATCTTACTACTTCCAATTCTTGTCTAAAATTGCTCTATTATTTATAAATAAATAACAATAATAATAAAAAAAAACCAATTGCTAATTAATAGTTGTCCCTTTTTTTTTTTGACATGATGTCTACTGAAATCACACATAAAATGATAATTTATTTTTCTTGGTTCTGTTAGCATAAAGATTCTCAAATACATGTTTCACAAAAAAAAAAAAAAAAAAAGATTCTCAAATACATATGTTAATAAAAAATAATTAATATATTTATTAATGTGTAAAATAAATAAATTAAGGTGGGTAAAAGTTGAAAGTAGTAGATAATAAAAGGGCCTTTTCGCAATTATACGAAAGGTTCGTATCACGTTTCTTGTCTAGCTCGTCTATGAAGCAACGGACCAAAGAAAAGCGTAAATGCCAAAAATCAGTTTCATGCGAATTTTCGAATCGCTGCTGAACTATGGCGTCTACAACGGCGACATGGACACCAAGCTCTCTCCAGCTCAGAATTGCCCTAAATCACGGTAGCTTCAAAGCTCCGGCGAGAGCGAAGATGACAAAGCTCAGTCGTCGTCTCCGGATATCATGCGTTGCGCCGAACGCAGAATTGGGTCGCGACTTGGGTGAGAGTAACGGGTCGGATCAATTTCGTGGGTGGGCTGATTCAGAAGAAGATGAGAAAATTACTGATTCTCGCGGTGGCGATAGGTTTAAAGGTACGAAATTTGATTTCGAATTTGGTTATAATTTTCTGCAAATTTTTACATTTCCTAATTATTCTTAAAGGACTTTGTTTTTTTTCAGGAACCTTGTTATCTGGAGTTGCTGGAATGGTTCTCTTTGTTGGGTTAACTTACGCAGCTTTATCTTTCAAACGCAATGTTTTAAGTATGTGTTTGAGTCTTCATTTAGTGTTATAACTATCAAAATTGATACAATATTTGGTTTCAACAAAGAAGTTATCAAATTTTGGTGAATGTTTAGGACCAAAAGTAGAAGTGATGGTGACCACAGTTGCTGGAAGTTCAAGTGATCAAATCAGCACGGGTGATAATGAAGGAAATATTGTCAAGGATCAAGATAACCAGGAAAGCTATAGAGGTATGGACTCGAACGTCTTAACTTCTGTTCATCTATAGACATTTGATTTACCTAGTTTGATAGATCTTATAACCAGCAAAGGCGACAAGAACATAGGTTATTGCATATACAACTCAGCTGGCTTGAAAATTTATCTATTGAGTTCTTTGGTGCGAGATTTTCATCTGTGTTTTTCTCAGTTTCTTCATTATCTTACCTTTCAATGTTACTTGCCTGTTTAACAAGTGTTCCCTTTTCTGGATGTTAGTTTAGATTCTCCAGTTTTATCTCCGGATGACAAAGATTTGGTGTCGAAATCCGCGTCTACAAGCAAAGTTTATGATGAGGGGAACAAAGCATCTGAAAGTCCAGCTGAGAAATACACATTATCGAAGGAGTTGGATGGAGTAGATACACATACCTCTCTAATCCCATACGAGAAGCAGAAAACTCGTAGTTATACAGGAATACCTGCTCCTTCCACAGTTACACAAGTAAATCCCGTAGAACCTATATTTCCAACGGTTGTGGACCCAGTTCAAAGTCAAATATTTTCAGCTTTACAAGCTTTAAAGGTACTGCGTTTAACTTTCCGATTATTTTGAACTATCTGGCAATGCAACAATTTGATGATGTGCTAAGAACTGATTGCTAACATATTCAATTTTCAGGTTATTGAATCTGATGCTCTGCCTTACGATTTATGTACACGCCGTGAATTCGCTCGTTGGGTGGTTTCTGCAAGCAATACTCTATCGAGGTAATTACCAAAAAACTTCTCTCCTACTCTTAAAACATTGTGAAGTATTTCACTGCCTTACAGCGTGAAAATACCTTCATCGGTTACAGGAACTCAGCATCAAAAGTATATCCTGCCATGTACATAGAGAATGTTACTGAACTTGCATTTGATGATATTACACCTGAAGATGCTGATTTTCCATTCATTCAAGGTGATCATCAAATTCTTTTTTTACATTCACTCTGAATCGGTGAAGTTATGTTTAATCTGCTTTCTTCATTTTTCATTGGATAGTATAGGTTTGGCAGAGGCAGGACTTATCTCAAGCAAACTCTCTAACCACAACATGCCTTCTTCTGAGAGCAGTCGGTTTACGTTCTCCCCAGAAAGGTAGACGTGCTATTTATTTTCATTCAGCCATATACGCTATAAAAAAACTAGCTATTGCTATGTGATATCCACTCTTCTCATCTCTTTTTTTTTTCTCTACAGTCCTCTAACACGTCAGGATCTATTGAGCTGGAAGATGGCTTTGGAATTTCGACAGCTCCCAGAAGCTGATAGCAAGGTTATTTGTCTATTCCTTGGTCACATTCTAGTTATTGGAGCGTCGTAAACCTTAGACAACTCACTTTTCTTTTTTTCAGAAATTGTACCAACTTTCTGGATTTCTTGACATTGATAAAATAAACCCAGAAGCATGGCCTGCCCTTATAGCTGACTTATCTGCTGGAGAACACGGAATAACAGCACTTGCTTTTGGTGAGTGAAATTAAGCTTTTTAAGTAATTATATCATTAGAGTTTCACAACCAAGTTCTGTTTTTAAAAGTCTTGTGTCCCTCTAGGGCGTACCAGATTGTTTCAGCCGTCTAAAGCAGTTACAAAAGCCCAAACAGCTGTGTCTCTTGCAATTGGTGATGCTTTTGAAGTAGTTGGTGAGGAGCTAGCTCGTATTGAAGCAGAGGCTATGGCTGAAAATGTGGTTTCTGCACATAACGCGCTGGTTGCTCAGGTCGAGAAGGATATTAATGCTAGCTTCGAGATAGAGCTTTTAAGAGAAAAAGAAATAGTAGATGCAGTGGAGAAATTGGCTGAAGAAGCAAAGTCGGAGCTGGCGAGACTTAGAGTTGAAAAAGAAGAGGAGACTCTTGCATTGGAGAGAGAACGCACATCGATTGAAACAGAAATGGAGGCTCTTGCAAGGATACGAAATGAGCTTGAGGAACAACTTCAAAGCCTTGCGAGTAACAAGGCAGAGATGTCGTATGAGAAAGAGAGGTTTGATAGACTTCAAAAGCAAGTGGAGGATGAGAACCAAGAGATACTCCGGTTGCAAAATGAGCTTGAAGTTGAAAGGAACGCTTTATCCATAGCCAGGTAATTTTCTTTTTTCTTTGCCAAGCAAAATCAAATGAGCATGAATAGATCTTACAGAGTGTGATAGAAGCAAAAGATTTCTTAATTGTTTAATAACGTAGCCTCTTTACACTGATTAGTGAAACTCAAAGCTTTTATATTGAGAAATGTGACAAATCAAACGTAAGAGAGTTTAGGTCCTCCAGGTCATTTACTGGTTTGAGTTTTGTTTTTGAAGGGATTGGGCTAAGGATGAAGCGAGAAGAGCAAGAGAACAAGCAAAAGTGCTAGAAGAAGCTAGAGGACGTTGGGAGAAGTATGGCCTAAAAGTGATTGTTGACAGTGACCTCCATGAACAGACAACAACAACCGAATCTACTTGGCTGAACGTAAGAAAGCAAAATCTTGTAGAAGGAACCATGAAAAGAGCTGGAAATCTAATTGCTAAGCTCAAGAAGATGGCGAAAGATGTAGGAGAGAAATCCAGAGAAGTAATCTACTTGATCATAGAGAAGATAAGCCTTCTGATATCAGCCTTGAAACAACAAGTTCATGGCATGGAGAACAAAGCCAAAGACATAAAAATGAAAACCAAGTCAAAAGCAGAAGAAGTGTGGAGACAAACGAGCTTGAGGGTTGATGAGATCAGAAATATCTCTATAGTGAAGGCTAAGGAGACTGTAGAAGAGTTTAAGGACAGACTCGGGAAACTCGGCGAGAAATTCAAGTCGAAGTAGGTTTGCGGTTTGGTTGAAGATTAAGATTTGTCAGACAGAGAAACAAAACAATGAACTATCTTTAATTTTCAAAACATCAAGGGGGTGATTGGTAAAGACTTTGGGGACTTTAAAATTTTTTAAAAGTCTTTAAAGTCATTATTTTTCCAATCACACTTTATTGGCTTTAGTTAATTTAAAAGTTTCTAAAGCCAATTCTTTTTTTTTTACTCTTTAGATTCAGTTTTTTTCTAAAGTCACGTATTCTTGACTTTCAAAATAAAAATAATAAAAACTTATAGTTTTTTTAATTTCTTTTTCCCCATGAGTATAAAAACTCTCATAAAATTCTCTAAATAATTAATTTCAAGAAAATTTCAGTTGATTAAGAATGAAATTTTTTTTCTTATTTTATTAAGATCCATTTCTCCATATTTTCGATAGTTATTTAAAATCATAATTCCTACAGTCACATGTTTTACCAATCGGTTATAAAAAATTTTAAAGTCACAGTCCTGACAGCAAAAGTCTCTACAGCCTAAGTCTTTACAGCGAAAGTCTTTAAAGCCAAAAGTAACAGTCGTTACCGATCGGCCCCGAAAGCTAGCAAGAACCCCGACGTAACTTAGATAGACAACTACACTAAATATATGGTTGTGGTCTTCACCATTTGCCTAATTAACCTCCATTTCTTCTCATTTTTTCTCATATAATTAATCTTTTGGCGATTAATTATTAAAACATTAAACATTTCTTCGCAAAAGAAAAAGAAAACATTTTGTAAATATTAGTTTCCTTTTCACTACATAATTTTCAGAACTAAAATTTGTTTTGCTAGGATTTTTATTTGGAAATTAATTTCTGTGGTTCAAGCAAAAGAATATATCACCTATATTCTGAATCGACTTTTATAATAAAAAGTAAAAATAAAATATAATTATTTTATATATATACATATCATATGAAACGGAAAAAGTAGTATTTTTATCCTATTTAAAAGTTAAAACGTAGATATATTACATAGTTAAAAATCTAACTAATTTGTGAGCACAATAAGACAAAAGTAAAACTCCAGTTCTGTAAATCCTCCACGTCTTCTAACCTCTTCCATTCAAACTCTTCGCCATCCGCCACGTGTCCCCTTCTTCACACTCTTTTTATCTTCCTCTCTCTCCCACCTCAAAAATTTTCTCACAAAAAAAAAAAAGCTTACACCGAAACAATGTCTGGAGGTGTTGGTCCAACGTACAACGACATAACCTTACCAAAAGAAGAAGAACATCAAACCCAAACCTCAACAATATCCACCGGAAAACCCGCCGGATTCTTCTCATTCCGACAACTAAACATCCTCGCAATAATCCTCGTCCTCTCCGCAAGCGGTCTCGTAACAATCCAAGATTTCATATTCACGATCCTCACACTCATCTACTTCTTCGTCCTCTCAAAACTTATCTTCCCTCCACACAACAATCCAAACCGTGACGCTCCTCTCACAAGCTCCACAAACAAAATCTTCCGTATCTATGTAACATCGGCAGGGATCATCGGACTTATAATTCCGATCTGTTACATCTTCGAAGGAATCGTGGAGGATGATAAGAACGGTGTGAGCGCAGCTGCACCACACGTGTTTCTTTTAGCGAGTCAAGTTTTTATGGAAGGATTGGCGTCGATGTTTGGGTTCTCTGCTCCGGCGAGGATTCTTGTTCCGATTGTTTATAACGCGAGGAGGGTTTTGACTCTTGTGGAGTGGATTATGAGTGAGTTCTCGAGGGAGGATGGGACGGGGACGGTGACGGTTTCGGTGCGGCGGATATATGCCGGAAAAGTTTTGGCGGCGGTGAATTTAGGGATTTGGTCGTTTAATCTCTTTGGTGTTTTGATTCCGGTTTATCTACCGAGAGCTTTCAAGAGGTATTACGGTTCTGATAAGGAGAATTGAAACCCGGTTTATTTCCGGTTATAATAAGGAGAATTGAAACCCGGTTTAGTTCCTTCTTAGTTTCCAGCTCTGGTTGTTTTCTTTCCCTTTTTGTTTAAACGGTCCTGTTTGGTTTTAGGATTAATCGTGATTTCTTTTCTTATTTCTGTATATTATTTTGATGTTTTCTTTTGAACAATCCAGTTTATGTAGTTCACAATTTTATTAGATTTCTTACGATAATAACCAAATCTCTGTTTCAAGATTGATCAGATGGAAAAACAAAAATGAAAATGTTTTAGTCTAGTACATCCGAATGATACATTTGTGTGAAATAGTAACAAAAGAAATAAAAATTTATATCAATGTAACAAGATTAGATGTAGGAGCTGATCCAAGAATATTCCAAAGTTCCTAACTACATGAGTACAGAAGTTAATAGCAAACGAAAGCTTTAGCTTATTTATTCAGTGTGTATAAGTTGTTAGAACCCAAATCTCTTACCTTTTTTCACGATCCATGTTCAAGGTTTGTTACTTATAGGGTTTTTATATCTGTCTTTGGTAATGATTGAAGAAGAAGAAGAAGAAGAGACGTCGTTTTTATTTGGTTAGCTGACTCCAGATCGTAACCCCGGGAAGAAACTCCAGCTGTTTCCTGCAACCTTTTCGATATTCTCGTCTTTCGTGTTGTCGAATTTGAATTCTTTGCTAGATCCAATCGATGAGGAATTCAGCTTCTGAATTCTCTGCTGTTCGGTTTCTCTATCTGCTGACCTTTTCTCCATGTTTCTTCTTATGTCTGTTGATGAACTCTCCTCTGTTTCGATTCGGTCATTGTTGTTCATTCTGTCGTGTGATCGATTTAGCTTGCTTGCAAGACAACGTGCAACGTCTTCGCCTGTTAACTCAAATGAAACTCTGTGATCTGCTACAATGACTTCAGAGCCGTGATCTGAATTGGCTAGAGACGCGACCTCAGAGATCTGATTCTGAAGAGGCCATGTGGTGTTGCTGGGTGTTAGGTTTCCAGATATTATCTCTAAACCATTTGGTGTCAGAGCGCCTGAAGCCAACCCTGAACCGTGCCCAACAGGTGTGATCGATCCAGAACCAAACCTTGATCCCCATTTACGAGCTGTGAAGTGCTCAAAACCCAGGAACTTTGGAGGCTCGCCTATTCGAAACTCGACCATGGGTGATTTACCAGGGTAAGGAGAAGATGTACCAGAGTTTGAAATCACTGACCCGGGGGAGATTAGATTACCACCACCAGGACTCCCTGGACACACTTGATTAGACCGAAACTCATAGTGTGACGACGAGAACTTTTGATTCATCCCACTACTACTATTCCTCCGAGTTAGCTCCAAAGAAGATGTAAGCAACTGAGCAAAGGGCACTTCAGGTGAAGAAGGCGTAGTTATATGAACCGATGATTCCGGAGGTGGAGTATACGGTGCAGTAGATGGCTCAGTTATAAACGCAGAGAACACCGGCGGAGTGACAGGTTGAGTTTCATTAGCATACGGTCCAACGGTAAAGACCGATTGAGGCTCCTTAGGGGAAAAAGTATTGCTAGTAAGAGAAAGTTGACCACCAGGCGAATGAGAAACCGATGAAGGATCGGATTGCAAAAACGAAGCTGGAGATGAAGGAGGAGCTATAAATGGAAGAACAACTGTAGTTGAAGTAGCTGAGTTTTGAACAGTAACCACCGGAACTCCAGATGCAACAGTTTCAGGTACAAGCACAGCATTACCAATCCTTTTATTGTTCTTTTGAGTTCCAAAACACGAATATAAGCTCCAACATTTTCCCCATCTTCCCTTCTATACAATTTAAACACACAAAATTAGACTCATCTTGATCCCCTTTAGAGAGACAGACATAAGAGTACTGTTTCAACAAAACTTTCTCAAAGTAAAAAGCTTTTGAAATAAAGTTATCTTGTTTAGTTACCTTTGGAGAAATTTGTGTGGAAAAATTTACTAAACATGAACTTAAATAGAAACACTTTAAACCTTTTTAATCATGAATGCTATTATGACTTGTAAAGCCAATCCACAATAAGATTGAAAAAGCAAACGACTCATCTTTTTACCTTTTTAAGAACCAAATTGTGTAATCCAGAACTATAAGCTCACCAATTGCATAAATCTTAGCTCTGATCTAGAATCGTAATTCGTAACTCTTAAATCAAAATCGAAACACCAAAATCGCGAAATTGAAAACTAAGTACAGATCAAATTTCCACAGCAATTAAACAGAAGATACAAATCTCGGAATCACGATCTAAAAAAAAGAAAGAGACAATACTGATCTGAAGAAAAACACATTTTCAATATCGGAAAATTAGAAGAAGAAGAAGAAGGTTAGTTGTTTACCTGAACAGACGACGGCTGAACTCGAGACTCGGCGGTGACGATGGCGGTAGCGGCGGCGTTAACAGTCTCAACGCTATTATTAACGTTTCTCATATTTCGAAATCCAGATTCACACCGACAATAACATCCAGATTTGCTGCTACTACTACTACTCGGAAACCAACACTTGGATCTATGAAGAGAGATTTTCCCGAGAAAATTAAAATGAGAAAGAGGATAGATAAATAAAAATTAAAAGGTTTTGTATAAATGATGGATTGAATTCTCTCTCTCTCTCTCTCTCACTCACACCGGTCGTTATCTAGTCCAGCTTTTCATTCAATTTTACCACGAGCTTTTGCCACGTCATCACATTTTTAGACGGTTCCTTCATATGCACCACACGCGCTTCCACTTAAAGTTGTCAAATGATTTATTAGTTTTTTTTTTTATGTTTAGTTATGCATTATGTGATTGTGATTAGTCACATAATTTGGAAGGGTATATAAGACCATCTGCATTGGGGGATCACCCCCTGATCTAAGCATTATTTAAATCCAAAAAAATGGGTTAATGGGCTTAAGATCAGGAACTGGGCTCTTGACCTGGATCTGTTCTTGTGGGTGTTGCGGGGTGACGTGGCATTTGGGCATTGGTTGGAATATTCAACATATTTGGAATAAATTTAGATAATAAACTATGTATTAATTAGATAAAATGTTTTTGTGCTTTTATTAAGTAATATGTTTGTTTGTTTATTGTTATTTATATTTTTAATGTTTTTTTCATAAATATTTAGTATTGTATTTTCACTTTTATTTTCAGTTTTTCATAAATTTGGCATTTGCAATTTATATGTTATTTTAAAATGTTTTAATAATTGTAAAATCTTAATTTAATTTAGATTATTATATTATTAAGTCTTAAGATCTTACACATGTTCTCCCACTAATCAACTTCTAAACAAAAGATCTAAACACATGATCTTACATTATTTTAACATTATATTCTCTATAAGAACACCCTCACATGATCCCCCATTGATGATGCCCTAAGGGTTTGATCGGTTTGGTTCAATCCGTAGATATGCTCATATGCATATTGAATTTTTATCTAGTGAAGAAATTCTAGTAAAATAGTTTGGAAACTTAGAGAAGGGAACTCTTGTGAACATTTATTTTTCCCCTGCATTGTCGGTTTTCTCAAATCAAAGTTCTAAAAAAGGGGTATATTACATCTAGAACTTAAAAAAATTGTGTATAGACTAGTATCGTAAAATACTAACGTTGGCCAATGTCTATATGTAGGTTTTTTTAGAATAATTATTTGTCCTCAAATGTACCTATAGAATGAATGATTATATACTTCTTCAAAGGAAAGAAGAAAATATTAGACCATCGGAAGAGTTGACCCATATAGCCTTTATGTACGCATATGATATGGGGACCGATCAATAAGTGAGGTAATATAATAGAAGCCGCTTCATCATTGGAACTCCCATGTGACTCATCTCAAGTTTCAGAATTTACTTTAAATCTTTTTTATAACTAGACTTGCTTTAATACATGCAAAGAAAATGTACCTCTTTTGAATGTTCTTCTCTACTGTTTCTAAACTATTCTCTAATTATTCACAATAGTTATTAGGGATTAGTGTGTTTTATCCTTATATTATACTATTATTTACTTTATAACTATGGCCATTAGTAAAATAAAGTAAAGATTAAAATAACTGGAGAAAGGTTGGGAACAATAAGAAGCACACGTGCGCATACCATCTTGTTTTGTGTGAATCTGCGATGGCTTTTTGAGCAAACCCTCGTGCGTGTGTATGACTTGCCACTCCTTTACCTTTCTTTTCTTACTTTTTTCTACTTTTGTTACTTTCTTCCTTTTTAACCTTTTAAGACTCACGTCGTGTAAACCTTGCCACTTCTTCTTTTTACCTTTTTAGGATATGAAACCATATTGACATCAATCAAAAGATTCAAAACTAAGTCTTCCATAATTAATAATGTTGTTTAAGTTCAATACCACCAATCAAGACATGAATCAAATTGGTTGTGTATCCATATCGAATTAAAATTTCTAAAGAATATAGCTTTCAACTAAAACTTTAAAAGAACTTCTTGTTGTTGAGATTATCCCTATGATTCGACATTTGAGGAAGAACTATAACCACAAATCTCACTTGTCATTCGATTCGATTGAGAGTAAAAACAAAACAGAATCGAAAGAACACAAGCGAGTTCACTCAATCTCAATCTAAAATTAAGCTAATCTCAACAAGATTGAGACTTGCAATCCACAATGTAGTTAATTTAGAGAGAGAGTTTATCCAAGAGATAGAGAGCAACCAAAGGACTCAGCTCAGGCCCAAAACATGTAGCCCAAACATTTTTAACGGCCCATTTGCTATTGGTCAAGAAAAAAGAAAAAAAAAATCAATATTTCTGTGTTTGCGACTATCTCATTCAGATTTTCCAAAGGATAATTTAGATTTTCTTTTTTATCTTTTTCTGAGCGTTATTTCATTTTCAAGCTATGGACATTTGATTGGTGATGAAGATGATGAAGTAAGTTATGGCTTAAGATAGTCTACGAAGCTATACACAAAACTATAATACAATTCTGCCCATGGCCATGGCGTTTCAGATAATAGCTTCTTCTTCTTCATCACCAACGATTACAAAATCTCACCTTTTCTCTTATCCTCCTCTGCAATCTTCATATAAAGCTTCGAAACCTAACCTCTCCTCATGGTTTTCTCTTCTGGGTTCTTCTCGTTTCTCTCCTTACATTGGTTTAAAGCATTTGGGCATCTCAATCTCGCCAAAATCTTCAAACCCAGGTGTGGATTTTTCTTATCTTTACTTCAATTCTTCTGGGTTTTGTAAAAGTTGTTCAATTTTTCTGAAGTTTAGTGGTTTTTGTGCAGAGAAGAAGAGAAGATGTAAGAGTATGATGATTCGTGCGTCTTTGTTTGGTGTTGGAGCACCTGAGGCTTTGGTTATTGGTGTTGTTGCTTTGTTAGTCTTTGGTCCTAAAGGTCTTGCTGAGGTTTGTATCTTGACGTCTTGTGTGACAATTTTCTTGATCATTGATTTGGAATCATAGCTTTTTAAGGTTAAAGCAAGTTATGAATTAGTACTGTTTAGTTTATCTTAGGAGAATTGGAGTATAGTGTATCGATAAGGCTAGAGATGGATGAGCTTTTGGCTTAATTGAGTTTGATTCTCTCTGGATCAAACATCTTAACTTGGAGAAAGTTTCTTTGTTATTTTACGAATTCCACTCGTTCGACTACTTTACGGAGCATTTGAGAGTCTTGAGTTTGGGAATGAGAAGAGAAAAGAGCTCAAGATATCACTGTTTCTTCTCCATGTAGTCTTTTACAGTTGCTTTAGATCATTGAAGAAGTGTTTTACTTGCTATGTTCCGTGCAGGTTGCTCGGAATCTTGGAAAAACTCTGCGTACATTTCAGCCAACGATTAGAGAGCTACAAGTTTGTTTTTTCTTTTATCTCAAGACTTTGAGAAACAATGAGATTGGTTTGTATATGTGCTAACTATTTTTGATTGATTACATGTCTTTTGTTTTAGGATGTTTCTAGAGATTTTAAAAGTACCCTTGAGCGTGAAATTGGCCTTGATGAAATCTCAACGCCAAACGTGTACAACCAAAACAGAACGAATCTTGTTCAACCTCCTCCTCCTCCACCACCACCACCATCAGTTCCTAGCACTGAAGCTCCTGTGACTGCAAATGATCCCAGTGAGTGGTCTAACTTTACTATGTGCATATGCTTTTGTTCTTCTTCATCTTTCACCCAATTGACACCAAACCAAGTTAAACAAAGATACTGCCATTTGGTTCTGGAAACATATTCGGATTTGATTTGCTAACAAAAATGGAAGCATACTGGGCATTTGATTGAGGCATATTAGAAAGTAGTTTGATTCGTCTAGTGTAGACCATGAGCTCCTCAAGCGTTAGCTAATTTGTAACGGACTGTTAACGTTTCGATGTTTGCTATGTTTATATTCATGAATGGAGAAGTAGTGAAGCTAAGCTAAGATGATTTTTTGATTGAAATAAGCAGATGATGCTCAATCACCAAAAGCGTACACAACGGAGGATTACTTAAAGATCACTGAAGAGCAGCTTAAAGCTTCATCTCCCGCTGAAAGCCAAACAGAGGATCAAACTCAGACTCAAGAACCGCTACAACCCAGAACTGTACAAACACCTACCGGAGAAAGCCAGCCCAATGGTTAGCCTTCATCTGTCGGACTTAATCCATGAGTAATGAATGATCAGCAAATTAAGAACTCTCTCATCATCTTCAAAGTTGTCTAAAACCGGGTTGTTGCAGGTACAACGAGAGAAACAACAGCTGCATCTCCTCCAAGGCAAGATTGAAAGCACCAAAATATGACATGTAGTGTTAAAAGCATAAGCCTCTATCTCTCTATTGGGAAGCTTCGGAGGGAATTTTTTTGATCTGCCAAAAGAGACGAAGCTATTAGCTCTCAGGACATTCTTACAAAGTTGTATGTGCATCTTGATGGATTGAAAATATCAGATATGTCTGTGTATTTATGTTACATTAGATTCTTTCTTAATAATAATTGAGTTCATTAGGTAAAAGCTTAATAAATAATGAAATTAGGATAATTGATTGACTCTTGTATTGTCCACAAAGAAACGGAAAAAGTAGAATCACAGACAGAGAGCCAGAGGCAATAAAGTATCATGCATGTTTAACAATATGTAGCATTAGATGTGAAATTTGGTGAAGTCAAAATGTAGTTTGGTGGTTGGATCATGGTCTATGACAGTGAGACAAGCAGAGTATTATCAATAGTGTATTGAGTTGGCTGGGATTTTGAAAAGAAAGATTTTGCAATGCTTAGGAGGCCGACATGCACTACTATTTAAAGAATCAGAAAACACTTAAGCTTTTTTTGAATGAAAATATAAACATGGACGACATTAGAAAGTTTTTTCATTGCACATACCAGTCTAACTAAAGTTGCATTTTTGGAAAATTTTCTATCAAGCGAAAAAACAGAACCAGTGTGGTCGGTAAATTAAACGTAAATCAGAGATTAAAGCAACGGAATAAATAAAGATCTGTTCAGTTGGTTTATACGTCTCGCTAATATATCAACCGACCTGATCCTAGAGTGAATACAATACTTTATTTTTACACTTAAAAAATGCAAAGCAAAACCACCCAAGGCTTATTCCTAATAAAGATAATCACTTTATTCTTTGTCAAAGAGATAAGTAAGTAGGTTTAGAATGTATTTAATTATTTATGATGAATTATTTTGCTTACAATTCTATTAATACGTTATATTTGTTCTAGAATTACCAAAATATAAAGTTTGTGAACTATGTTTTAAGCCAAAAAAAAAAAAAAAAGCGAATTACAAGCAAAACATAGATAAATTTTCAAGATTTATCTTCTATTCATCCAATTTCTATGCATTTTTTAAATATATTTTTTTATGATGTACTTTTATTATTTCGTTATTACCATGCTTTTTATTATTATTTTTTTGAACTTTTTCAATCAAAGATAATAAATACAACCATTTTGACAACAATTTTGAATTCGAGCATATTCAAGATCTTTAAAAGTTACAAAAAATTTGTCGATAAAAAAATAGTCGGAAGTGACAAAACGTTTACCATTCTTCAGGTTCAGGATTTGCAAGAGGGTGAGAGAGAGATGTGTGAGTTGTGAGGTAGATTGTGGGAGAGAAAGAAGGTTTTTATAGATAAAATTGGAAGAGTTAACGCTACACTTATGAAATACTTACCAGTGCTAGAAAATAAACTATTTACCATGCAGTAATAGTTAAAAAACCATATGAAGAAAGAGTTGGAAAAGCATCGCGCACTAGTGCCCCGCTGGGAGTTCAAAATTTTCAAAAAGCTAAAAAACGGGACGGGTGCGGGTTAGGTTTCATAAATTGCGGATTTTGTGGATAAACCAAGGCTTATTCCTAACAGAGATAATCACTTTATTCTTTGTCAAAGAGATAATTACATAGGTTTATAATGTATTTATGATGAATTATTTTGCTTATAATTCTATTAATACATTATAGTTGTTCTAGAATTACCAAAATATAAAGTTTGTTAACTATGTTTTAAGGCAAAAAAAAAAAGATAAAACATAAGCAAAACAAAAGCGAATTACAAGCAAAACATAGATAAATTTTCAAGATTTCTCTTTTATTCATCCAACATCTATGCAATTTTAAAGATATTTTCTTATGATGTATTGTTTATTATTTCATTATTACCATGCTTTATATTATTATTTTTAAATTTTTTTGAACCAAAGATAATAAATATAACTATTTTGACAACAATTTTTTGAATTCGAGCATGTTCAAGATCCTTAAAATTTACAAAAAATTTGTCAAAAAAAAAAAATAGTCCAATCGATATTACTATTATTTTATTTTTGAAAATTTGGGTTTTGTTTTGTTTATAGGGTTTAGTCTGGAATATCGGGGAGGTTACATAAGATTTTTGCGAGAAGAACATAGTTGGGAAAGGTGGTTTTGGATCAGTGTACAAAGGAAAATTGCATAGTGGAGACGTTGAGATTGCAGTGAAAAGGATGGGGCAATGGATTGGAGGAAAAGGTCAGGAAGAATTTAATCTGAGGTTTGTGTTTTAACAAAGTTTCATCACAATCTTGTAGTTCTCCATGGATATTCGAAGGAATGAGAGGCTATTCTCTACCAATAATGCCACAAGGTACCTTAAGAGTGTTTCTTTTTAAGTGTTTTTAGTTATTACAGAACCGCCACATATACACACAGAACCACCAATCTTTCGTAAAAAATTGATTTCGTTGGCGATTCCCACATTGTTAATCGGTTTTCTTCTTTATGTCTGAATTGATCGTTTCAATTTAGGTTCCGATATCACCATTATTTCTTCCTTTAGTTTTGCTTTTTAGGATTTAGTCTCTTGATTCGAGAATTTTGCGACTAATTAATCTCTCAATTAATATCGTTTGTGGTTTTAAAGCTCTATTTTTTTACTTCATTTGTCTTTTTATTGCTTGTTATATGTTATTGTCTTGATATGTTATTCAAAATTGCTTCGCATATTCTAATTTAGGCTATGGAATGTCTAGTAAGGCAGAATCAATTTTGCTCTGATCATTTCATCATCGATACACCGATCTTGTTTGTATGATTTCGCATCCGCATAACTAGCCAACTTTTGTGTCGGAGTTATATGTATTCAAGATATTAAGGACTCAGTATTCGGAGTTTGGTCTGGTATACGAGGATATAAATAAGAAAAATACTTGGATACACCCCTAGGGGTGAACCTCTTATGTTCACCCCATTTATTTTATCCAATCAAAATCTGCCACCTATTAATAATAAAAAATTCATTTAATTATAAAATTTAATTTGCCAATACAACGAAATTATGTATCGGTTTAGGTTTATTAGAAAAAGGTTAGGGTTTAGATTTTATGATTAAACGAGTTTAACTATCGGTTTGGGTTTATAAACGGATTTAGATTTTACAATTAAACGAGGTTAAATGTCGGTTTGGGTTTAGAAAGTACGATTAGGGTTTAGATTTTTTACGATTAAACGAGTTTAAATGACGGTTTGGGTTTACAAAGGAGAATTAGGGTTTAGATTTTATGATTAAACAAGTTTAACTATCGGTTTGGGTTTATAAACCGGTTTAGATTTTACAATTAAACGAGGTTAAGTGTCGGTTTGGGTTTAGAAAGTACGATTAGGGTTTAGATTTTTTACGATTAAACGAGTTTAAATGACGGTTTGGGTTTACATAAGAGAATTAGAGTTTAGATTTTGTAATTAAACGAGATTATATATCGGTTTGGGTTTATAAAAGAGTGGTTATGACTTAATCTTATTGTTTTATTTAGAAAATAATTGTTTTAATTTTTTTAATTAGATGACATGGCAAATTCTAATTGGATACTTAAGAGGGGTGAATGAGAGTGGTTCACCCCTAGGGGTGAACCCAAGAATTGTTCTATAAATAAATATGTCATATCAAAGCTTGAAAAACTCGATCTAGAAAATCTTTTATTACCACTTATCTTCCATATTGAGACTTCATTCATTCGGATACCCGAACCGTCTTAAGCCCGCGTTTTTTCACCATAAAAAGTATATCTTTGGGCTTTTATTTGATATGGGTTTTGGGTACCCACCGGGCTAAACCCACCATTAACATCCCTAATAGTAAAATACATTTTCTGAACTATCAATGATAGATTGCTTTTGTTGTTAAAAACAAAAAAAAACACACAATGGCTCTCAGAATACAACAATTGACCCATCATCAACTGCAGAATCCTTTACACTTGAAGAAGACTCAATTCTATTTGTAGCTTTGTTGGCCTATCCATAAAAGAAAACGAAGATACAACATTAATCATAATCATAAACATTAAGCATAGTATATATACGTATAAGACGAAAAAATTAATATTAAGAAAACTTATAACAAAGCTTTTTTACCTCTTCCTCCCAATTTGTAAAAATGGTGACGAGGGCAAGACCAAAAACTTGAACAACGAGGGCACATATGATTCCAAACCAAAGCCCCTTCAAAATTAACATCGTTGATATGTTTAACGTTAACATTATAAAAAGTTAAATCGAAAAAGAATCTGATTAATTTGGGTTAGTTTCATTTACCCGACCACCAACGTGAAAGTGGAAAGCAAGTAACAAGCCTGAAGGAACTCCAACAAGATAATATGAACCAAGGTTAATGATTGCTCCTATCTTCTGCCATCCACATCCTCTAGCAACCCCTGTTAATTAACCCGAAAAACACATAAACATAACCGGACTTAAACCAAGTTCTTCATGATTAGGGTGTTTTAAAAAGCCTTTACTTGCAAGCAAAGAAAGAAAAAGAACCTGAGAGAACGCATTGAAGACTGTCTAGAAAGTTGCCTAAGGCGAGAATCGGCATCATCGCGGCTACGTAGGTGACTACTTCCGGTTCACTACTATAAGCTAATCCCCATATATTCCTTATCAATATCAAGACTGATCCGATCAATATACTTTCTGCGACTGCAATGCATATGACCACACGCACCGCAAGCTTAGCCACTTTCGGATTACCCGCTCCTAATTCATTCGAGATCCTCGTGCTACACCGATTTTAGAGGATAATCAATGGCCTATATATATATTATGAGTTTGATGTAAGGTTACATGATTCAAGTTATATATGTTTACCTTGCAGCTCCACTGAGACCAAATGGGATCATCCACATTGTTCCTGCTGTATTAAGGCTACAAATATTTTCTGACTAAAGTCAATTTACACTCAAGAACATGATGAAATACTCTTGAATTAGGATAATACACAATTATTCATATGCATTATTCTTACCAGATTGAGAGAACAGAAGTTTCTAAAACCGGGTTTGGAAGAAGTCCGGATAAGAGAACTAAAAGTTCAAAGGACCACATCTCTAAGCTGCACTCAAACAACATTACATAAGAAATCAAGATAGCTAATTAAGAGATGATAGATCAATGTATTTGTAACATTAATTCATATATGTATTACCAGACCATAAGTGCAGAAGGAACAGCTAGTCTCAGAAAAGGGAGGATATCGCGTAGAGCCTCCTTAGAGAAACCGGTCCAAGTCAGTGAACAAGAAGGCGAAAACTTAACGTAACAGAACAAGAGAATGACATTAAGCCAATACGAAATGGAGTTGGCAAGAGCAGCTCCTTGAAACCCTAAACCAGATTTGAAAACCAAGACCCAACAAAGGAGAACATGAAGAGAAGTGGTGACTCCAGAGCAGAAAACCACAGGAAACACATTGTTTTGGGCCTGCAAAAACCTGTTAAAGCATTGAAGGAGACCGTACGCGAAGATGCTTGGGATCATGAATTTTGCGTAGGAGCCAGCTAGTGTAGCAATGGATTTGTTTTGTCCAAAGAAGACGAGAAGATGCTCTGTGTTAGCCCATATGATGGAGAGAGGAATAGAAGCTAGTGTAAGAACAAACATTGCTCTTTGCATTTGTATCCCTAACATTCCGTACTTCTTTGCTCCGTAAGCTTGGCCACAAAGTGTATCTAAGGCACTTGCTGTTCCCATCTGTTGATGACGAAAATGGAAAAAGGAAAAAAAAAAAAAGTGAATCAGTGTTGTTTCTTGCTTCACAAGTAAACGTTCAACGCAATCTGTAACTTTCAATTAAATACTAAAATTTGGATTTTGTTGACATCATTCACTGATTCTAGGGAAAATTATTTAATTATACCTTCACTTTTACAAACAAACTTTATTATTTATTATTGAATTTGGTGTTTTCCACGATTGTCCGCAAAATGACAAAATGTTTTTATTTTTAAATTTCTTATCGTTAAATCTGTACGAGTGGCAGAAAAGATGCTTACGCAACTTGGATATTCAAACAAGGTGGCCTGCTAAGTGATAATTACTATAATTTCACTTTAGAGATATATTAAAGGTTTTAAGATAAGTAAAAAATATCACCAATTAATCACCCAATCAAGTTTCACATTCAGAACTTTTATGCCTAATTTTTTTTTTCGAATTGATTTTATGCCTAATTTCCTATGTCAGATTTAGAAGAAGATTAAGATACATGGTTAAGAAAATATATAGGGAGGGATATGAGATATATGTAATGCATGTATAGATAGAGAGAGTGAGAAAAACTGACGAGGAAGCTGAAACCGGTGACGGAGGCGAAAGAGGTGGCGATAGAGGCGGCGGAGAGAGGAAGAGAGCCAAGATGACCGACGAACATGACGGAGATAACTTGTAGACAAAACTGAAGAAGGCTCACGCCGATGAGTGGACCCGAAAGCCATAGCTGCTTCTTCACTTCTTCCTTGACACTACTTTTCTCTCCGATCAAAGGCCAAGACAATTCATCCTGTCCTCTTTCTCTATCGTCCCTCATTTTTTTGAGAAATAGCAAAGATATGACAAAGTATCTTCCTGTCTTTAAGGGCGTTGTGTTTGGTCCGGTCTCTCTCTGTCTGTCCCTATTGATGTGTGATGTGTGGTGTGTGGTGTGTAGGTAGAGATGTTAATATGGGCTAACCCACCTTAGACCCACCCCATTTAAATCCATCACATTTAACCCCATTTAAGTTTACACTCCATTTATCCTCCCCATTTAAACCCATTTAAATTTCCTTTACCCATTTAAATCCATATAACATTGGTTTATTCTAAACAATATAATATAATCAATAATTATTTTAATTGATTATTTAAAATTTACAGATTATTTCATTAAATATAATTGAGAAATAATGATATACTGTTTTTATTATTTTGTTGAAGAATAATATAGTTTTTAAAAAAACGAAATTTTGCAGTTTTGGCGGAAAAACGCGGGTTTACATTTTGGCGAGAAAACATCATTTTATAGTATGATATTTTTGGTTATAAAACAAATTTTACGATTATGGCGGGAAAATACGGATTTACGGTTTTGGCGGGAAACGCCATTTTCCGCCAAAATCGCAAAATTGCGTTTTATCACCAAAAAATATTTCCCATAAAATAGCGTTTTCCCGCCAAAACCGTAAATCCGCGTTTTCCCGCCAAAACCGTAAACCCGCATTTTCCCGCAAAAACCGCAAATCCGCGTTTTTCCGGCCAAAACCGTAAACCCACGTTTTTCCGCCAAAACCGTAAACTAGCGTTTTCCCGGTAAAACCGTAAACTAGCGTTTTCCCGGTAAAACCTAAACCCGTGTTTTCCCGCCATAATCACAAAATTGCGATTTATAGCAAAAAAATATCATACCATATAATGACGTTTTTCCGCCAAAATCGTAAATCCGCGTTTTCCCGCCAAAATCTCATAATCATGTTATAGGAGACGTGGTTTTACGTTTTGTTTTATATATTTAAATCAAAAATTGAATTTAACTAGAAATGTAGAATATTAGTTTTAAATATATTTAATATTTTGCTCTTTTATTTTAGTTATTAAGATATTAACATTTTTAATAACTAATATAAAATGAAACATAAATGGGCTTAAATGGGTACTCATTTATTTGTGTGAAACCCCATTTAATAAATGGGTTTAATTGGGGTAACCCATTTAACATTTTTCCCTAAATGGGCTTAAATGGGTTAATTTTTTTTGTACATATCCATTTATTAAATGGGGGTTCCATGCCCAAGTTAACATCCCTATATGTAGGGATTAGTATTTTTTGTTTTGTCAACTTTATAAATAGAATTATTCATGAGTGAATCATTACTTGGCTAATAACGAAAAATCAAATGGATTTTATTCCTTTTAAAACATTGACTGGCAGTCGTATACAAGAGCGGGTTGGATCCATAAAACTTTGGCAAATCTTTTGTTAATAAAATTTTAAAATATATATAAACTTGATAAATTTTGTTTTATTCGGTTGGGTTTGTTTGGTATACACTAAAAATTGCAAAAAAAAAACAATCATTTTAATTTTATAAAGAAATGTCAGCTGTGTTCTATAACTTCAAAGGTAATCTTACGTCGACGTTGGTATGTAGTATTCAGTTCCCTCATAAATGGTTTTTTTTCTTCCAGATTTTCGACGGGGCATTGGTAAAATGTTACGCATCTCAGAAACAATGTGTCCAATATGTTCAAGAAGTTAGAATATGTTCCCATATAGATCGATCTGATTGTGCACCAAATGGTAACTGGTAAGAGAATACATTCTTCATTTAAACACAAGCTTAGACGTTGTTGAAACTCTAGGCATAGATTTTAACACTGATTCTATCACCTCTCTCTCTTCAAGAATGAAGGCTGATATTTGAATATGTTCCCATATAAATGTGACTGTCACTTTCTTTAAACACTTTGCATTAGCAAAAATGTATCTTATAAGCTGTGTCTCTTCTTCGTTTCCTCTATATCCATGCCACAAAAACTCCTCTAAATGAGCCGACAAGCATCTGGGAACAAAACTTGGTTGGGACCATGACGTTGGGAGATTTCCAGGTCGATATCCACTTATCTGGATGCAAGTACATAAAAATTTATGAGGTAGAATTAAAGATTAATCAGTTTATACAAAAAGGATATTGCGTTGTTAATTATACTTGTTACTTACAGAAGTGATAGCAAGCCATCTTAGTTTAGGAGAGTTGTTGAGAATTAGTGGAAGTATATCCAACCAGATACGGCCACATAGCACTAACTTTTCAAGTCGAGAGAAGGTAAAGCCACTAAAATCCAGAGCCTTCAATGACTAAACCAACAAACAATATAAAGCAATGTGACCAAACTACAACCAAGAAGAAAATAAAAATAAAAAGAATAAAAAGTAAAGGGAGAGATAGAGAAAGCTAGAGGTCGAAATCAATACCATTGGATCTTCCAAAGGTAACACAAGAAACGTGACCAAGGAAATAGCTTTGAGAAACTTGTCATCTGTATGACATACAACGTCGATATGTGGCCATTCAAGGCGAATCTTATGCATCTTCGGGAAACGGTATTTCCGGTTATCACTGATGGCGAGGCCCACTCTCGATCGAGCACGAACTGAGCAACTTGATATAAGCCTCTCGAGAGAATCTTCATCTTTGAACACCACATGAAAAAGGCGCAATATATTGAGTGACGGGAGGCAAACCGAAGAAGGAACATCCACTATAATCTTGTCCAAAATAGTCAATTCCACAAGCGTTTTGCATGTGTAAAGACTCTTAGGCAAGCTGCTAGGCTCTGCGGTCTAGTGGAGCTCTAACTCTAGCTCGCACACAAAGCGATCAACTGCCTTTGCAACTAATTTCCCAACATCTACATCAATAGGACGTTTTTCACCGAGTTGGATACACAAAGTTTCTAACAAAGGTGCCTTGTGAAGTTCCAAAAACTTGTCAAGAAACTTCCAAACGCTTTCGCATTCATCACCACTGTCTTTGTACACGAGTTTAGGCATCAACGTCCAGATATAACGCCATCGTTTTGACAGAATCATTGTCGCAACTGCATCTTTGATCGGTACAAGCAACAAAATCTGGATGAGTAAATCGTCGGGCAACAAACTGATCTCGTCTCTAGAAGAAACAACCTCTTCATCAATTCTTTGACAACGTTTGGCCTTTAGTGATGACATACCTATCTAAGAGTTTGTGATAAAAGATTACAAACATAGGTAAGCAGAGACGAGAAGGAGCAAGTCGAACCCTAAAAACTTTAAGATGATCGAGAACCCTAGATATATTCATAATTTCTCATTAATATGAGAATAAGTGAATCTTTATCATCTTAAAAAGAAAAGAAAAAACTAACCAACCAACTTTGGGCCAATGAAATCGGCCCAGTATATATCTGGACCCAATCCCTGATTTTGGACCCATCTTTACCAATGTAGAGTGTAGACTAATGTAGTTAAGATATTCATATTAGAAGGGCCTATTTATAAAATACAAGAACTGTTACCAAAGCATAAACCCTAAAAGCCCTGAAATCTTATATATAAACCAACTCACAGAGGCTCTAATAAATCCGCCACCACCGCACATCTCTTTCCTTTGCCTTCGTTTTTCTCGGTTCTCGTCTTTCGTTCTTCACTTTTAGACTAGCAAATATGAGACCACCACTTACAGGTAAGAACCCTAGTTAAAGTTTATGTCTTTCTTGTTCTGTCTGCCTCTAGAGTATAACCCTGTCCGAATCAAATCTGATTTCGTACCATCACGGTTTTTGTAGTTTGAATTGGTTTTTAGGGTTTTTATTTTTGACCCTTTTGTTTCTTCACTGTTTCAATCACTTTCAAAGATAAAAGTAGAGATTTTTAATTACGCTCTGTTCTTACGTTTAGTTGATTTCCGTTTATTGGTATTGGTATAATCAGGAGGACGTGGTGGTGGAGGATTCAGGGGAGGAAGAGATGGTGGTGGAAGAGGTTTTGGAGGTGGAAGAAGCTTTGGAGGAGGGCGTGGTGACAGAGGACGTGGTGGTCCTCGCGGAAGAGGCCGTGGTGCTCCTCGAGGAAGAGGAGGACCAGGTCGTGGAGGAATGAAAGGAGGAAGCAAAGTGCTTGTGGAGCCTCACAGACACGCAGGAGTGTTTATTGCTAAGGGTAAAGAAGATGCTCTTGTCACTAAGAATTTGGTTCCTGGTGAAGCTGTTTACAATGAAAAGAGGATCTCTGTTCAGGTATGAAGTTTGAGGATTGTTTACAGTTATAATTATAAAAATTGAATTTTGTTTTTGTTTCTTATAGAATAGCTACTTGAATTTTGCAGAATGAAGATGGAACTAAGATTGAATACAGAGTTTGGAATCCTTTTAGATCTAAGTTAGCCGCTGCAATTCTTGGTGGTGTGGATAACATTTGGATTGTAAGTTCATCTATACACATAACACATTGACTCTGTTTTGTTTCTTTGTTTTGAAAGACATGTGCTTGAATTGGTTGTTTGCTAATACTTTGTAGAAACCTGGTGCTAAAGTTCTTTACTTGGGTGCTGCTTCTGGAACCACTGTCTCTCATGTTTCTGACCTTGTTGGCCCTGTAAGTGAACCTTATTACCACTCCATGATGTTTTATTCTGATAATTAGTTCTCAGGTCGTTTTCTGTTCTTTGTTTGTGACTTATCTTTGCTCTATTGCTTTATGAATTGCAGGAGGGATGTGTTTATGCTGTTGAGTTTTCTCATAGAAGTGGTAGAGATTTGGTGAACATGGCAAAGAAGAGAACTAATGTTATTCCAATCATCGAAGATGCTAGACACCCTGCTAAGTACAGAATGCTTGTGGGCATGGTTGATGTCATATTCTCTGATGTTGCTCAGCCAGATCAGGTTTGGTTCTTTATTTCTTACAATGAAAGTTTAAAGTCGCCTTTTTTTACTTTTATATTCACAAAAGTTACGTCCGATTGCATTGCATCTTTTGCTTTTCAAAAATCAGTACATTGAAATCGGCAGATGATGGTATTTCTTACTATGAAATGTTGAAATGTTTGAAGTCGTTTTTCTTTTACAATTATCTTCAAAAGTTATTTTATTGCATTGCATCTTTTGCTTTAAAAAAATCAATACATTGAAATCGGCAGATGATGATTTTACTTGGATTCCCCTTCAGAACATTATGGGTGTTGCAAACTCCAAGCTTCTGATGCTATTTTGAATATTTTTACTTTTTTTTTTTTGGTTTGTGTTCTGTCATGCCACCAAATTTGGTTGCTCTTAACATGCAAATCTGTTTTAATCTCAAAGTTTTATATTTCTCTTCATTTTATATATGTTTTCGTTTTGAAAGAAGTCTTTTCGGTTTTTACTCTCTCTACGAAATCCATTTTTCTTCCGGTTTTCAATTGATTTTTTGAAGTTTTACTTTATGATTGAAAGTTAAGAGACTCAGTAGCAGTATTGAGTGAGCTTGCAGAGATTGTTCCAAGAAGTCTGCAATGAAACGTTTAATGTTTATCTTTACTCATCTTTGGTTCTCTGTTTATGTTTTTTAATTGAAACCCATGTATTTACCTAACTCTTGAAGGCAAGAATCTTGGGCCTGAATGCCTCATTTTTCCTCAAAACTGGTGGACACTTTGTCATCTCAATCAAGGTCAGTGCTCTTATCCTCAATCTAATTCTCCTCGCAACACCAAATCAAATTCAAGAATGTCTCTTCATTTATGAATCAATTTGTATTTCCGTAGCTAAATAAACATGTTTCCTCTGTTCAGGCCAACTGTATCGACTCTACGGTTGCAGCAGAAGCAGTGTTCCAGAGTGAGGTGAAGAAGCTGCAACTGGAGCAGTTTAAGCCAGCAGAACAGGTGACTCTGGAGCCGTTTGAGCGTGACCATGCCTGTGTTGTTGGTGGTTACCGCATGCCCAAGAAACAAAAGGCTACAGCCTCATAGAGGAACTGTGTATTAAGACTTATATTCTCGGTTTTTGTTTTTATCTCGTTTCCATTAGGTTATTAAAACACAAACTATCTCCGAGTACCTAAGTCCAAACAAGCAAACAATCTGGCTAAGCATTATTCACATAAGTCTCAATATACAAATCATAGTCGGCTTCTTCCAATATTGGATCAAAGTTATAGTCGCTGCCTTCAGTTGTTAGCTCATCAGAGTTCTAGTCGTCGCCTTCTTTCAGTACTGTCAATTGGTGTGGCAAATGAAAAATGATAGTTGCATAACCAAACGGGTCATCAGAGGTTGAATCATTGGAGAGTCTCAAATCTTTAAAACGCTTCTCTAGATTCCCGACAAGGTTAAGGTTGAAACATTGGCGCAAATCGAGGTGTTCCATGTGCGGACAACTGTCAAGAATGGCGTTTAAGCCTGTTTTGGTTAGTGTTTCCCCACAAAGCTGGAGATGGCGTAGTTTAGGCATGCTTTCTGCAATTGCTATGGCATTAACATCATCAGTAGAACTTAAGTAAAAGAGGTGGTTTAGCTTCAATGACTTCAGATTTGGACAAGACAGCCCTGCAAGTTTCAAAGACTCTCCTGACAATAAAATTCCTGATACCTCAAGCTCTTCAAGCATCGGAAGTTTCACAACTGCTTGAACAAATCCCTCCTCTGTTATTTCAGAGCACATTGCGAGCCTAAGGCTTTTAAGATTACTTGACCTACAAGTAAAAACATAATAATCTTAGGTTAGAGAAGAAAAAAATCCTTAATCTGACCAAACACATATCTTATCACTTTAACCAACGTCAATACTCTAAAAAACACTCGGAGACTTGCATGAAAAGCAATCAAAACTAGAATAAGAGAAGAACCTCTCGGCGATGTAGGTAAGGAGAGAATCACTCCCGAAGTCTCCAAAGTTGATCTCAAGCAAGCCACCCTGGCTACGGTCAACGGCATGACGACATATGGCCTCAACATCGTTCACCATTGGCTTGAAGTGACTCACGTTTCCCATGTCGATTTTACGCCACATTGATGGGTCTTTACAAACATGTCGCCACGATCTACACACTTTCTGAGCGTTGTCCAGTATCTCAGTCACGCGAAGATGTAGCAGAATCGAACACATCAAATCCGTCGGAAGATCCGCCCAGTTTCTTGGCTCTTCGTCTTTCATTAGCAATGGCTCGGAAGTAGAAGATGGTGAATCCATTTCTGAGGATCAAAATGTCAAATCTGTGAAATATATAAGAAAGTCAAGTAGGTTTAGGCCTTTGATTGTTTGTAGATTCTATGTAGCTTTCTGGTTTTTGATTTTCCAAAAAAACTAAAGCCTTGAAAGGTAGTAGATTTTTAAAATGGTTTCTAATTTGCATAAGTAGTTTCCCTAAAAGTTAAGAAATCTAACATTTTAAATTTTTACTAATTATTGGAAGGAAAAAAAAAAACCAAAACCCAATTTTAGGAGTTTTTTTTCCCAACTTGCCGGGATTTTTTTCACTTTTGTTTTGTTTTGTTTTGCAAATAGATAAAATAGATGATCCTTTGGATTTTAAAAACTTTTACTTTTAAAAAGAGTCTATTGATTAAAAAAAAAACTTTTACTTATTTTACTGGTTTCAAGTTCAACAGCCAAAATTTTACCAATCGCTCAAAAAAACTAAAAACTAAAATCCATACCACATTTTTTTTGGAAACGAAAAGGGACACCAAATTACCATTCAAGTTTTTGAAAATAAAATTAGAATCAACACTAATTATCAAAAAACAAACACTAGAAAACCAAAAACCACTTTAAAAACAAAGAAATATTCATTTGGTAGTTTTTGAAGTAGTTTTTTTTTTTTTGAGTGTAAACTAAACCATTCCGATTTGGTTCAACTTCGATTTTGAAAATTTAGTATAAAAATTTTAAACCATTTTATTTATTAAATTTTTTTCTTCTGATTTAGACCTTGAATAGCTGCAGATTTTAAAGCCGCTTTTGGTTTTTGATTTTGCAAAGAACAAATAATTACCCATTCACCATTCTGCAAAATATTTTGCCAAAAACAAATAAACTAAAAACTAGGAAACATTCGTGGCCGATGAGTTTTTGGTTTGGTTAAGTAAATTCGCACAGCCGTATTTCGGCTTCAATTTCCAATTTGGTCTCATAGACTCGTAGCATAACGTATATAAGAAAAAGATTAAAAAAACAAGAAAGAGTTAATGCAACATCATACTGATTGGGGTTAACTATTCATACGTGAGCCAATTTTGCATTAGGCCACCTAAACGTTTGTGTGATTTCCTTGCCAGAATTGAGTCCCTGATTTGTCTGTCCAGTTTCTTGAAAATTTGATGAGGAGTTGATGAGATGTTTGTGTGGAGTCTATAGTTTCTTTCACAATATTCTGACTACACAAGCCCTTTTGCATATTCAAAGGCATGGATTCCTTGCATCACAAGAATCTGATGGCTATTCGATAAGATCATAATCTTTCCAACAAGAAGTAAAAATTAAAAAATGTGTAACAAAAATTGCTATATGTAATATTATATTGATAAGTAGAAAATTTCCAAATTTATCCGAAAAATAAATAGAACCTTATACAACCTCCAACTCCAATTCCAATAGATTAACATTCTTAAACCCTAAGAGCGTGTCGATAAAAAAAACCAAACACGAAAGCTGCAACATCGATCGACATCAATCTTCTCTTAGTAGATCTCGTTCTCGCTCTATAGCAAATATGAGACCTCCCAAAACAGGTAAGAACCCTAAAGCCTTTTTATTTCTTACTTGTGTCTCTGTTCGACCTAAAGTATAGCGTTGTGTTAACTCCAAATTAGTTTTCTCACAATATCTCTAGTTGAATTGCTTGTTACGTAAACTGGTTTGAGTCTTCACTACTTCAATCAAAGTTTAATGGGAGATTTAATAATACTTTCTTCTGATTAGTTATTTTCGGTTTTATCTATATGATTATGCTCAGGACGTGGTGGTGGTGGTAGTGGCGGTGGAAGAGGTTTAGCCAGAGGCGGTGGAGTAAGTTCCACAAGAGGCCGCGAAAGTGGCCGTGGAAGAGGGCCAGGAAGAGTAAAAGGTCGTGAAAGTGAATCCGGCAGTGGAATTAAGGGAGGAAGCAAAGTGTTAGTGACACCACACAGGCACGCAGGAGTGTTTGTTGCCAAAAGTAAAGCAGATGCTCTTGTCACCAAGAACTTAGTTCCTGGTGAAATCATTTACAATGAGAAGAGAATCTTTGTTCAGAATGAAGACCGATCTACAGTTGAATACAGAGTTTGGACCCTCATAGATCTAAGTTAGCTGATGCTATTACCACTGGTGTTGATAACATATTGATCGTAAGTCCCATAACTTAAAGTAACAATCTCTTTTTTTTTTCTGCTGTTATTGAAACTAATAAATACTTGTTTCTTGAAATTGTAGAAACCTGGTGTTAAAGTTCTTTACCTTGGTGCTTCTTCTGGATACACTGTATCTCATGTCTCTGACATTGTTGGTCCAGTAAGTGAACCCTAAACCCTAACCTTTTAGATTGAGTTTTTGTTACTTATATTTGCTTTTCTGATTGATAGGAGGGATGTGTTTACGCTGTTGAGCATTCTGATATATGTGGTAAAGTTTTGATGAACATGGCGGAGAAGAGAACTAATGTTATACCTATCATTGAAGATGCTAGAGATCCTGCCAAGTACAGAATGCTTGTGGGCATGGTTGATGTCATATTCTCTGATGTTGCTCAGCCAGATCAAGCTAAGATATTAAGTCTCAATGCTTCTTATTTCCTCAAATCTGGTGGTCACTTTATGATCTCTATAAAGGTTTGTTATAACAAAAGTTTTGATAACCATTGATTCAAATCAAAATCATTCTCTTTTTAGTGTGCATTGTTTGGTTAACTCTAATATACTTGTTTCAGGCGAATTCTATAGACTCAACAATTGCAGCAGAAACAGTGTATCAGATGGAAGTGGAGAAGCTGCAAATGGAAGAGTTGAGACCAACAGAGATATTGCATCTTGACTCTTGTGAGGAAAAGCATGCTTGTGTTTTTGGTGGATATCGCTTGCCTAGGAAGCAAAAAGCTGATTCTGCTGTTTAATTAGGAATCTAATCTCTATACTTAGTTTGTGATTATTATAAGATTTTTCATATACATTCATGACGCTTTATTTATAAAAAAAAAGTTATTTGGTTTTCACTGATTTGTCTTCTAACTAGTATGAGTTTTAAGAATTGGAGTTTTGCTAGAAACAAGTACATTTCGAATTGGATTTTGGTTTGTTTTTAAGAACTTGGAACTAACTTTGACGACGTCACATTGAATTATCTTGTTCATTGTGATTTGAGATTTTCAATGCGACTTTAAAAGTTTGTTTCTAATCATATGATTTTGTGGACAGAAAATGGAAATCTTTAGTTTTCTTTAGTTACACTTACACCATATTTGATTACTATAGGGGATGTGAGGATAACAAAAAGAAAATATTTGGTTGAAGAAAACTATAGAATGAGCCATCTAATCTCTTCACGATTTATTTATTGTTTTTTTTTAATCACATTGTTCAAATTAATGTGTTCCAAAATATATATTTGAACAATTTGATATTTATATTTTTTAGTTTTGCCTTTAAAATTTTGAAAACTTTTGTAATGAACTTTCATCCTTGAAAAAAATAAGACTGAATTTGAAATAAATCATGTATGGAATAAGGGGAAAAATAAAAGATAGAACAAAATGTCAGAAGTGGGATTTGAACCCACGCCCTCTTACGAGGACCAGAACTTGAGTCTGGCGCCTTAGACCACTCGGCCACCCTGACTTTTTTGATTAAATGCTAAACTTAAGGTAAAAGTACATAAATTCTTGTTTCGATTCATTTCCACAAAATTGAAACACATATTTTCTCTGTTTAAAAAGTAATAAATATAAGTAGCCAAACAAAAATATTATCTAAGTAAATATATAGAAAATTAAATCCAATTATTATGGTTCAGAAAAGTCTTAAGTAATTTTTCGTTAATGAGAATGTGGTGTACCTCATAGAACATAGCTAGCTACTCTGTAATAAGTTTTCTGATGTAGCAATGAAAATTAAAGAACACAAATGGTTGGACACGTGGAAAACAAATTGCAAAAGAAAGAAATTAAACAAGAGATATCGAATGAAATGCGTGGATTTCGTGTGGCTGTGGTAAGCTTTTCTATCAACTCCGTCATCTAGAAGCGTGTGTGGCACTGTCAAAGTAATTTTTTTCATTTATAACCTCTTTCTTTTTTGTTTGCCCAAAAAAAAAAAAAAAAAAAAAAACCTCTTTTCTTTTTTGAAAAAAAAAATAAAAATAAATAAACCACATCCTAAATACACCAAAAATAAAACGTAATCACAATGTGAAGCAGCGATTCTTCACTTTTATGCATCCATGATTTCCAAAGGCAGTACAAATAATATTTTCAATTCCTTAATCATCCAAATAAACCACACATTAAGTTGTTAGAATTATTGTTGAATTGTTGTAAAAAAAAATTGTTGAATGGAGACTACAGTGCAAAACGCACTACACGAAACTAGCTTCACATTCAGGCCCATAATCTATCTATTCCCCTTACAAAAAGTACAATTATATTCTTATATTTCTCTAGTAATCATATCATTTAGCCATTATTGTTGTTAAATATTTCTCTTTCGTGTAAAGAAATAATAACTTTCAACTTCATAGAAACAAAGTCCAAACCATTTACGTTCGAACTTGGGTTTATATATGGAACAAAAATTTATCGGCATGTGTGGTTTGCTCTTAATTTTGGGTGATAGGCCAAAAATTTACATGCTTTAATTGTTGCTCGCATAATGATATATTTGTCTACATATCTTAACCAACCAATATTAAGTTAACATCATAACATGCATGAAGAAGATTACGTTATACACAAATACAACTAATAAAGCTGGAACTTTAAAACCAAAAAAAAAAAAAAAGCTGGAACTTCGTTATAACATAAAAAATGGTTGGAACTCCGTATTTGTGTTAGCAACTCCTTATTATATATGGTGGAGAAGAGTCGAGTTAGGCAAGGCACAAGTAGGACACGTGGTGATCAAACTAAAGTAGTCAAGATTTAAAATATAAAATTAAGGTGAAAAGTATTATGGATGATATAGTTGCTAAGCGAATTTTATACTCATTAGGTTTTTGCCTTCACGCAACCTACCAAGAAATGTCAAAAAAACTTTATGTTGTGGTTTTATTTTATACGAGTTATTCAGAATTCTAGGAAAGCTTGGGATAAATGGTTAAAGTTAGAACATTAAGCACTTTGATCCAAAAAAAAAAAAGAACATTAATTAAGCACAAACCTATATGTATATTTTATCATTGCAGACAAGAGTTAAATGTAAATATGCAAAACAGAATTTGCATTGTTAATACTTAATAGAATCAAAGCTGACGAATTCTCTTCTTTTTTTGGTCGTCACCAATTCTCGACCGTTATGTTCCCTAGCTATTGTCAATATAACACGCACAAATTCAATGTTTTACTGTTTCAACTCAGCGAAATTAAAGAGTTGTTAAAAAAAATGTTGAAACGTTTGGATTAATGAAAGCTAAAAGGTTAACGACAAATTAAAAATCTATATTAAATATTCTTTCCGGGTTGTTTGTTTTTTTTACTATTTAATTTTTTTTAAGAGAAAAAAAAACATCTTCTCTATCCAACAACGATGTAATATAAAAATGTTTAATTTACATATTTCAGTAAATTACATAATTATTTTTTACCAGTAATAAATTTTTGTATCTATATTTCATTAGTTTTTCGAATTATTTATTTAGGCTGTATCATGTTTAAATGCAATAAAACTATGTCTTAATCTAAATTCAATATACCTGTAGAGTATTATCAGCCGGATCACATTATGAATTATATGTTGAAAAATATTAGGATCAACAATATCATATTTGCGTTTAAAACCAAAAATCTAATTTTTTGTAGATTTAATATTTGTCTGGAAGACCTAAATAAATCTATAAGAAATTGATTGAAATGTCCAAATCAATAGCATCTCGACTATGTTAAATGTACGTCAAAATATGTACATCCAATTAAGTACATCAATAAATTACATCTTCAGACATATAAGTTTGTGGTTCAAACCTTTTCTTAGAAAGTGATGAACAAACTCATAACTCTTAGTCCCCCAATAAATTATATTTTCAATCCTTGTATCTAAATATTTGCTTTAAATATTAAATAAGCAGCTTTTGGATTTTCGATAGGGCCAACAAGTTGTTTAAATGAGTTTGTGGGACCCCTTCTCATAGGCAATTTGAAACCTAATTTTATTTTATTTTTCATCTATTTTCTTCTGCGTTATACAGACCTTGGTAAAGTAATGGAAGGTCAAGGTAATGGCTATTATAAAACCAAATAACCAATTATTGTTTCTTTTTGTTAAAAGAACGAAAAAACGAGAGCTTTATAAAACTGGAGTTAGCTTAGAAAGTTAGAATATGAGTTAATGAGTATTATTATATATAATATAGTGCCGGCGATCCTTTTTTTTCAAAGGTCAACGTGATTATGACCATATAAGAACATAATTTTCGTGCTAATGGCTATTAAAAAATAATTCTTGCAACTCGAATAAGATAAATCTATGCCATAAATTGACCAATATAACACACAATTTAATACTTTTTCGTTATCAAGATTTAATACGGTTTTCCAAATAAAACATGTTCTCTTTTGCTGTTTTGAATTGAGATTAACTTATTTTGTTTTTCTCACTTTTTGAATATATATTGACAAACTTTATTTGAATGATTGCATGTATTATGTATATAACTCCATTTCTCAATACTGTATATATCATTTAATCACTCTACAAGAAAAAGTTAGAGAAAAAATAATTTACTTACTACAATTTTTTTTTTTGTCGTCTACTTTACTTACTACAATTTAAAAGTTGCATGGTGACAGTGTTTTATGTTTTATCGGAAGAGGTAAAAAAAGAAGGGTACGAAACGGAAACATCGCTCTTGCATGTGAAAAATCCGATGCTACTTTGAAACCCAAGTGGCATGTTTTCTTATTTTCTCCTTTTTTTTTAGGGCCTTCTTTTAAGTTCAATGGATATGCCGAAATTGAGTTCTTCTTTTTTTTTTGTGTTTGTCACGGAGATTTCCTAAAGGGTGATTTAAGTGTATAACCAAATCTGATAAATAAATTAAGAATATAGCACCTTAATTTTGAAAACAAAATACATAACCATCATACATTGTAAAATGACAAAACTACCCATATGTGTAGTACACGTCTGATAGGTGCTGGAAAAGGGGAATATTCATTTTCTTATTTAATTTTTTTTTTGTTTGAACTTAGAACAAAAAAACGTTTACCCCCTCATATTTGTTGTCAGAAAAGTTCTTAAAAATAAATTAATTAAAATTTTCAGTTCTATTAGAAAAAGTTTAGATTTTTTTCTGATTATATCATAGGTTGAATTTTTCAAAACAGACATAAACATATTACGTGGTGAATAGTCTTTGTAACAAAAAACATATGTTATACTATATAGGATCACACAAAATATATGTTGTACTATACTATTTTTTATAAATTATATTTAAATCAACTTAAACTTAAAAATACTAAACCCTAAATCCAACCGTCTAAACCCAAACCCAAAACATATTTTTTAAATTGATGATATCAATAAATTTTAAAATTGAAAATAATGAATTTATTTAGAAAAATAGAATAGAACATTGTAGTGTTCTATTTAGTATGAAGGTCATGGAGCGGGCCGAGACAATGGGTTAATTCGTCTACCAAATCAAATCGTTTTAATGGTAGCTCCGCAATGGCTGTGACTTCTACATCTACACAAAGTGGCAATCGGATAAAATTTTACAACATCGGAATCGGACGCAACATCGGAATAGGACGATCGAACCTTTACCGATGATTACATCATCATCTCCTTAAGGAGGAGGACTTATAGACTATTATGTTGGTGTCGTTGTTGACTGTTTTTGGGCGATGACGGAGAGAGATATGGCGTCGTGAAATAAGTTGCAGGAAAAGAAAAAAAATAAGAATAGGAAGAGAAAGAGATGATAGTTTGAGGTTAAAGACATAGTGTTACGTGGTGTATCACAACAAGGGTAAATATGTATATAATACATAATGTATGCCAAATATCATAGCCCAATTTTTTAATGGTTATTTGTTGAATTATTAAATTTTTGATGGTTATAGGCTCAAATTTTCCTTTCCTAAACCACATGTATTACACTAGTAGGTAGAGATATATTATTAATTGTTACGTTGTGCTAGAGTTAGATTTGTTCAATCTTATTTTATAAACTCGTTTCATCTAATTTTTCATATTATTTCGTGGTTGGCAAAAGAAAAAAATGATTACTATATTTATTAACTATCATTATTTCATAAATAGAATTGAATTGAAGAATCATAGTTTAATACAATACTAAATTAACTATCATGCTGGAAAATATACTTAATATGATAGTATTTATAGTCTATGAATGGTGACATAGGAAAATACATTGAAGTGTGGTCTATCTACATTATCCGTATTTTGTAACCATTCATAATTTTTTTGAAAATTTTGTGAAGGCGGTTCTTAATAGTGATGTGCGGTTCAATTGCAATGTAAATGTTTGTTTGTCATGTTTTTTGCCAAACAAATTAGGGCGGTGGAACAAAACATTTCGGTCGTCCAAAACTTAAATTTTTAAAAATTTAATAATTATTATACCACACAAAGTTATTATAGTCGTCTTTTAATTTTTGTTTCGCCAGATTAATATGCAGTAATCACATTTAATTCGTTTGATCAGTTTGAGTCTCATGTTTTGTACCGTCTATTCCATTGTACCATTCAGGTTTTTATTTTAATTTTTTATTATTTTAGATTTTAAAAGCTATTCAAAAATAAATCTAAAGTTATTAATTTAAACATAAGGATATAAATTACAAACTCACAGTTTGTTTTTTCTGTTTATATCTTTTGATAAAATTTGGAAAGCTCATAGTTGTTACATTATTGTTTCGAGAAATTGAATATTTCACGAATATTTTAAAGTAATAATTTATTAAATTGATCTAAATCAAATTTCATTAATTGTAAACACTGTAGAGAATATATGTTACCGTAATTGAGACTATTATTACCTGAATGTAATTAGAACAGTCATTGAGTAGTACTATTTATTAATTTCTTCATAATGGTTAGTATTAATCTAAACGTAAAATTTAATAACTCGAATTCAATTAAAGGTAACAAAAATATTATAGAATGTGTCCGAGTTAAAAAATATGGAAAAAAAGAAAAGTAAATTTTGCAAGTAAGTGACCGACACGTGGTCTACGATCCTAATTAGATTAGCCGGTAATCTTGTGAAGTAAAAAAAGAGAAAGGAAACAAAGGGTATCCACAAGACCAAAGTATTGAAAAGACCAAACTCAAACTCAGTTACAGACATACACACAGAATTTATAACGTAACAGACTGTGATCACAATCTAACGCCACAGATCTTTTCAATAACAAACACGTGTCACAATCATAGCTCATGGTTTCGTAAATGACAGAAAACATTCGGTTAGAAAACGGTGAAAACTATTGCCGTCGAAACAAGACAGATGCAGGTGTTTGGGAGTCCCAATAACAAATCCTCACCGTCTGATTATTTTTTAAGGTTATTAACGTAAATTTAAATATCTGATCGGACGGTTATTAAGTCTCTTACTCTTTCCTTTTATATTTCGTCACTATCACCTCAAAATGCCATAAGAGAAAGCAACTTCTTCTTTTCTCTCTCTCTCTCTACATTTCTCAGAGTATCTAAATCTCCCTCTTCTCTCTTTCCATATTATCATGCGTTTCATAATTTGGTAATTTTTAAAAATCTGATCTCTTTCTTTTATTTCTTTCTGAGCTTTTGAGAGAATAAAAAATGGAATCTGGTTTCTCCGGCGGCGGTGGTGGGTCGGATTTTTACGGTGGTGGTGGTGGTAGATATATACCTGGAGGTCCCGGAACTGTAATCAACGTTGGTAATAATAATCCTCAACCGACGTATAGAAACCAGATTCCTGGAATCTTCCTTGATCAGATCGGAAACAGAGTCGCCGCCGGTAATGGATTCGCCGGAAAACGTACTTTAGCAGATTTTCAAGCGGCTCAGCAATATCAACAGCAACAGCAACAGCAACAACAACAACCTTTTTATAATCAAGCAGCTCTCAACGCTTTTCTTTTAAGGTCCGTGAAGCCTAGAAATTATCAGAATTTTCAATCTCCGTCGCCGATGATCGATCTCACGTCGGTGAATGATATGAGTTTGTTTGGTGGTTCTGGTTCTTCTCAACGTTACGGTTCACCGGTTTTCAAGTCTCAGACGCAGCAGCAGCAATCGAATTTCGGTTTATTAGGTGGGATCCGAATGGGATACGGGTCAGGTAATAATAACAACATGACGTTAACCGGCGTTCCTTGTATTGAACCAGTTCAACAGAACCGGGTTCATGAATCGGAGAACATGTTGAATAGTTTAAGAGAGCTAGAGAAACAGCTTTTAGATGATGACGATGAGAGTGGTGGTGATGATGACGTGTCAGTTATCACAAATTCAAATTCCGATTGGATTCAAAATCTCGTGACTCCGAACCCGAACCCGGTTTTGTCTTTTTCACCGAGTTCTTCTTCTTCGTCTTCTTCGCCGTCTACAGCTTCGACGACGACATCGGTATGTTCAAGGCAAACGGTTATGGAAATCGCGACGGCGATCGCGGAAGGGAAAACGGAGATAGCGACGGAGATTTTGGCGCGTGTTTCTCAGTCGCCGAATGTTGAGAGGAATTCAGAGGAGAAGCTGGTTGAGTTCATGGTGACGGCGCTACGATCGCGGATTAATCCGGCTGAGAGTCTAGCTTCTCCGGCGACGGAATTATATGGGAAAGAGCATTTAATCTCGGCTCAATTGCTCAACGAGCTCTCTCCTTGTTTCAAACTCGGTTTCACGGCGGCGAATCTCGCCATTCTCAACGCCGCCGGTAACAACGACGAAGGGATGATGATGTTGCACGTTATCGATTTCGATATCGGAGAAGGTGGACAATACGTTAACCTTCTCCAAACACTCTCCACGCGCCGGAATGGTAAGAATCAGAATTCTCCGGTGGTTAAGATCACAGCCGTGACGAATAACGTCTACGGATTTTTAGTCGATGACGGTGGAGAAGAGAGGTTGAAAGCCGTCGGAGATCTGTTGAGCCAACTCGGTGATCGACTCGGTATCTCCGTGAGTTTCAACGTGGTGGCGAGTTTACGACTCGGTGATTTGAGTCGTGAATCGCTCGGATGTGATCCCGACGAGCCGGTGGCCGTGAACTTAGCTTTCAAGCTTTATCGTGTTCCCGACGAAAGCGTATGCACGGAGAATCCGAGAGACGAGCTTCTCCGGCGCGTGAAGGGACTTAAGCCGCGCGTGGTGACTTTAGTGGAACAAGAAATGAATTCTAATACGGCACCGTTTTTAGGGCGAGTGAGTGAGTCATGCGCGTGTTACGGTGCATTGCTTGACTCGGTCGAGTCGACCGTTCCTAGTTCGAATTCGGACCGTGTCAAAGTCGAGGAAGGAATTGGCCGAAAGCTAATAAACGCGGTGGCGTGTGAAGGAATCAATCGGATTGAGCGGTGCGAGGTGTTCGGGAAATGGCGAATGCGGATGAGCATGGCTGGGTTCGAGTTAATGCCATTGAGTGAGAAGATAGCTGATCGACTCAATAACGGAAACCTAGCTCACCCGGGCTTTACCGTTAAAGAAGATAACGGAGGTGTGTGCTTTGGTTGGATGGGACGGACACTCGCTGTCGCATCCGCTTGGCGTTAATTTCACACTCTCTTTTTTTTTTTTTTAAATTACCATATTATAATTATTGTTGTTATTAACTTTCGAGGATTATTCTGATATTATTATCATTGTGATTTTCCATTTCGGAAAGTGTATTAATATATATAAAAAAATGGAGGATCGGAGGAGAAAAAGGGAAGGTAGAGAGGGTAGGAAATAGGAATCTTATGTAACAATGAAAAAAAACTTTTATATTTTACTAATAATAAAAGAAAGAATGATTGGGTTTTGTGGTCTTAAGGTTCTTTAATATTCTATCTATTGTAATATATCTTACAATCACTAAGATATCACAGAATATATGCCTTAGAGCATGATTATAGGTGGTCTCTTAGAAATTAATCTTAGCAATATTTAAGTAATTTATTTGTAAAAGTGATTGTTAAGAGATAGTATTTTTGAGTTAAGATTTTTGTGTGATTAATGGTAGGCTCTTAACATGTGGTTCTTAGAAAAATAAATATTAATATAAAAATAAAATTTATAATTATAGAAAATTTAATAATTGTTGCAAATTAAAAAAATTAAAACATACATGAGATACAATTTATAACATAAATAACATAAAGCACAAATGTTTTAAACTTAATTTCTGGGATATTTTGTCCATATATGCTCGACCAAATCCTTATTCAATTGTTGATGCATAGCTCGATCATGAAGTCGATTTCTAGTGGACCATCATATCGACGAGATTTTGATAAAGAACAAGAGTTTAGAAAATATTGTTTTGTGGTAAAAAGAACAAGAGTTTAGAAAAGTAGAAAAGATTGTTTTGTGGTATAAAGAACAAGAGTCTTTGGTAAATCACTTGGAGTATAAAGAATAAGAGTTGAATTGTAAACGATTGTTGCATTCATGATCGAGCATGTTTAGAGGAGGAGATTCACATACATGTTTAGAGGAGGAGATTCACATACATAAAGACATAAAGAAAGAGTTAAACAAAGACATAAACATGAACATAAAGACATCAATGCATAAACTTTCAAAGACACAACACTTTAAGTTACATAAACCAAATGTTGCTCAAAGCCTTGTGGGAAGTCTTCCCAGCCCTTGGTTCTAGAAATGTAGCTCTTTGGACGGGTTGCTCTTCAAAAGATTATAAGAAAGCACAAGTCTTATTTTCCCTGCGGATTAAATCTGTGGTTAAGCATAATCAGAACAAGAGAAACTAAGTGTTGTTACCAGAAAATGGGCGCACATCTTCCTTAGTAAAGAAGGAGAAATTTTTGGACTCATCAATCATACCAAGATTCTGCAACAACAACAAAATAGTTAGGCTACTCCACTATCAGTATGATGCTTAACATATATTTTACAAGTACAAAAGGTAGTAGAAAAACTGAGGACCAACCATCAATATTGCAAGAGCTGTTTTCTCCATGTTCAATGTGTAGAGATGAAGAGACTTGATTCCAAGCCAACATCTTTTTACAAATCTCTGTCCCAAGGTGAAGACCATAGGCTTTCACAGCTTCTTCGTTATCCTTGATATGTAAATTTATCTTTCTTTCTTTTTTTTCACAGAAAGCACCGTAACTCAAGCAATTCCCTTTGAAAAGTAACTCAAACAAAACACTTTCTCTGAAACGAAGAAACCTTAGATACACTTAATTAAATCAATATGTCTTAAGCTTGCAAACGAACACCTTTATGGAAAGCTAGCTTTCACATCATCCGGATTATCACCTGTAACCAACAACAAACTGATAACATTTAGACTACATATCCCAATTTTCCAATCATTGAATTGTGAATGAAATCTCAAAGTCAGATTTGTGGCCTCTGAAACAAGAAGAGGATGATTCCAAAAATCCTTGTTTAACACTAGCACTAAAGCAACAAACTTTGAACTTGGAACTTAGATCACCGAGTCAATCGACGGAAAGATGAGATATTTACCGGGACTAGAGATCTTCCAATTGGCAATCGGAGTGGTGGTGACCGGTGGAGGCGACGGAGAATCTTCCACCAATGAACTTTCCGGTGATTTATGCTTATCGTCTAAGAACTTTTGGCTCATTGAATAGCAAAGCTCTAAAGCAGGTAAATTGTTGCAGCTTCTTCCGACTACTACCTTCGCCGGAGACAAATGATCTGCGGTTAGAGATCTCAACCCAGGCTTCGTTGATTCCAGATTCATCGACGTCTTCTTCCAAGGCATCGGAGATCTTGTGAACTTCTCTCCGATTTCTAAACCCCACCTCGCCGAATACATCAACCGAACACGCCGTCGCCACCGGAGTCGGTAGAGATGATGGGCCGACGGAAGAACGACGGCCGGAGTGGAGGAATCTCCGATATCAAACGATTTCCGGAAATCATCGGGATTTCTCCGATTTCTCCGTTTTCGCGAGAGAGAGAGAGAGAGAAAACGGAAAAAATAAAAACGCGTGTGGTTTTTTTCCATTAAATATTTCTCGGATTGCCCATTCACAAGACGCCACGTGGCTGTCTCTTAAGCCCACTTTCGTTCCTTAGCTAAGGAACGTTTGTTAGTGATAAAGGAGAAAATTGATTAAATGTAATCAATTTATTCCTAAGATTTTGCTAAGCTTTTGCTAACATACTCCCTATAATCATGCTCTTAAAAGATAGTAATATCTGAGGAAATTTTGTAATATAATAGAATCTCGCAGGTGTAGCATTAACAACTTGACAAATAATGTGATTCTTAGACATCATACCTTCTAATTATTATTTTATTAGACTATAACAAGCGAATTGTGTACTACATGGCAAATTGGCAATGGCAGTGTAACTTGTCATGCTGGATATGAAATTCTTGCTAATAAACATACATAATGTATTGTATATATGCGTGTTATAATTGGATTTAGTTTTAACGTGAGTGAATGTGTTGGTGTGAGAATATAATTAAACAATATATATTTTTTGGAAATTAGAGGAAACAAATATATGATATGGTGACTTTTATGGTCATGGACCTTATACTAGTTCAATTATTTAAACACTAATAAAAGTTGGCGTTGGATGGGTCCATCTCCAATGGCATTCGATGTTCTTGTTTTATATTATGCTTATAAAGTATCTATCCATCTTTACGCGAGACTTGTAAAATCCGTGTCCTTGGAATATTTTAAAAGCATATATCAAATATATATACAAACCTGGTCATTAGAAAAGATAATATTATTATTGTTTGGTGCAAGCTGTTTGCGGCTAAAATTATGCAAAATCTTTTTGAAAGACTCTCTCTTCTTAATCTCTTGTTGGTTAATTAAGATTCATTTCTTTCTAATATACGCAACTAATACCGTGTTGAGTGTTTGATTGGGTTGCTAGATTTTTTGCCAAGAAAAATCACATAGATAAAATTTGAGCAACCAATTCTTCATAGAGAAATTGGGATAAAATTTTGATCAAGTATGTAATATTACCAAATATATGGGTGATGATTTAGTGGTTAGTGAAAAGAGTTTGTTTTAGATTCAATTCTCTAAAGAGATGACGTATGTTGTGTCATGATATTATTAATCGCTTAATGCCTTAATCCCAACCTATGGAAATATATACAGATGTCGGTCCTAAATCTAGAAGTTATAAACAAAACAGTAAAATACTACTAAAGATGATGAATAATCCATGTTATGTATATATTAGTAAACATATTCACATACTATGAAATGAAGAAGGAAAAAACATTCATTAGTAATTCGTAATCAGAAATTAATCAGATCTAGGCCTTGAATGGCTGCAGTTTTTAGAGTAGTTTTTGGATTATGATTGTGCAAAAATCTAATAATTACACATTCATGATTCTACAAAAAATAGATTTCCTAAAAAATAGGGAAACCAGATTTTAGGAGATTATGGTTTTTCTTCATAGAATCCAAAAACCAAGTTTTGTGGGTTTTTCCAAACAATTTACGTCAATTTTTTTTTTAATTCTTTTTTATTAATATTAACTTAAAAACGTTTTAGAAAATTAATATTATGTAGAAAAACTAAAAACTAAACAAATTACCATTCAAGATTTTGCAAAAACTAAAATCTACACCAAAAATCAAAAACCAAAAACCAAAATAAAAAAATTAGAATCTAAAAACCAATTAAAAACTACCAAACATTCAGGGCCCTAATAAAAATCTAAAGGCGATAGTCAACTGCACCGTCAGTTTGTTATCTTGTATAACTCCAACCGAGTAAATCAAGTGTTAAATAAGTGTATTGTTTTATAATAAATGGACTAAAAAATACGAATTTCATTTATTCATTCCAAATGCCATGAGGTCTTAACACTTCCTGGTCCTATCTGAATTTGTGATGAAACCAACTTTCCCGATGACGACATTACATTATACATTCATATGAAATAAATGAAGACACAACTTTATATTCATTTAGTTAGAGAATTTTAATGAATTTTTTTTTTTTGAAATAAACTGAAAAGTTCATTTATGACAACTCACACATCTTATGCAGTTGTCGTTGGTATATCTTTCACTTGATCTGAAGTACCTAGCTGCAAGAAAAGAAAGTAACAAAAGGCTTACACACGCTTGCAATAAATGTAAGATGGTTAGAGAAATGCTTGTAGATATGGTTACTATGTAGCCATGTAGGGCCTACTGCATTATATTATTGGACCACAAAGTTAATATTTATAGGAAAATATTGCGACATATTTCAATATGATTTGGTGTGGTTCTTCTTCAAATCTATTATACATTTATATAGAGATTATTTGAAAAATAATTCTTTTTCTGGGATCAAGCATGAAGCAACATAATAGAAAAGATGGCTCTTGTTGAAAGGTAAATCAAGCATGAGTTTCTCTAGAGTTTTCTAATGGTTAGTTTTTAATAATAGTTTACAAAATAACTTATTTATATCAATGTGGATCGAAGTAATTTTCTTGAATCAAAGAGTAAATTATTGTTGCTTAAAAAGCTAGAAAAAAACAATTTTGTCTGTCTTTATGATAACAAGTTAACAACTAACAACAACAAGTACTAGATCAAAAAAGGATATACGTTTCTGTTAGAGTGTTACGGCATTAGTGGGCCATATTGGGCTTCCACTTTTCTTCTTCTAATTATCCTCGGGTGGGCTTCTTGATTCAAATTGGGTTCTCTTTTGTTTTGTTAGTTAGTGTGTCAAAATGGGACTATTTAGCCAACGAGACTTTAATGGTAACTAGATCCTGACCCGCACGTACGTGCGGGGTTTCATATTTTTTAAAAAGTTCTAACAAATTTTAATTCAATATAGATTATTTCGTTGTTTCTATGATATATATTTTAGTGTATTAGATCTAGATTCACACGTACGTGCAGAGATATTTTTATAGAAATTGTTATATAGATTTTAAAAATATAAAATATTTTGTTGTGTTAGTGAACTTTATAATAGTATAAATATTATAAAATTAGAATAATGAACGAAATTCAGTTGCGTTAGTGCATAGTTATATTTTAAGATCCGGACCTACACGTACGTGCGAAATTATTTTTAAGATAAAACTAAGATATAATTTAGTTGCAAAAGTTAAATGATGTTTCTTTTTTATTTTCTAAACTAATCAAAACATTTCTAGTAGTTTGATTACATGTGTTAAATAGGATATAGATTCGGTTTGAGTTTGGTTATTTCATGTATATTAGCTAGCCGTAACTATTTTAGAACGGGAAACCTATCCTGTCCTGTATCTGTCATAAATTCTTGGTCCCATAACCCGTCTCGTATACGTGAAATAAAAATATGACGGTCCAGTATCCGGCATAAATAGAATATGTGTAACTGAAAACGTACGTACATGGTTATGTATGTAAAAAAATTTATTTTATATAGTGCTCATAACCTGAACTCATACCAATTGAATATTTAGTTTGATTTTTAATTTTTGTTCCCCTCTCATCCCGTCTCGTAATTCCTATTCTCATTTCATTCCATTAAAATCATGTTCCAAATTCTTGTTTGCTTACTTTTAAATACCATACAATACGTACTGTGAGTTTTGCAGATTAATATATATGCTAAAGTTACAAATATATTTTAACAAATTTATTAATGTTTCTTTCCTTAGCTAAATTTTGAATATTCTTCTTTTTATTGTTTAATCATAATTAATTTGATTTTTGGACTATAAATAAAAATTTGAGATACATCTCTAAAAGGGATATGCTATTGCTGCATAATTTGTTTTGAATTCAAAATATATAATTAGTTTATATTATTTGAAAACTGTGTGCAATATATTAGGGATTTATTTAAGGAAGATCCGGTTGAAAAAAAAACGCAAAATAATTTAGAAATTAATATATACAATCTAATGTTAGATATTTATCAAACTTGCTCTAAACGAAGGCTATAATGATAATTACTTTAAATTTATTATTATTTGAGTTTGTTTCATCATAAATATAAATAGTTGTTAATATCTAATATCGTATTTTAGAAATTGTGAAATAAAATTTTGTTTTATATTTTAAAATTTGTGAAAATATTATAACAAAACTGAATCTTAAAATATTTGTATTTAATTTTCTTACGAAATTTTAAATTTAATCTTAAAGTCCGCCATTGATAAATCTTTTAAACGATAGTGTTTTTAATTTTGAATTAAAATGGTATATTTTTCTTTTTATTTTTGACATAGAATAGTCTATTACGATTGGTTTAGATAAAATCTTAGTTGGATATCAAATCTTAGTTTTTCAACTCTTATTGGTTAACAATTTTTTAAAAATTAATTTCAAATTTTCGTTTATAATTAATAAGAGAGAGAAAATTAGTTTTTTTTTTTGGAAATTAATAATTATTTAAAAGAATTATACTGTTTTTTATTTAAATATATTAATTTTGTGATTACTATTGTACCCTTAATGAAGTTATTTAAAAACACTAAAAACCAATGGCATTTTTTGTAATATTTTACTCTTCATAAGGTTATTTAATATTTAGTGATTCCCAATTAATAATATAGATTTTATTCTCATGCATCTGTACTAGTATTTTTGCAACACTTTGGTGATGGGTGGGTAAAAATACTTCTGGGTTAATCGGAAATCCGACCCGATTTTTAAATTCTTTCACAAAAAAATTTGTTGGGTCGGGTTATATTTAACCCAACTCATTCACCGGATATTTCATATTTAATAATTTAGATATTTAGAAGATTTGATTAAAATTTAGAATTATGATTCTCCTATCATCTTTGTTTGATTTGTTTTTAACTGTTTTGAATAATCATATAATACATAAAGTAAACAAAAAAAATCAATTTTTTTTCTACATATATTGTGATTCGAAATTTTAAAAACGGACATATATTATCCAATTGACGAAAATGTGTGTTCAACGTTCTACATCGATTAAAATATTTAGACAATGATTCAGAATCATATCATAAATAAGATCAACATTAATAAAATAAATGAGTTTTTTGGCCGGACGGGTTTGGCGTGACGGGTTTTTGAATCAACAATAATAAAAAGATTAAAATATCATTAATCCGCGCTTCAATACGGATTAAATCCTTTTTTTTTAATACCACCAATATTAGACATATTAAATCAGTCTCATTTAGAAAAGATTGTATAAAACCAAAAATTGTCCCGTGGTATAATGTTACTTAATAAAAATATTTATAAAATTTTAAAATATCATTAACATGCCGCTTTAATACATATTAAATCTTCAGTTTATTAAAATATAAATGTCTTAGAGAATGATATGATTTGTAAACTTTTATATATAATAAATAATCATTAAATTTTAAAATAAAAACAAATCACGGGACGGGTTAAGAAATTACGGAATGAGTTATATTTCGGAAAGGATTTATATGGCGGACGAATTTGAATCAATATTTATATACCGCTTTAATACGGGTTAAATCTTCAATTTATTAATAATTGTCTCGTAGACTCGTGGTATACCGTTTCTTAATAACAATTGTAAACTATAATATAAATAAATATGTTATAACGAGATACAATTTACAAAATATTTTTATACTAACTTTAAAATTAAATCATCCCGCGGTGTACTGCGGGTTAAAATCTAGTTTAATATATTTTTTATAATCGTGACATATATTAGTAAATGGTGACACTAGTTTGAGGAATTATTGAGGAAAACTTGTGGAAAACTTGAGGAATATTAATCACATCACTTAGTTATATAATATATTTTAAGCTTATAATGTTTTTATTATTATGTTTTCAACAAATTCTGAATAGTTTAATATTATAAATCATAATTTTCATAAGTTTTAGTTAGTTTGTGCGATGATTATAAGAACAATTAGTTATCTTTTCTTAAAAGTACAAGACATACATATTTCTATTGTTTATAAGCCTATTAATCGTGGTGGCTTATTTTTGACTTTAGGCTGTGCCTGATTCATTAACTAAAGATCAATGGTTGGAAGTCATGGGGTGTGTCAAAGACAAGGACAACATGGTATCTCTATTCACTTAATACAATATTTCGCAATAAAGTGCTGAAATAACAAAATTGGTCAACACTTCCTATCTTTTGCTTTGAAGATATTTGTTGGGCAGTCGTCGTTGCTGAGGTTGTGAGAGCTATGAGAGTCCTCGATAAGCATGATCCAATAGAAGTTCAGTACTCGTTTCAGGATGTAGTAGACTTCACGTGTCCTGAAAAACGCCGTCGGAAAAAACACCATTCAAGGAGACAGAGCAGCCACTATTGCTATCCGTTTTATGCTAAACAAGGTTTAGAGTACGTCCAACGGTCTGGGATCCAAAGAGAAGAAGATCGCCCTTTTCAGGTAATTATGAAGTATTCATTTGTATCTATTTTTTTTTTGGTTACTTTTAGATAATCTCAATCTATGTTAGGGTGAATAAAATAAAATTAAAAATATAACTTTGTTGTTGTCCTTATTTTTCTAATTGTATTTTAATTTTGTAAAAATAAAATTTTATGAGTTAAAATGAAAATGGTTTTTATCCGTGTTTTTCTAATTATATTTTAATTTTAAGAAATTGAAATATTATGGGTTAAAATGAATATGGTTTTTAACCTGAGGTGAGAGAGAGGGAGATTTTGAGATAAAACTGGAAAGTAAAAAAAAAACAGAGATGAAAATGACAAGAAATAGTATAGAGGTCCAACGGGCAAGAAAAATAAAAGAACGAGACTCTCACTATATTGGGCTTATAGGTCAACTTAATGGGCTTATCCACACAAGAGTTAACGAGGACTCTGAGAGTTTTCACAGTCATCGTCATCTCTAAACAAACTTCTGTGACCTTTAAGCAGCAAAAAGAAAAAACCAGAAAACTTCTCTGAAAATGGTGGCGTCTCTGAGACTCCCTTCTCTCACTTCCCTTCTATTTCCCGCCACCACTCGTTACCCAGCCTCTCTCCGGCGAACCGTATGTCTACGGAACAGACCTCTTTCCGGATTCGCGACGGCGCCGAGTGGTACTGCTTCGCCGGAGACCAAGTCGTCGGAGATTGACCGGCTTAGGTCAGACCGAGCCGTCACGCCTCGCTCACAGGACTTTAATGCTTGGTATCTGGATGTTATAGCTAGTGCTGAACTCGCGGATTATGGTCCGGTTCGTGGTACTATGGTTATTCGTCCTTATGGTTACGCGATCTGGGAAGCGATTCAGGTTCGTGGATTCAAATTGATTTTGAATGTTAATGTTTCTTTGTATCGCTAAAATTTTCGTTGTGATTGTTGATGATTTGCAGGATTATTTGAATGTGAAATTCAAAGAGACTGGTCATAGCAACATGTACTTCCCACAGGTACTCTTTGAAGCTGAAATTCAGAAAAAGAAATTAGCTTAAGCTAGTTTAATTTGTTAATATAGGTAGAATTTAGCATAAGACTGATGAAACACTTGTGTTCTTGATTAATTATAGATTAATCATAATCCAAATTTGTTTGTTGGTGAAATTTCATATGCAGTTTATACCATACTCGTTTATTGAGAAAGAAGCTTCACACGTTGAGGGGTTTAGTCCTGAACTAGCCCTTGTCACTGTTGGAGGAGGAAAAGAACTTGAGGAGAAGCTTGTGGTAGGCATTTTTCTGGCATTACTATGTTTTACCGAAAAGCTAGAATTGTGAAAATTCATTACCTAAGTTTTGGCTTTGATTGTTGTATTCGTTGAGGTTGTGGCAGGTTCGGCCTACCAGTGAAACTATAGTGAATCACATGTTTACTCAGTGGATTCACAGCTATCGTGATCTTCCTCTCATGATCAATCAGGTGTGGACAGACACTCAAATTGTTAATCATTCTATGTTTTATGAAATCTGGCACTTATTACTGCTCCTGGTTATATTTCTCTTCTTTCTGCGATTTAGTGGGCCAATGTCACTAGATGGGAGATGCGGACAAAACCATTTATTAGGACTCTTGAGTTTCTATGGCAAGAGGGTCATACTGCTCATGCCACTCCTGAGGAGGCAGAAAAGAAGGTTTGTTCTCTGTTCTGTTGTGGAGATTTTTTTGTGGTACTCTCCTGTGACAAATGTTTAGTGTTGTATCACAGGCAAAACAGATGATCGAGATCTACACCAGATTTGCTTTTGAACAAACTGCAATACCTGTTATTCCAGGTCGAAAATCAAAATTAGAGACTTTTGCTGGTGCTGATATAACCTATACTATTGAGGCTATGATGGGAGATCGGAAGGCTTTGCAGGCTGGTACTAGCCACAATTTAGGGCAGAACTTTTCTCGTGCCTTTGGAACTCAGGTACAGAACTATTATCTCCTTAGAAGTATGTCATGCTTACCGAGATTTGAATTTGTTTGGAGTTTAGTTCTCTCATTTTTTCTATTTAATTTCGACTGGTTAATCTATGCTCTGTTTTTGTCACATGTTTTGGTTTGCAACTTCATCATGAAAGAATGTTAAATGATGTATATGACCATGCCAGTTTGCAGATGAGAATGGAGAAAGGCAACATGTGTGGCAGACATCATGGGCAGTTAGTACACGTTTTGTCGGTGGCATTATCATGACCCACGGAGATGACACTGGTCTCATGCTTCCCCCCAAGATAGCTCCAATACAGGTTTATCGTCTATTCATTTTGTTGTTTCCTAAGCAGTTATCGTTGCTTTATCTGAAGTTCAATTCTCTAGCTAAAGAGAATTTGTTATGGGGAAACGGGAGCTGTAGTTATTATCTTTAGCAAGTGATGAGAGACTTGAGATTGAATCTTCTCTTTTCTTCATTTGAAGGTAGTAATTGTACCTATTTGGAAAAAGGACACTGAGAAATCAGGAGTTCTCAGTGCTGCATCATCAGTGAAAGAAGCTCTCCAAACTGCTGGCGTCAGAGTTAAACTTGACGACACAGATCAACGAACCCCAGGATGGAAGTTCAATTTCTGGGAAATGAAAGTTCGTTTACTATCTTAGAAAAAACACTAGAATAATTTTCTGGGATGAAAAGAGTTTCATGATATTTCAACTCTTATAATTGCATTTGTTTTGAAACTTGGGTTTGCAGGGAATCCCTCTAAGGATTGAAATTGGTCCACGTGATGTATCTGGTAACTCTGTAGTTGTCTCAAGGAGGGATATACCAGGAAAGGCAGGAAAGGTTTTTGGAATATCAATGGAGCCATCAACATTAGTGGCGTATGTAAAAGAGAAGTTGGATGAGATCCAATCATCGCTTCTAGAAAAGGCGTTATCATTCAGAGATAGGTACTCATTTTGTTTATCTTTCTCCCGCAAACATACTCAATAAATTTGCGGTATTAATTAGCACATACTGACATTTCGATATGATTGTGCAGTAACATTGTGGATGTAAACTCATACGATGAGCTCAAAGACGCCATTTCTTCAGGGAAATGGGCAAGAGGTCCTTGGTCAGCCAGTGACGCAGATGAACAAAGGGTAAAAGAAGAAACCGGAGCAACCATTCGTTGTTTCCCGTTTGAACAGACTCAAGGGACCAAAACATGCCTAATGACTGGAAATCCAGCAGAAGAAGTTGCAATCTTTGCCAAGTCATACTAAAGAAGGTCCTTTCACTTTCACACATTTCCCAATCATATCAAATTCTCTTTATTAAAAAGGTTCAAAAGTGACAATAGATTCTGTTTCCGTGGTTATTGGAGTGGAGTGATTGTAGTCCTTTGGTCAGATCTATGGACCCTCTCTGGTAGTACAGAATTAGATGCTACTTTGGTCGGAGATTCTTTTGATGAAAAGCCGAGGAATCACATAATCCGTATAGAGGAAGTTCTCTAGAGTCTTTCCCAATTCCAACTCAGATTTTGTTTTGTTTCGCAATTGCAATATAATTTGTTGACTTTTCATTTATTGTTATTGTCTGCGTCTTTGATAGTTTTAATGTGAAAAAGAATCAAAAATCTCATATTCTGTAAAAAGGATTGACCATTTTGCTATCGACTTCGTTAGTTATGACGTAAATGTAGTTTTAGATAATTTTATCAAAACTTCATGCCCACTTTTTTAGTCGGTAGTTTATCTATTCAACTCTATCCTATGCTTTACTCATATTTATCTTAATTTTCATAAACTTATCCTTGCATGAATTATTTGTTTGGACGTTATGAAATATTTCACGAGTGATCAAAATATTGCCATGCGACAAGGATTGATCGAGTCTCTGAAATAAAAATGTTGAGAGAAGTAACATCAAATCGGCAAAAAATGAATATGATTTTGTAACTCACATTGCATATGTTTATTGGCTTGAATTTTTCATTTCTTTCGATCTCTTCGTCTTTAGGATAAGATAAGATATATGATTTTTAGATTTAACCGTTCATCCTTTCATTTAGTGGATAAAACTTATTCACCATCTTCACTAAATCCTTTTTAATATCATCCTTTCAAGAACTTTGATAATATAACAATGTCATACCATCTGCACCATAAGCGTTTTTAGGATGCATCATTTTGAACCTTTTTAATGTTGTTTGTAATTCTGTTATGTTATTTTTACTGTAAGAAATATTTTCGTTCTGCCATCCCTCTAAAAATTGAATTACGATATTTACTAAATAATCTAAGATATTTAATCTAATATAGTTTCTTAATTATATAGGTTGCTTTCATTATTTTGATTTCGTTGGTTTTATCAACATTATGTAATGCAGATAGATGAGAGTTCGATTCCAAGGTCGATCGTTTAGGCAGACCTTTAGATCAAAGTTTATGAGTGTTTTCTTATTATGTAGAAAGTATTCCTCGAGATTGGGCATGCATTAAGATTTGGATATGGTAATTGATTAGTTTTCAGTATTTTTGTATTGATCAAAATCACGGTAACATTCGTATTTGACTAGTATTAAATCTGATGCATTTTGTTTATATTTATCATCATTAAGTTTATTGCATTATATCAATACAATAAAGAATTCATTTAAATTCCAACACATGTATTATTTCAAAATTGCAGAACAAATTACAAAACTTGCTGGAATTCATTTAATATTATTGTATTTTTGAAAATTTATGTAAAAAATGTGACAAAAGCAAAAAAACCATGTAGGTTGTCAAAAAATTGTAACATTTTAATTATACAGTTGACTTCATTTATTTGAGTTTATTGATTTATCAAAATCACGATAATATTCGTATTTGGTATAATACAAGTCTTGGAATTTAAGTGGACTCTATATTTTAATAATAAAATTACAATATTTAATAGTCAAATATGAATGTTACTGTGATTTTGATATATACAAATATTCTAGAAAATAATTACAAATATACAAATATTCTAGAAAGTATGGCAACAAAAACTTGTATGTTGTCAAAAATATTGTAACATTCAAATATATAGTTGAATTTTATTTATTTATTTTTATAAGAATCACAGTGACATTTTTGTTTGGTATTTGATAATTAGTTTTTATAATCTCCATGTCTATCAAAATCGTCGTAATATTTATATTTGATATATGCAAAAAAAAAAATTTTGGGTCAAAATTTGATATATGATAATTAATTTTATAATCCGTGTATCTACAAAAGTCACAGTAACATTTGTATTAGTATTTGATAATTAATTTCTATAATGTTTGTATCTATCAAAATCTCGGTAACATTAGTGATTGGTAGTTGATAATTAATTTTTATAATCTTTGTATTTATCAAAATCACGTTAACATTTGTATTTGGTATAAGACAATTAATAATATGTGGATCAATCAAAATCACGGTAACATTTGTATTTTGGTATTTGATAATTAATTTTTGTAATATTTGTATCTATCAAACTCACGGTAACATTAGTAATTGGTAGTTGATAATTAATTTTTATAATCTTTGTATCTATCAAAATCACGGTAACATTTGTAATTGGTATATGATAATTTTTTTTTTATATAATCTTTGTATCAATCAAAATCACGGTAACATTTGTATTTGGTATTTGATAATTAATTTTAATAATCCTTGTATCTATCAAAATCACGGTAACATTCTTATTGCAGTCTATCCTTAAAATCTAGAATCTATTTAAATTTTAAGACTTGTTATTATTTCATAATTGAAAAACAAAAACATGTTGACTTTCATTACTTTATTTTGTATTTTTGAAAGTTTATGCGAAAAATGACGAAAATAAAACCTAGTATGTTGCCAAAATATTGTAACATTTTAACTAAAGTTGACTTTCATTTATATTGATTTTACTGACTTTATCAAAAATTAGGATAACATTCGTATTTGATTGCTTGATTATTGATGTTTAGAACATTTGTACTTATCTAAATCACGGTAACATTCTTATTTGACTATTAAGTATGCTTACTCTATTAATATTTAGGTATACATTTGAACTGTGTTTTAAAATCATATTTGGTAAGAAAATGTTGTTTATTTTTTTACCAGTAAGTTTATTGCAACCTGTCATTAAAACATAGTCCATTCAAATTCTAATTAACAATTTTAAGGTTTGAACATGAATAACTTATCAACCTACAATTGTATATGTTATCTCAATTTGTTAATTATTAAATACTATGAAAGCTTTGAAATCAGTCGATAAACCTTATAGTCATTAGAGCAATTTAATTCTTAAAAATTGGTAATCTTAGATTCTTTTGACTAATAAAAAATTGGTAATGTTGAGATATATATAAGCTAGGGGTGGCCATACATACCTGCTTATGAGTTGGTAAGAAATCTCTTCTTTATTTCTTTAGTCTCCACATGATTTTTATCTTGAGATGATAGTCATGTCAACAATTTATAATTCAATATGAAAGTATTACATAGATGATTATTTTTCTGATACTCTTTTCTTCTAAATATTTTAGATACGGGAACTTTTGATAAAGAGAAAATATCACAAAAGACCGCATATATTAAGGTAAACAAATTTTTATTTCATTTAAAATATATATTCCATCCAATATTTTCTTATAACTACATGTTATATTTTTACTAGAAATATTTGTTGTGTTGTTGTCAAAATAATCAATCTTTTATATGTATGAAAAATTTCGATGGAAAAGAGATACAAATTGTGATCTTTTAACAGTACTAATTATTAAATAATATATCGTTATATAGGAACGTCAAACAAATCCAAATATATTAAAATATGTACTTTAATCCTGATCCGAATTCGGATATCCACCAAAATGTTTTGATATGCATGGATATAGAGATCCGGATCCATAATATATAGGATTCCTGTTGATAAAAATATTGTGATCCTAGATCAGATTCAATCTAAATAATAAAATATTAAATAATTTTTTTTATCTATTAAATATAATTTCAATTTTTAGAAACTTTATAATTGGTAAAAATTTATTTACAAAGACCGGGAGCCAGTAAAATACTTTGTTTTTATTTCAAGTGTAATTTCCATAAATATTTTGACAGTTTTTTTTTAATATTATAACAAATATTTGGCAATAACTATTTACTATATAGATTTTTACACACGTGCGGAATTTCAATCTATTAATTAATAAATTGTTCCATCTGACAGTTCTGACTGAGATCATAATATAACAATACCGTTATTAATTTCTATATATCAAACCAACAATAGTTATTAATACAATCCAAATCTTCTCCTTTTTTTAATCAAACAAATCATTAAAATTTTAATGAAGTTGTTTTTTTTTAATCTCCATCAAGATCATCAAAGAATTTCATGTTTGTAATTAAAAACTTAGGGGTTAAAAAATAGAAAAAACAGAAAGTATAGGGGCTACAACACAAAGAACACCACCACGTCCGCCACCAAAAGTTTTCACTTTCACACGAAGCCATGTCTCTCTGCTCTTCTTGACCATTGACTTTTCAAAGATAGATAGAGAGGTCCTATTTAATTTTATTAAATAAATATTTAATTTCCTCATCTTGCAAAAATGGCAAAATCGTAAAAAATAGCGTCAAAGAGGACAAAACCGTAAATATTAAGATACAGTCAAGGGTAGTTTAGGTATAGAGAGGATGATAAATACGTGGTGATAGGGCACCACCAAGCTCTTATGTTTGTTGTTCATCCCCAAAAAGCTTAATAAAAAAATAATCGTTTCTCTGTGAAGAAGACGACGACGGAAGAGGAGACCTAGCTTCACCGACGATTTCTTTATTGATTTTCTTAGTCTGAGATTTCTCCGGCGAGGAGACCTAGATCATCGATCTCTCGTTCTTGTGGCTTTTAATCGCCTAAGACTTTAAGACGCTGGATTTGAAATCCGAGAAGAGCCGTTTGATAGAAACCGGATTTGATTCGAGCGGTGGATAGTGAAATTACGGCGGAGGAGTTGATCGGATCTCGGTCGTGGTGTGATTCTGTATATTGAGTGAGGAGGAGGAAGAGAATATAAAGTAGGTGGACTCAGGTATATGAAAACCCTAAGTTCTTTGATTACTACTGCTCTTTGTTTTTGGTTCAATGAAGGAGAGATCTGTTTGGTTATGGACGTCAATATCGGCTGCGATACGCTTCGAATCTTCTTTTCGCCATGGAAGATCCCTTAGGTTCCTGCAATTTCTTGGAAGAACGAATCTCTAAATCATGAGAACGATTTCTTTTTACTCAGGAACTTAGTGGACATGAGTCTAGCCTTTGCCCTTCTGATTTGGCTCGTCTATATACGACCTTATATGATAGAATTAGGACACGATGATACTCTGATTTCGATGTGGTTCAAGTTTTTTGGGGGGGATGACAATAAAGTTTAATGGATCTTTGGCATCACACGGCCATTCAAGTTTTTCCAGAATCTTCGATATGGCCAAGGGCTTGCCTACTGTGATCTGGAGTCGGATTTTATCGGACTAAAAACATGAATAAATGCTTGTTTTGTATGCTTTTATTGCCCAAAAAAAAACGCTTGTGGAGGTTTTTTTCAGACTTATAGCGCAATCTGTCTTAAGGTAAAGGCTCATAGAGTCTTTAACTTGACTGTCTAGCTATGAAGTTTTTTTGCCTGCACTGACTCTATGCTATACTAGAAGTAGGCAATTGTTCTTGCTTATGTTTTGTATTTTTTTTTTCTATGGTTTACTAATGAAAGGTCATTGCTTGCAGGTGAGGTAAAGGCTCATAAAATAAAAAATCAAGTTTTGTGGGAGTGGATGGGAGTGTATTGAAGCATGACAAGTAATAACGTTGCAGAGCTTCCTTGGAAAAAGGTGGCTAAAGGTAGCAGAAGTTCAACAAGGCGTAGCAAGAAACCAGTTGTACGTGTTCCAGCCTCAGGTATTGAGACAGAAGCCAAGAGTTCAACAGGCACTGTGGCAGGAAAACCAATGCCTGAAAAGGTTCCTCTTTTTAATTTTGGTTACTTCTTTCCTGATTTTGTAAGGAAATTTCTGGCCTCTTGATTTTAATTTTGATCTTTATTGCAGCTTGGCGTTTCTGTTCTAGGTCAGCATTTCGCTGAAAGAGTAGAGCATGTTCCGATAAAGAAACGGAGATTTATTGTTCGCTCTCCGTCACCATCAAAGAGGCCATCTGCTCAACGTGAAGACTCAGAACATAAGGTGCAGATCAACCTTGCTTTGCCCGTTTCGAGATTAAACCCTAATTTAATCTCAGACGTCCGTGATGAAAAGCCTGATTACAGTGGTCATGACTTTTCTGGTATCAAGATACTTGCTGATGCTGCTTGCAGTACTGACGTGAGTAATGATTTTGCACTAGCTGTAGACCGTCTGCCTGCTGAAGAATCTGTTGTTCAGCAACAAGATACATCAACCATATCAACTCATGTTGAAGGCAACGATTCATCAGCTGGAACTGCTGATGTCTCGCATACTGCGGTTGATTCCGGTGATCAGACTGGGCAAGGCAAGAGCAATATTGTAGCGCCTCAGAAATATCCTCTAACAAATTTGTGCAAAGAGTTGGCTGATGAGCAGAGTGTAGAGCACAGCAGAGTGACCTCTGGAGGGATGATAGCACCTAAATTAACTAGCATTGCTCTTTCAAATGACTCCTCAACAGAAGGATCGAAGGCTAATGTAGAAGCAAGTGAAAGTGAAACTTTAGCACCTGATAGTGGAGCTGTAACGGTGTCAGAGAAATCATCAGCCGATGAGCCAACTGAAAAGAACAGTGAAGGCCTTAAAGATATTAAATTTCACTGGGATTTAAATTTTCCTTGTGATGTAGAAGATGAAGCCTCTGGAAGAGATATAGAGGGAGAAATCACAGAGTCTATTGCCCCTAAAGAGAGCGAACGTTTTGATGGAAGTAAGGACAGTATGGATGGGGTAATTGCATCAGATGAACATACAAAATTTTCATCACCATCTGGGCCTAATACTGAAGCAGCTGCCACAAATGACAAGGAGGGCCAATCTGGTTATGACTCCCAGTTTGAGGATGGAGAGTTGAGGGAACCATACCCTTGGGAAGAAATTGGAGAGGTTCAACAGTTGGATTACGGGTCTGAGCCAGAGAATGAGATATTCTACTCTATGGATTCTGAGAAGGGAATCTTGGCAGACAAGAATTTCAGACATGTTAAGTGTGAATCTGGTGATGCACTGAGAATTGGGCAGGCTAATGAAGGAAGTGACATAGAGAAGCAAGTTGTTGTAAACATGAGCGATTCACATCCTAAGAAGGGCTCTTCTTCTCCTTCAAGGAGTTTTGGTTCAAAACCATACAAGGAGGTGCCTTCACATGATGCCATCCAGAGGAGAAGGCAAGTTTTGCTTTCCCTGAGCCTTATAATTTGGGTAAACGCTTATTAATAATTTGTTATTAACTGAGTCATGGTTCTTTTGTTTCAGGCCTGAAGAGGTGAGCACGGGTCCAGATAGGTTTGTTGGGAGAGACGACAGGTCAGGGATGCGTATGCGTAATAGGAGTCCTCGAAGAGGGTATTTTAATGGTTGGGATTCCAAACGACGCTTCTCCCCACCTAATTACAAAGAAGGTTCCTATGGTTCCGGGCGTCCATGGCCTAAAAGAATGGCAGATGATCGAGGTATGATGAACAACGGCTTTGATGATTCAGGGGCAGGACCAGGACCAGGACAAGAACCAGATGGTTATGTACATAGGCAATTCTCAAATGGTGGATACAGAGGTCGGTTTAAGAGATTCCCAGATGGTGGGGATCGTAAATTCAGGGGCCCACACAGTGATACCAACCAATTTCCTGGTCGGATGCACAACCGGATGAGTGGTAATAGGAGAGAGAGAGGTGGCTCTCCGGTCCTGAGGAGATTGCACTACCCGCAATCAGAGTCAAGATCCAGAAGCCGTTCTCCAGTCTCGTGGAATAGCCGTAACAGATCATCTCCTCCTCCTCCAGGTGGGTTAAGAGCAGACGAGAGGACGACGGAAAGAGTGAGGTTGCCTTTCCAGAAACGGTTTCCTGCAGATCAGGAGATGGGTTACATGTCACCTCCGAGAAACAGAATGTCGTCGCCGAGGTTCTTTGAAGGGAGGAATAATGATACTGGAGAGAATCATAATAGCTTCAGGGAAAGGAAGTTCTGGCCTGGACAGAGATTTGGAGAGAATCATAATAACTTCAGGGAAAGGAAGTTCCGGCCTGGACAGAGATTTGATGTCGGAAATTCTATGAGAAGACCGAATTCTGACAACAACAACTTGAGACCATTTATTCGGAACAGAAGATTTGAAGGCACGGAAGAGAACACTGGTGGAAACAGGTTTGAGATGGCTCAGCAGCGGAGGACTCGGCGGTCTGAGGCCACAGAAGATGGAGGTGATGATATTCGACGGTTCAAGTTTAATGAAGAACAACCAGTGGTGGTAGCCAACAACGACAACAACAACAACAAAGAGTCATGATAACAGATAACGTAAGAGACTCATATTGGTTTTTTCCAATAGAATCTCTTATGTTAGTTTAGTTTTGTTTGTTATGTTTGTTATCGTAATTTTAAGACATCGGTTTAGGAAGAGGGAAGAAAAATGCCATGGCGTCATCTGTTGCTTTTTTTATGACTGCTCTGGTGTTTTTGTTTTCTTCTTTTTTTTGGTTTTTTTTTTTCAATTTCTCATTTTCTTTCTACAGAGGGTTTTAAGGTTATTGTAAGAGATATTGCTACATCCTTTGACGCCAAAAAAGAAGAAGAGGGTTTTAGGGTTTTCTAGGTTTTAATAGTTGCTGGTTTCCTTTTCTGGAAATGATTTCTATATTTGTAGAAAACCAACAAAATGAAATCAAATATCTTTTTTTTTTCTTACCATTTCTGTAGTTTGAAATTAATTTTGCCAAAAAAAAATGAGAGAGCAAAGAGCACCAAGCTTGAGTTAGTACAAGTACAAACTTATCAAATTCTTAACATTCATGGGACTTGAACATCACATGAACTTGAGGACTTAAACTCCAAATGCATCCCTATGAAAGTTGCAATGGCGATCCCAAATATTCCTACAAGAATCGCGGGAAATATCAACGAGCTCCATCCGTTTTCCGTCGCCATTCCTGCAGCAGTTGTTGGTCCACCAATATTTGTGTTTGATTGAAGCAAGAAGCAAAAGCCGTAGCTCTATCGTCATCACCTTCCCTATTCCTAGTAACACCCCAAGATGTATCACTATTTGTAACAAAGCAAACATAAGTATGCTTGGACCTGTGCTTATTATTACACACTCCTTATGTTTCCACGTATTCCCAACACTGCAAAGAAGACCTGGAATATTAATTCCTTTCTTATGGTCCAAAAGCTTAACCGAATGGTATATCAAAATTTAGAGAAATCTTTAGATCTCTCTGCAAATTGCAGGAAACACTTCCAATCTGACCCTCTGCTTTCATGGACCAGAAACTTGTGCGAGGAGAACCGGAGTAGAGGAGAGATGGTCGGAGAAGGTGAAAACTCATCGGAAAACCAAGTGGTAGAGATTGACAGCATCACAGCAGCAATGGAGAAGAGAAATCCATTTTGGGTGAAAAGAAAGAAGATTCCTTTGAGACTACATAAAAAAGCCTTGCCTGAGAAAACCTCAAGTGTCTTCTTCTTCTTCTCGCGAATCTCAATTTTATTTGTAAAGGCAACATAGTTGATCAATGAAGTGTTTTTAAAGTTGGCTCGTAACTTGTCAGCAATGAAATGTAGCGATGACAGAGTCACAGAGAATGCTCTGTTTCACTAACTTGTTAGGATGAAAATAACAAGATTCAGAATGGCTAACATCAATCAGATTCCAAAGCCAAAATCTTTTATCGTGGAAGTTTCTTTCTCAAACACAAAGGAAAGGTTCAATTGTAAAGAGCTATAACAAGCAGAAATTCCCCAAGCATATGGATATTATCTTGTGGATTACAAAACACAACATATCAGAAGCACATGTGTGAGCAACAACAGGATGGTTTCCATATCAAAGTAAGAAAAAAACAACAACAACAGGATCATTACAATTATTACTAATCATATTTTAGATGCAAAACCATTATTACTATTAGCATTGAGGTAGGATTGAGGTGGAATGAAATAAGGACATGGTAAGTGAAAACAAAAATTAGTGTTTTGCTTAGACCCAATATCGTATATTCCGCTTTCCCTGTTGTCTATGAAACTAGCCTGGAGACAGAAAGGTTCACCTTTGGAGGAGAGGAAAATGCAGAGATCTCCAATGTCTTTAGTGTACAAAGCAGGAATGTATAAAACATTTTGTTTGATTAATAACAAAAAAAATTACTAATACATAAAGAACAACACAAGTATGCCCAAACATATGCATATTTTGGTAGTTTAATTTTTAATATTTTATTAATTACTTTACTAATAGAAAACTCCTTTATAATTTAAAACATGTAGAAAAATGACACATCGTATTTGTAATACATTTTATAACTTTTATCATAAAAGTTTTTCTTTCGTATTAAAACAATTTTAACGAACATAAATGATACTAAACATATATTTTAAAAATTACATTAAAAGAATCAAGAAATAAAATATTATAATACTTCTGAATTAGTAATGTCAATGTCTAGCTACTTAAATGATTAATAAGCCAAAATATACATTAAATCAATCGATAAAGAATAAACCAACCTAGTAAATAAAATAAAACCATATCTCGTAAAGTTTCAAAAGATGCATCCTTCTTCCCATAGTTGTTGTCTACTCTCTTGAATATCATGCGAAGAATTTTTGTACACATGTGAAGTTTTCTGACATTGAAGAAGAAGTGAAGAAGTTTGCAGAGATTCCAATTGTTGAGCCATTGCATCCTCTCGCTCGGATGGAAGAACAGTTGAAAATTTTGAAGGGAAAGAAGCCTAAAACCCTTGAAATTAATTACGCGAGAAATAACTAATTTGGAGAGATTGATTAAGAAATGGAAGAGAGACCAAAAAGCAAGAAGCAATGCCGTGATGGAACTTCTTTTGAAGCCAAAAGGTAAAGATTTCATTGATTAATTTTAGATTTCTTATCGATTGTTTTTCGTGAGATTAATATAATAATTAAGGAGATTGATTTTTTAAGGAAAATTAAACTACAATATTGATTTTTAAGGGAGATATATTTCATTGAATGTTAGACCATCTCCATTGGAAGTATCTAATACTCTCCAATAAAATAATAAAAGAATTTGAAAAGGGAAGAAAAATGTGAGAACCGTTTCGCTTTTGAGAAACCATAAGAAACTCATATCTACACATGTCATTAATTGATTATTTACTTTTTTACTAGTTGAGTAATTTTTGACCAATCAATTAATGACATGTATAGATATGAGTTTCTTTATATCATGACAGCGATATAAGTTTTTTTTTCAGATGAGTTTTTTTTTCAAATATGAGTTTTATTTTTTTACTTTGGCTACAAATGGTTGTTTTAAGTTGAATGGGTTGAATACATTAGTGCTGCAAATGGTTGACATAAAATATCAAGTTGAAATAGTTGAATGTTAATTCAACTAATTTTTTACCATTTGAGATGAAAGAGTTGAAAAAAGGATTCAATCCATTCAACTTAAAAACCTGAAAATTGAACAAATTCTACTCGGCAGCTTATCATTACGCACTTGGTAACACTTTACTTTGTTCCCAAACCGTGACCTCTTTTTCTTCACTTGAATTTCCCACCGTAGGAGCGTATCAAGAACAACGCAGCAACACTTCACTCTTTTATCTCCGTGGCTAACCATTTCATGGTTGAGGAGCAACTGATAGAGGCTCCGGAGGTTGTCCTTGAATCTGATGAGTCCATTTCTACTGCTGGGTCCAAAACCACAATGTGCTAGTCTCTCTTGAAATGAAGGTTGACGAAGAAGTGAAGAAATTTGGTACCTACATGAAATTTTCTGACCTTGAAGAAGAAGTGAAGACATTTTCAGAGATTCAGGTTGAGCCACCAATGCAACCTTTGGATAGGATGAAAGAACAACTGAAGATTTTGAAGGGTAAGAAACCCAAACCCCCAGAGATTTGGAGAGAAATAGCTAATTAGGAGAGGGCGATTAAGAAATGGAAAAGAGACAATGAAGAGAGGAGCCATGCTATGGTTGAGCTTCTTTTGAACCCAAAAGGTAAGATTTCATTGATTATTTTAAGATTGTTGTTAAGAAACAACTTTACACAAATCAGTGCATAGACACAATTGTTGAGCTTAGTAAGTTTTCTCTCACGCTTCAGCCTTATTATCTTTTTCACTATGAATACTTTCTCAACAAAAGTTCTCTTTTTGTGAATAGTCAAGAACATCATTACCTTCTTCTGGTCCTTATGTCGAAATATGTATCTCTTTTGCTTCTTTGTCTTTTGTAACATTTTTTAGCGCATTCCATAGAGTTCCAAAGATGACCAGAACTAATTACAAGTATGTCTTGTAATTATGTCTTGATCTCATGTTAATATTTGTGTTTATTATTGCAGATTGATCCAGAGTTAAGAAGAAGTTGGTCAAGCTTATATGAAGTTGGTCAAACTTAGAAGAAGTTATAATTCTGATATGATATGTTATGTTATAATTATGCAAACTTAGTTCTCCATCTCAAACTCTATTTCAAGTTATTTGTACTTGGATTGTTATATAATTAGCACGGGTAAATTTTTTTGTATGTAATAAAAGAAGATCATTGATTCCAAATATTTTGTTTGTACGAACTTCGCAAATATTGTGATCATAATTAGTTCCATAGTTAGAAGATTTAATTGAATATCGAATTTATATGATCTTATTGTTTAGGTAATCTTTGAGAAACTTGTAATTAATTGAATTAATATGATTTTTTATTGTTTAGGTAATATTTGAAAACCCAGTTTGATTACCCATTGACCCGGATTAAAATAAATGACGTGGAATAAATATGGTTATGATTAGAGATTTGTAATGGCATATATTGTAATTTTTTACAAAACTCCATGTTACAACTTAGATATACTTCCCAAATAATAGTATAGGACGTAGCAACTTTTAGATATTTTGTGGCTTTGATTAAATCACTTGAAAACATAAATGACCTAAATGAAGCCACACAATAAGGTCTCAGTTTAAATTTTATAGGTTTTGCAACCAAAATCAACATAACCGATACTGGAGAAGAGACTGTTCTCTTTGTTAACAGAGATAGAAATATATATAGAGAGTGAGAGTCAGATCCATAGTTTAGTTATATTACCATCTTCACATGAACTTGAGAACTTTAACTCCAAATAAAATTCCTAGGAAAGTTGCAATGGCGATCCCAAATATTCCCGCCAGAATCCCTGGAACTATCAACGAGTTCCATCCCTTTGCTGTCGCCATTCCAGCTGCAGTCGTGGGTCCTCCGACATTAGCATTTGATGCTAGAAGCAGCAACCTTAGCTCGATGTTTAGCAGCTTTCCTATACCCAATATCACAGCTAGATGTGTCCCAATTTGAACCAACGCAAACAAGAATATGCTCGGCGCCGTGTTGATCACACTCCATATGTTTCCGCTTGCACCCACCACTGTGAAGAACACCTGAAATAAAACTAGATCGATTAGTATCAAGAAGGTTGCATCGTTCTTGAAATTGTTGTAGTTGTCTCATACCTGCATCAGAATCAGAGCCATGGCTTCTCCAGATGGAGCAAGACGACCAAACTGGGACGGAAAGACAGTTGCTAAAATAACAACAACCGCGGTTATGGCCGGTAAGCTACCACCCGAAATCCCGAAGTACTTTGTTAGCAAAGCCCCAGCCTTGCATATAGCTAATGACACAGCAATTCCAGTAGCTATCAGTAGCACAGGAATTTTGTTTTTAGTTTCAGAAACTTGGTTCGTCTCTGCATTTGCATCTGCAATAGGAGAGCAACATCTAAGTCAGAATTCAGAAACTGAATCTATCAAATGGAATTCAGAAGGTCATAAACAATAGAGAAAAAAGTGGCTAAAATCGAAATGAAAAAGGAATGGAACAGAGCATTTTCCTCTGGATATCTAGTCCAATAGAAGTGACTTCCCAACTGAAGATTTACATAACCTCAATGATAAATTCTTTCCAAAGGAAGCCAAATCACACGAAACCAGACATCACAGCAATCAGACTTACCAGTAGTCGGTGGCGGTACAACTTCTGCAGGTATTTTGGAGCCCAAAGCAAACAATGTCGTGAAATATACAGCGCATATAACATTATCAGCAGCCAGTCCAGCAGCTAAAACCGATGGTGTAACTCCAAGAGCATTTGAAATAGCTACGTAGTTGACGGCTGGACAAAAAAATCAAAATGCAACTGATACACCACTATAGAACGAAGAGAACAAGATTGGCATGTCAAGAAAATAGAAGATACAAATCATTGTGTCTAGCAGATATTCAAAGACACATGAATAATTTGTTACCTCCACCGATATGTCTTCCCATGAGAGCAGCTGCAATCTTCCAACTATCAGGGCCAAGTGATTTCATTGGCACTAGATAGTATGCCAGAGCTGTACCGACCGTTGTGGCAACTGTTATAAAAACCATGAAATAGCAAAACCTCAGACTTCTCTGATAATTCAAAGTCGAATCAAAAAATCAAGAGCATAACCATAGGAACAATGTGAATGTTATGATCCTTTTGCTGCCAACAAGAGAAGGACCTTTTACCTGATCCAATCAGAAAAGCCAAGAGAAGCTTTCCAGTGGACTGAACCACACGACGCAAATCAGCTCTAAACAACAACAGAGGAACAGCTAAAGGGAGCAGGAAATTCAACACTACAGCAAAAGCAGGAGCTTGGGAAGAAATGATCCCTAGATTACTAGCTGCAAGCCCAACTAGAGTGCTGACTAACGCACCACTCATCGCGGCTCCGACCTTTGTATTCTCCGACCTATACAATCAATCACACCATTTGTGATTCCAAACTTCACTCCCATGGAAACAAAAATTTGAAACCTCTCTTTATAGATTCACACAAAATCAACTTCACCTAAGAATCAACATGACGTAAATTCAAATTTCCAATCAGATAAACTAACGATCGAAGTTCTATAAAGAGTGATGATCGTACCAGAGACCGAGAGCCCCAGTGGCGAAGAGAGCAGTCCAAGTTCCCCATTCATCGTTGGGAGAAATGAGAGGCGTACTCAACGAACTCACAGTAACCGATCGGATCGGGGATGATACTTCCGGTAACGAATCCGGCGAGAGAAACCTGTCGCTTCCGTTACGAAATTGCGACAACGAAACAGGAGAGAAGCTAAGCCGCGAAGAGACTGCTTTAGCTGAGAATTCAGGAAGATCTTTGCGTGAAACAATGTGTGGACGCCGGCGAAATAGTCTCGACGTCGACGGTAACGAGATTCCGGTCACATTGAGTAACGGCAAGCTCGTCGCCATTTTTGCGTTGACGAGAAAAGGGAGTGATTAGTGGAATTGACTCATCATAGTGGGGATCCCATCTTAGTGCGTCAACTTTGCTTTCGATTAATAATTTCATATACTGTATATCGCACTGAGCCGAACCGAATCTTAAATCAAAATTCGTTTCGATTAAACCGGTAAACCAAATCAAATCAAACCAAAACCGAAAATGTGTATGCAAATGTTGACATTCTCTCTTTCAACATATCTCTTGGCAATGGTCACAGTCATAGAGACCCAAAGTTGTGTGTTCAACTCGATTTTTTATCTCTTCTGTTTCTTGGGATCTCGTTTCTCATCTTCGTCCAAAGCTTTGAGTTTGTTCTTAATGGCAGCTACTTTTTCGCCTCGGCTCATTTGTCCTGAGCTGCTCCCGTTTACAAACCTCGTTCTGTTTGCTTCTGGTAATGATCTTTTGGAGTGATCCTGAGAGATATCTTCAAGATGCTTCTCACTAGCTAAACGCACCACTAAAGGCCTACCACAAGCTAATCTCCCATGCATCTTCTCCTTCGCCAATTCAGCTTCCTGTGTACTCACTTTAGATGTAGAAATCAGGAGATTGCTCAATCAAAAATCAAAACATTTTTCATCACTTGAAACAATCTCATTCTAAGCAAATCTAAAACCAAAAAAGCTAGAATATTAGTTACCTCTTTATGGCTAAATTGGATGAAAGCATAGCCGCGTGGTTCTCCTTTCTTTGGGCCTCGTGTGTGCCAAAGGAAGTCTTCTGATATGATCTTCCCAAATGGAGAAAACATTTTTATCAACGCAGCCCTGTGACAAAGAGAAACTTATTGGATATTGAACAATGTATTGATCTATGGAGTGGATGTAAATAACAAGCTTTGATTCACAGCGATTTTTCTTACTCGTTTATTCTAAGATCGAGGTTTCCAACATATAATCTATTCTCGCATTTTTCATCTACAAACCCACCAGTATCCTGAAGTGTATATGTAAAGATATTTAGAAGATGACACAAATTAACATAAAGAAAGAAAAGCGAACAAGATCTCTCATTGTAAAATGAGTTACTAGGTTGAACCTCAACATACAAGCTAGACAAAAACCCGACTTGAAAGAGTTAAAAATGGAATTACTGAAGATATACAAAAATGCTTTAGAGATTGTAGTTACCATTTAATGACAGAAACAACAAGAGTGAAAAAAGACCAAGCTCAAGGACTCAAAAGAATGTGTTCTGCATGCACCTGCAAATAAACAACCTCAACATTAGAACAAGACCTTTTCCTACTCTCTGGTATAAAACAAGTTCCCCTCTCAAGATTTCAGAAGAGTACAATCCTCAAAGGCAACCAAACTATTTTTCAATATCGAGATGCGAAGCGAACGATTTTATATAAATAATCAATAGTAATTTGTTCATCAAAAGCCACAAAGGAAAATCATAAACCAAATCTAGCAATACTTAGTTACTACTCTATATTACTTCCCTAAGCACTATCGAAAACAGAGGCTTAATTGTAGTTGTTCAATAAGCATCAAACAAGAGAACCTATTTTAGTTCTAGGGAGCAAGATCTGTGGTCAAACTTATTGTCTGTTCTAAGTGTGATAACTAGAGTAACTATTGCCAACAGAATCTTAATCGTACAATAATCAATACTAATCAATCAAGAGAAACAAGCCAAAAAACCCTAATTTCACCTCATAGATTTTTCTGAGTTGTAATCAATAGTTAGTTCGCCTAATCAGCTAATTCGATTACATCTCAACACACAACTGAACAACACTGGAGAGAAGAAGCAGATAGTTCGTATACTTCGGAAGTAATAACAGATGAAAAATGTTGTAAAGATTCAGAGAGTTTCCATGGAAGCAAACTTTACCAAGCTAAAGCGCGATCTCACAGACGCAGGCAGACTTGAATCAAAAAGCAGGAGCACCAGAATCAGAATTTATGGCTGTAACCAGTAAATGTCTATCCGGTTAAACAGAAAACCGAACCGGTTATTGAAAAGTCAAAAATTAGTCACTCACCAAGTTAGAAACCACGTCGTTTCATTTTAACCAAATGATTCACGCAACAGCTGCATTTTTTTATTTGAAGCTATTGCTAGTACTGAAAATGCCAATGAAATGAGAAGGATTAAATAAAGTACAACTACAAAAGAAACAAAATCACAGATCATATGATATGACTATGAGTCTCACTTCACTAAAAAGCCAAAGAGAGATGAAAGTATTTTCACAGTGTAAGAGACGAAGAAGTTTGTTTGGTATGTAAAATAAAAACAGCACACAAACTTTTAATAAGTTACAAATGCTTTATTCTTTGGGAATTATGATACTGTCATCTTCTGAACATCCCATTGAAGACAATGGCGTCAACGTCAGTATTCTCAGAGATCTGTAGTGACGACACAGCTTGAGCAGCAATCAAATCAGCTGATATTCTCATGTTGTTGTTGTTGTTGTTATCCCATCCTCTTGCGAAAGGCTCATATGAGACTGACGACCAGTTACTCTCTCTTGTTCTGTTATTACTATGAACTGCATAGCTCGAGCACCGTTGGTGAGGAAAAAATATGTTTCTTCCACCGCTAAAAAGATTGAATTTGGTAGTTGAGTCCCATGGCTTGAAACCTGTTTCTTGGTTAAGCGTGTTTCGGTATGAGTCATCACAATCTTCGCCAAGTAAGACGTGCAGAGCAACAGCCTCTGCTATGGCGGCACCTTCCTCATCCAATCTCCTTTGTTCCTCAAGTTTTCTAAGCTTCTTCTTCTCTAGCTCAGCCCTGATGGCTGCAGAAATAGCGATGGATTTCTCAAGACGTCTCTTTTTCCTCTCTGCTTGTTTGATACGCTCCAGTTTGTCTCTCTCCTGCTTATTCTTTGCTGAATCTTCTTCAACTGCTGCGTCTAGCTGTCCTTCCTTCTTCATTTGCTTCTTCTTCTCTAGCTCAGCCCGAATCGCTGCAGAAGTAGCAATAGCTTTCTCAAGACGTCTCTTTTTCTTCTCAGCAATGGCGGCACCTTCCTCATCCAATCTCTTTTGTTCCTCAAGTTTTCTAAGCTTCTTCTTCTCTAGCTCAGCCATGATGGCTGCAGAAGTAGCGATGGATTTCTCCAGCCGAATATTTTTCTTCTCTGCTTGTTTGCTACGCTCCAGTTCGTCTCTCTCCTGCTTATTCTTTGCAGCATCTGCTGAATCTTCTTCAACTGCTGCGTCTAGCCGTCCTTCCTTCTTCATTTGCTTCTTCTTCTCTAGCTCAGCCCGAATCGCTGCAGAAGTAGCAATAGCTTTCTCAAGACGTCTCTTTTTCTTCTCAGCTTGTTTGATTCGATCCACTTCATGTTTTACTTTCTTCTTCCTGGCTTTTCTAACAATCGGCTGCATCGAGCTACTGTTATCCATGATTGCTAAAAGTCTTTGTTTGCCTGGCTTTTGGATACTCTACAAAGAGTAAAAACTAAAACGTATACATAAAGGTATCTTGCTTCTTCTTCTACCAACTGAATAAACTAAACCAAACTCACAGTACCAGGGCGCGATGATCTCAATGACTACTACACCCACTCAGGTATGTAGGTATACCTCATTTTACGGACAATACAATCCCAAACAGAAACAACCGGAGATAAGAGAAGGGAGACGTTGTAGGAGTTTGCAGACTTATCCCTTGGAAGCATTCGTCCTAATTTCCAACATCCCTTAACTTCTCCCATTTTCTACAAAGGAAACATTACTAGATTAGACTTGCGGTAACAGGAATCTCAAAGCAATATACAAAACCAAACCAACACATCTGCTTTCTTAACCTAATGAAAGCTGCAAGACCTCAAAACATTCAACAAGAAAGCTTTTTCACAACCAGCTGAATCGTAAAAGTTTACTTAAATAACTCACTGAGGTTACCAAACTTGACCTAGAAGAAACAGTGGTTCAGTATAATTAACACTGGTCAACAAACCAAGATAAATATCACCCAAAATTGAATGCACATAGTCTCGATCAACATTGAAACCCTAATTCTGAAAGCTAACACCAAACTGCAGAAACCCTTAATAAATAATAACTATGACTCTATGAGTAGATAATCCACAAAACATGGACATAAAAAAGTCAATTTGAATCAAATCATAAGCCAAATTTCATGAAATCTGGGAGAAACTAGGATCGGATCAATCAAACTATAATGATCAGCTCTGTTTGAGAAACTAATGCATACACCAAAATCAAACCAAACACGAAATGAATAAATCGGTTGAGAGATCACAACCTAAGGTAATCAATCATGAAGTATTCCAAAATAGATTCAAATTGAATTGATCTATGGAAATTGAAGATTGAATCGAAGCAATTATGAAAAGGAATTGGATCCTAACCTCGGCAAAATGGCATAGAAGCGAACTACTTCGACTACCTTCTCCCGAGATTTATCGGATAGAGAGAGAGAGAGAGAGAGAGAGAGACCAAATGGCGGACGTAAAGTTGCTATTTCGATCCAGAGAGACGAAAGAAACGAGAAGATTTAGAGAAAGAGGATGACGAAGAAGAGACACTGGAGCCCATTATGGTATTTTTAATCCAATTAAAAAGTGACACGTGGTAGATGATGTGTGGAGAATGACCACGTGGCGACCTAAACATGATTAGTCGATGATATATGCATGGGACGCACATCTCTTTGTTCGGCCGTTAGATTAGAAAAGTATTGCCAATTGTGTTTGGTAAACGGCTGAGGTTGGATCTTACAGAAAGCAACAAGTGTATGTATGTATGACTGTCAAAATAAAAAAAGTCGTGGGCCTTTTATGGGCTAAATCTTAGATTTTAATAGTAAATTTAGATGGGCTTTCATGTTGCGCTTTGCCCTCCCAATATCTTCTCCACGGCAAAATGCCTTAGGTGGGGGCCATGGGTAATCAGAAAATTATTAAATTGGTGATTATTCGTAAATACATTGCTTAAAAAGGTGTGTTCGATTTTTGATTCGTTTGGTGAAACGAATCTTCGTGATACACTTTCCAGTTTTATCTCAAACTCTCTCTCTGTCGTCTCGATCGATCTCCCAAATCTCAAATTCGGAACAAAACACATAATTTGGTTCGGTCTTCTTCTTCAATTTTCACCGACACAAACCCGTCTTTTTTCCTCTTCTCTCTCATTTCTATCAATATTCTATACAATTCCCCCCCAGTCGTCGAAGAAGCTACAGGTAAACCGATATAACCATCTTCTCAATTTCATCTCTTCTCATCGCATTATGCTCTTACCTCGCCGTTTATGTTTTGTGAATCGAGATCGATTTGTTGTTTTTGCATTCCAGATTTTTTTTTTTTTTTTTTTTTTTGAATTATGGATTACACAACCGAATTCAATCTTCTTTATCTTCCGTGAACTTTAACCGAATTTTTCTTTGTTCGTGTTTCCCTTGATCGCCACGAAAGTTTCAGATTTTTTTAACCGAGTTTTGCTGATGTTCTGTTTCATGCCATGTTCTGAAATATTGTTTTTTTTAACACATCACCAGCTTGCAATTTGCTCGTGTTCTCTTCCATTGTTCCAAGCCTTTCCATGGCTTCCACGGTTGATTCCAATATCTTCTCATCCGTCCCAGCTCTTCAGAGTAACCTCGGAATTTTGTCTCCTGATCAGGTTTCTTCTACTTCTTCATTTGTCTTCTGTTTACTAATGTTATCCATTCGTTTCTTACCTTGTGTGATCTGATTTTGTGGCAGATCGAATTGGCCAAGATCTTATTGGAAAATGGTCAGAGTCATCTCTTCCAACAATGGCCTCAACTTGGCGTTGATGACAAACAGAAACTAGATTTTTTCGATCAGGTTTTTTTCTTACATCTCAATGTTTTGATGAATGGACTTAGAAACAGGACTTAATATATATCATTTTGTTTATTAGATTGCTCGCTTAAATTCAAGCTATCCTGGGGGTTTAGCGGCGTACATTAAGACTGCGAAAGAGCTTCTCGCTGATTCCAAACTAGGGAAGAACCCATATGATGGTTTCTCTCCTTCTGTAAGTAACATAAATCTTTTTTTTTTTAGTTATGAATTCAAAAGTTTTATTGTTTGTGTTGTCTCTATTGTTTTGTAACAAATGGTTCATGTGGTCTTTGTAGGTTCCTTCAGGAGAAAATCTTACTTTTGGTAATGAGAACTTCATCGAAATGGAAAAAAGAGGTGTCGTCGAAGCTAGGAATGCTGCTTTTGTTCTTGTTGCTGGTGGTCTTGGCGAGCGTCTTGGTTACAATGGAATCAAGGTAAATAGTGAACAATGTTTGAGAGCAATGCTTGTATAAATTATCCTACTGTTTTGAGATTAGACCTCCAAGCAAATTTGACCCAATTACGAATCTATTTCTTAGGTGGCACTTCCAAGGGAGACAACTACTGGGACATGCTTCTTGCAGCACTATATTGAATCTATATTGGCTCTTCAAGAAGCTAGCAACAAGATCGCTTCTGGTATGTTTCTAATTTTTTAATCAATATAAGTGAATAAGTACTTTTTCACACTCAGAGTAATTGTGATTGTATATTTCTGCAGATGGAAGTCAGAGAGACATTCCTTTCATTATTATGACATCTGATGATACACATTCACGTACACTGGAGTTATTAGAGTCAAACTCTTATTTTGGGATGAAACCTACTCAAGTTCATCTTCTAAAACAGGTAAATGATCATATACGGGGTGTCCTAAACAGAGTTTATGAAAACTTGAAATGTTTTGAGAAAAATGCACTATTGGCTACTTTTTTACCAGGAAAAAGTTGCATGTCTTGATGATAACGATGCCAGGCTTGCATTAGACCCTCACAACAAATACAGTATCCAGGTACTTGTTTTCGTGTTAACGTTTCCAAAGCTAGTACAAATATTTCCAGGCTGACCGTCGTTTTTTTGGTTATTCATAGACAAAACCTCATGGACATGGCGATGTACATTCACTTCTATATTCCAGTGGCCTTCTTCATAAATGGTATTTCTTCTATGAGATAGCGTTTAAGTTGATTTCATATAGATGTTATTTTATAAGTTTATTGCTGATATTTTCTCTTTCTATTGTTCGTTGCAATTTCAGGCTTGATGCTGGTTTAAAATGGGTATTGTTTTTCCAAGATACAAATGGACTTCTCTTCAATGTTAGTAGCAGACTCAACTCTTGTGTGTTAAATATTCATACAAGATTTGTTGGAAATAATAAATTCCTTAATGTGCTTCATTGGTTCAGGCAATTCCAGCTTCTTTGGGTGTGAGTGCAACCAAACAGTATCATGTCAACTCTCTTGCTGTTCCCCGTAAAGCGAAGGAAGCTATTGGAGGAATTACTAAACTTACTCACGTTGATGGTAACTTATCTAAATACTAAATAGTAGAAATCCACAGTATTGATACACTTTTTCAATGAGACTTTTTGTATTTTCCGTTTGATAATCGAGTGGATGGATTTAAATGGTTTCTAGGCAGATCTATGGTAATCAATGTGGAGTACAATCAACTTGATCCTCTACTTAGAGCATCTGGATTCCCTGATGGAGATGTTAACTGTGAGACGGGCTTTTCCCCATTCCCGGGAAATATTAATCAAGTGAGTTGTCTTGTCTTCTACTTGACGAGCCCGGATTTGTCTCTCAAGACTCTAAATATTTTGTATCTTGTTTATGTTTTCCAATGCAGTTGATTCTGGAACTTGGTCCCTACAAAGACGAGTTGCAAAAAACTGGAGGGGCCATCAAAGAGTTTGTTAATCCAAAGTAATTCTTCTTTTTATTGTTCCCATTCTTGAAATGTATCATTCTCTTCAGTGTTTCTCATTAGAGAGTAATTATTACTAGTAGTTTTAATCAGATGCTTTGATTCTATGCTTTGACATCTACTCTCTGGATTATATGATAGATACAAGGATAGCACCAAAACAGCGTTTAAATCTTCAACTCGTCTAGAGTGTATGATGCAAGATTATCCAAAGACATTGCCTCCAACTGCACGAGTTGGATTCACGGTAACTACTATCTGTAGACTAAAAACAGTATTTTAGTTATGCATGCTTGTAGACTTGTAGTGACAATGTTTCTTCATGTAGGTGATGGATATATGGCTTGCTTATGCACCCGTAAAGAATAATCCTGAGGATGCTGCTAAGGTAAAATACTTAATAAACAGAGCAAATATTGATCAATAAAGTTCATGTCTTAAACTGTAACCTACATTTGAAAGGAATACTAAATATGAATGATGGTACTTCCTTTCTGACTATATAATACGGTTTTTTATATCCACTGAAGGTACCAAAGGGAAACCCATATCACAGTGCAACTTCTGGAGAAATGGCGATTTATCGTGCTAACAGCCTCATTCTTCAAAAGGTAAATTAGTTGTATTGATCTCTGTTTCACATATGCCTATGAACTGTCCAACTTGTTTCTAATTTCTGGTTAATCCCATGCTAGTACTCTCTAGAGAAAATTGATACTAGTGTATATCCTTAAATAATCTCCATGATTGTCTAAAGCAACATCTATTTTCTTTGGCTTTACGAATACCTCAGGCTGGTGTCAAAATGGAAGAGCCTGTGAAGCAGGTCTTGAATGGCCAAGAGGTTGAAGTATGGTCTCGTATCACATGGAAACCCAAATGGGGAATGATCTTCTCTGATATCAAAAAGAAAGTCAGCGGGAACTGTGAGGTCTCTCAAAGGTCCACAATGGCTATCAAGGGTCGTAATGTATTTATTGAAGATCTCTCCTTGGATGGTGCTCTTATTGTAGATTCCATTGATGATGCAGAGGTATGTAATGTGTTATTGTTATCTCTTTGATTTTATCATCCTATTAAGCCTACTTATGTGACATTGTGAAAACAGGTAAAACTTGGAGGTTTGATAAAGAACAATGGTTGGACAATGGAGAGTGTGGATTACAAGGACACATCGGTTCCAGAAGAAATAAGAATCAGAGGTTTCAGATTCAGCAAAGTGGAGCAACTCGAAAAGAGTTTCACTCAACCTGGAAAATTTTCTGTGGAAGATTGAAGTTATCTTTGTGACACTTTGAAAAAGTGTTATTTGGCAATATGATTAATTAGCAAATTATCTATTTTTTTAAATGCCAAATGATCCATTTGTCCTTCTAATGGAGAGCTTAATTCTTTCTTTATGTTTTTCTTTTTCTTTAAACTTTAAAGTTTAAACTTTCAAATATTTTCCTCATAACCCAAGTATATGGATAATCTCCAACCTCACACAACTATTACGTGGCTTGATATTTGTTTTTTTTTCCTTAAATAATAATTTGAATTATCATTTGATTTTTTTTTTCCTTAAACTATTTTGCCTTTTATCCCAAAAAAAAAACTATAGTTGGAATATTGATTTAAAGTAAATTATTTATGTTTTATAGATTTTGTAAAATTATTGTATTGGTAGAATCTAAGTGTGTGGATTCTAAAATGTTTTAAAAATGGATTTTGTTTCTAATTATTTTAACTATTGAAACTTTATTGCAAGACATAAGATATTAATGCAGAATTTAGAATCATTAAATAAAAGCACATTATGCTTGGATTTTAATTCAATAAAAATCCATGATTAATTAAGTAACACCTAACACTTGTTGGTCACGTCACTTGAGATCTCTCCACTTCATCTTCCAAATAGATTATCTGTCTGTTGATGCTTAGTAATTCCCTTTATTCTATACATGCATGGTGAATTTGATATACATAAATCTTCGTCTAAATCTAACAACCGATAATTCTCTTTCAAAAATTAGGGTTAAAAGGTCCAAAAGTCCCTAACGTCATGTGGAAGCGAGAATCGAGCGAGGAAGCATCATCACCACCACAGAGTCATGAGTATCTGGAAGCTCAGAGATCCTTGTTGCCCTCTGTTCAGAGCTCCTCTCCTCATATGTTCTTGCCCCCTGCCTCTGCTCCGGTGTTCTTGCCCTCTGCCTCTGCACCAATAGAACCTCTCAATCTTTCTCAGGTTCTGACGGGAGTTCGGGTAATTGGATTTTTATTTTTGGATGAACCTTATATATATATATAGGTCTCTCTCTCTCTCGATCCAAAAAACTGACTCTGAATGTGGTTTTCAAGGAACTTGATCTTGTACCGAACAGAAACTCATCACATAGTTATGAGAATCCGATGTTCTTGCCCCCTCCTCCGATGTTCTTGCCCCATGCTCCGCTGTTATATCCTCTCTCTTCTCTCAATAGTTGGTCTCGGGCTGAGAGTGGCCGGGCGCAACAATTTCGGTCTCGGGTAAAAAATGGATTTTATTCTGCATTTAAATCTTAACACTGATTCCTCTTTATGTGAATGTGAATGTGTTTTTTTTTTGTTTTTTGTTATAAAGGAGTCGATTTTTTACCCTTACAAAGAGGAACAAATACTGTCTAGTGAGGAAGAGCTCTTTGGTAAAGTTGGACTTCATTGCTACAATCTTCAACAGGTAAAAATATCTTTCTTTTCACTTGGGCCACTAATGAACTTTTGCTTATTTCTACTACTGGTTTTGTATATCATACAAGTTGTAGTGATTTTAGTTGAACTTTGTTTTTCTTGATATTGTAGGGTACCAACTTACAATTTGTGTCTTTACAAGAGTTTCATTCATGGTTCAGCTCGATTATTTCTTACGCTGTAACATTGGAGGCAGTGGATCCAATGCGGCGCAATTCCAGTTGCCTTTTCGAAACACTGGCTAGGCATGCGATTGAGAATAAAGATTGCTTGAGTGCAATTGTAACAAAATGTAGAATAAAGCCGCAAAATAATCCAGGTAAAATGTAAATCGGTAATGCTACCTTTAATTTGTTAGTTAAAAACTTGCATGCATGACTCAATATATTTTTGTCTTACTAGTGTGTCTAGTTGTCCATCTAAGATGCTGACTATTTTCACTTGGCTATTATTATATGAGAGTATCTCTCAGACTCAGAGAAGGGACGCGGCCATAATCCCTTTAACAAAGCTCTCGTGGATGATTTCTTCAAAGGTGAGATGCCTAATTGGTTGCCGAATGATGCGCTAACGGGAAATAATAAGATGCAATACTATGAGGTGAAACTTTTTAGTGTTAAAAGATTAATGGAATTATGCAAATAAAAAATAGATGGATGTTGTTGACATGCATGATTTGCAGATGAAAGATTCAGAGGTGGAAGAAGACAAGGAATGGCTTCATCTATACGCGGAACTCGCCTTGTTGACCTTGCAAGGATCTGAATTTGTGAGGATTATAAAGACTTGACTTAGAAAAAACAAAAGTAGAAGGGGAAATTTTTTGTGTTGGTACGGTAGTAATATATAATGATATCTCTTGGTGTGTGTTGCTGCAGAAAACAATTCAGCCTGTAAAACCGTTGGAGCTGAGAAAGATAGTTGTAAGTACAAAAGAAGATGTGGAGTCGAAGAAAAAGGTCAAGGCGGCGAATGCAATCTTCTACATTAGCTTCAAAAACTGTTGCGGTCGAGATTATAATGTTATCGCAAGGAGAACAACAGATGGAATCCCAGAGCATTTTTCGCTTGAAGTCAAGTGTTGTTGATCTCATAATCGAACATTTGGTGTTTGCTTTCGAATGTTATGTTATAATCTCACTACAAGAAAATAGGGATATTGCAATATTGGAAAATGTTGCTATAGGCCAATATAACGTTGCCAATATATAATTGCAATGAAATCGCGACCAAATTTATATCGTTGCTAATTGAGCGTTGCAAATTTGAATTTGTCGCACAAACGTCGTAAAATTTGCAATGAATCAATTTCTCGCTATAAATGTTGTATTAATGCAACAATATTTTTGCAGTAAATTTGTCGTATATTTATGACGTACGTTTGCAACAATAAATTGTCGTAAATCATTGTTACGTAAAACATATAGCAAATATCGTTGCAGAATTGTGATAACTATTTTGCAATATACATTTGTTACAAAGATTTTTTTACTATTACAAAAGCATAAGTTGTTGCAAGTATTGTCATAATTAATATTTTTCATTGTTATAACAATATATATAGTCAAGATTCTATTGTGAATCGTTTGGTCCATATATGTTTTTGTCACAATAATTTTGCTATGTTTATAATTTGACCCATGGATTGTTACTCAATTGTAATGATTAATCAGTATTAAATTTTATATTAAAAAATATATTATATTATATATAATAGAAACTCTAAGATTGAATAAAAGATAAATATATACGAGACAACCAAAGAGAAACATACAACAAAATATAAATATTAAAAAAAATCAATACATCAAAACAAAAATAAATAAAAAACAAATAAAATAATAAAAACAGTTTCTCCAATATTATCCTTTAAGCTTCTCGGTATTTCCTTGATTTTTGCAATTTTGTTAAGATTTCCTCTAACAAATAGGTTGTTAATGATTTATCTGAAAATATTTAAAAAATAAGTAAAACAGAGTTAATATATACAAAAAAAAAAAACATACAACAAAAATAAAACAACTTAAGAACTTAATCAAAGTTAAATCGTATCAAATAAAAATATAAACACTTAGTTTTTCTACCTTCGTCGGAATGGAGAGCTACCCAATTATGGACTTATGGTGAACTAAGAAAGGGCTAATATGAAGCTGCTAACCAGGCGAGAGACTATAGAAAATTTAGGACCATTCCGAGGCATCTTCCTCTTGAGATTAAGAACGATGATGAATTCGAAAAACTTTGGAGTGGAGTTACATCGCTCATGGTAGTATCGTACCTAACAAAATTCTGCTATATCCACCACCGAAGAAATCACGGGTCAAGAAAAAGCATTAGCTCCTTGAATCTTAATTTTCATGTTTTGTTGATAATGTGGTGTTGGGATTGATAATCTATAAAACCCCAGCTCTTTTTCTAGTGTCGATGTGGTTAAGAAGGTTGTTTAGGTTTACTATTTATAAGAATCAAAATCTATTTGTTGGTTCTTGTAAATAAAAGCAAAAATAATAAATAAATAAATATAAAGGGATATATATAAACTGTTAGAGAGGATCATTGTTCCAAAATCTGGAAATTTATTTTTGGGCAAATGAAAACAGGGAATGCTAAATAGCTAAACATATACCATTTTACGTGTACATATAAATTTTTTATATAATAATGTGTTTGTTTAATCTTAAGTAAACCATAGTAGTTTATAAAAAATTAACATATATCACAAGCATGTAAAATTTTGGGATTGGTTTAAGTTCGATTTGGATTCGGTATGAAATTTTACATGACTGCAAATTATAATAAAATTTGACTCTGATTCGTCAACCTCGGTCTGCTTATGTTCGTTTTTATGCCAACTACAAAAATCACACTTCAAACTCTCACTAACTCATGATATGAATATATGGGATCATATCTCTATAGAGTAAGCCAAACAATACCATAAATTTTGTCCAATTATTCTTAATATACCAGAGTTGTTAAATGTTACTAAAAATGCTGCAAATATAGCTACATAGGGCTTATGTATTTTTTGTTGCAAAAAACCCACGACTTACCATCGTTGAATGTTTCTTGCAAAATTTGCATGAAATTTTTAACATGTCGTAAGAACGTTGCAAATTGGTAACGAAAATTTACAACAAAATTTTTTGTTGTAATATTGCAATAACTTTGTAATAAAATTACAACATGTACTCATTATTGCAAAAATATTGCAAAATGTGTTGCAAAATTTCAACAAAAAAGAACGTTGTAAAAATTGTGTTGCAATATAGCTATTTTCTTGTAGTGTCTATCTCTATCTCTCTGTCTAAACGGTCGACAAAACTAGTTGTGCAGTTGTGCTCTAATTAGTTTCTTGAACATATTAATATTATTAGGAGGTTTAATTTGACAACATTTGATTAGAAATTCATATATAGCATGGTTTTTCAATTTTCATCAGTTCATAGTTCATATATACACTCTTTTATTTGTTAGGCACATAGACAAAATATAAATTACTAAGTAGAAATATTGAGTTAGCATGACTCTTTCTTCTACGTCATTTTTATATATCTACTAAAACAAATATTGGTCCTTAATATATTACAAAAACATAAAAGAAGTAAAATTGGGGTTATATAGCAATTAAGAGGTAGAAGAACCCTTGTTATATAATTTGATTCTCCGGCTTATCTCTTTCTCCAACTCTTCTTTTCCTCCCACTTCTTCCACTTCCTGCACCATTCCCAAAATCAAAACCCAAACCATGCCAACAAACAAAACAGAAACCAATTCACGTGTTAACCAAAAGTAACATGCAAATTATCACTTGATATCTCTTATTTAAAGTTTTGAAAAGGTGTTATAGATTTTTGCCTTGGGTCCAAGAAACAGCCCATATGGTACACCCTTGAATTTGTCTGTGTGGTGTAGCTGAAATGTTAAAACCACATCATCTTCATTAGATTAATATTGTAAATCGATAGTAATTAATTATGTACGTAAGAACAATTAAGACCGTTGTATAATGGTATTAAACCTGGTGAGCGGCCGCGACCTTTCGGAGGTAAGGAACGTTGGCAATGGGACCGACAGGGAATCTCTTGTGCACGAGTCCATCGTGGACAAACATGTAAGCCATTCCAAACACCGTTATTCCCAGTCCCTGGTCCATATACAAACAAGTCCGCTAAGAAAAATTGCAAGCTCCAAAACCATTTCGATTATAATTAAATTTGAATTAGATTTTAGGTTCTTTATGCCCACTCCTATTAAATTATACAGAATAATACTCGTTTAGTGTAGTTTCATGTGGTTTAAGTACTGCCTAATGTTTTATATATGCTTGGACGGTAGCTAGATATCACCCAACTCACACGTTTACACTTTTGTGGGACGGTGAAAATAAGACAGAATTTCATACTTTCGGTTTCGGTGACTTAAATTAAAAAATTAGCTTAATATTTTAAGAAGTCAAATACCAATTTACTATTGCTTCTCTCTGTTTTTTAATAACTTTTTATCTTTTTTCTTTTTGAGTTTTGGATATTGTCGAAAAAGAGAAAGAGAGAAAAAGACTTACGGCACCGAAGCAGAGACCAGGAACAAGTCCTTTATTAAAGAATCCATAATAGAGAAGACCAATCGCAGGAACCGCGTTTATTATAGCGAACACATCATTTAACTCAAACGCTCCTTCTCTTGGTTTGTGATGAGACTGCCACAAACCAATAACCGGATCAGATTTTTTCATTTGTTAGCAGTAAACCGGAAAAAAAAAAACCAGAATGATATGAAAAAGTGAATTACCTCATGCATGTTCCATAAAGAATCGTGCCAAAGAGCTCTATGAGCCCATCTTGCCCAAAACTCCATCCCAACCTTCAAATCCAACCAAAAAGATTACAAAAATTTGATATAGGGATCTTTATACCGTTCTATAACAAAATTTGGTTCGGATTTAGATCGATAAATTTTGGTTTGGTTCGGATAAATTTTGGAATGAAACTTACGGCAGCACCAACTGAGAGAGCAAATGTACCAAACATCTCTGATAAAGGCACTTCACCTCCCTAAATCCAAACCAAAAAAATCGAGTTTCAGTTTTCAGAATTCGGACGAAAAATATGGAAAAATCGAATGATTATTTCTGTATTTTCTTTATTAATTACCTTCATTTGCCAAGAAAATCGGTAATAAACAGCCATGATAGCCATAGAAGTAACACCAAAGCTTGACATCACCGCTGCGATTAGATAAGTGAATCTCTCTGATTTCTTCTTCTCTGCTTTCTTGAGAAGCCGCGAAGTCATCAAGATCTCAGAAGAGCTCGTCGTGCTTTCCGGTTTGTCATCCATGGGAGAGCTCTGTTTCCGTTCTTCAACGACGAAACAAACGGTGAGGATCTTTCGACGTCTAAAGGCGTTGAATCTGAGAGATGGAGGGAAAACTGTGGCGGAGATAGGGTGGTTTGCGGAGAAACAAGAGCGGTTGAGTGGTTTGAGTGTTACGGCGATTGTTGAGAGTCCTGCTGCCATGGAAGGAGGTCGTTGAGGTTTTATGAAACTTTGAAAGAGAGTTTATAGAGACAAAGAGAAAGAGAGATGATTGTGTGGTAAAGCTTTGCAGAGACAAGAACTAAATAGAGAGAGGCCACATTTTTATTTTATTTTATAAAAATTAATTAAAACTATACCATTTGTTTACTTTTTTAAAATAATAGAACAAATATTATTGTGTAACTTAATTTTAATTATGTTGAGTTAAATTACAATAATATTTTTAATCTTGTTTATAATAAGAAAAAAAAAATCACATTTTTAGTAAAAGCAAGCAATATCAAAACAAATACAAAAAGTGGGTTTAGAATTTGAGGTAAGGAGAGGTGATGGGGCCATTTTCTAGGATTTGCCCAAGTCATCGACAGCGAATCACTCCCACTTCTATTTAATGGATCCACGTGGCCTCTTCTTCCACCGAATAAGCGAGAGGAGTATCACCATCTTCCACATGTCCAATCCTTATTTGTTCATTCTGTTTCATCAGATTACACTCTTATAAGGTAAATGAGGTATTTGCTTTGAAGCTTCTAGTTCTCGTTCTAAACTTGAAAAGGAAGATGGTTGTGGTTTAAACCATTGATATGAGCTTCTATGCATTTTCAAAGCAGATTTCAGCTTGATTCGTAGAGTTTTGACCATAATTTTGAGTTATTGTCAAAACAAAAATAAAAGAAAATTTTAAAAGGCTGTGACTGAAATATAATATATGTATGTGAGTGATCAGAGCCCAGTGAAGAACTTACCAAAAAGCCGTAGCATGCTAATGTTTTGGTCTCCTGGAGCAGATGAAAGACATTGTAATTGTAATCAAGGCCAAAGATTTGTACACAATACAAATAGAAATATGAGATAGTAAGCAAAGAAATGAGTACAACAACAACAAGTCTTCACCGTCTATCTATTATTTCAACAATCTTTGCCTAGAAATGACTGATTATAAATAAAAGGAATATGATTAGTACCATTACTACAATGATTAATCCCAAAAGGACATGATAAGAAAGCAAAACCTTAATAATGTTATGAGACATCAGACATGTAAGTCAATTTTGATTTTAATCGTAAATTAGTGTAAAAAAAAAGAAAGTGAAAGTATATAATTTAGGGAATATATACAAAGTAACCATGAATTCAAAAAGAATATACAAACTAACCATGAGCTACAGTAACATGTCGGGAACATGTCGGGAACATGTCGGAATGCTTGTGAAATTACGTAAGTGTTCTTTGTAACACGTTTTTTTCTCGAATCACATGTTATAACGTAATATAGATCTTTTTATCATGTTATTTTCTCGTATTACACATTATTTATAAAAAGCACATGGTATTTCTTGAAAAAACATTCTATTTAGTTTAATATCTCTCTTTATCATGTTATTTTATAGTAATACATGTTTTTTCTTTAGATTACATGTGATTTCTTTAAAAAAAGATTCTTATTTTGTAATATTACACGGTTTTTATTAAGATCACATGTAATTTTTTTTTAAAAATATGTTTTTCAGGTTAGATTTTTCCATAACGATGTTTTTTCTTAAAAAATCACTATATTTTTCCAAATATCATGTATTTCAGTTTAATATAACATGTGAACTTTAAATGTTACATGCTATTTTGCAAAATCTCACGAAATTGTCTTGCATACGGTTGAACTTGCAACAAACGAAGGATGATTTCGTTATTTCACTTCTTCTGACAAGGTGGGACCATGGCTATTTTGCAACAAAAAATTTTCTCTCTGCTATTTACTTAATTTGTGTGTCTAATTTGGCTATTCAGTAATAATTCCATATAATTTAAGACTTAAGACACGTGGCTGAAGGATAAGAGTGCAATTATTAGAGAAGTGACTTGTGATTTATTTAATAAGGATAAAGAAATATAGTTATATCCAGTCACAACATGTATATATACTTACATTTCAACATTTAAAAGATGTTTACTTTCATTTCATATAGTGAATTTTACAAAAAAAAATAGCTAACAAAAAAATATTTTAACATTTCATTTGAGAATTGATACAATTTTCTAATTGTTTTTTTAAATAAAAAAATTCAACTACGTCGTTTCACTGTATGGGTTAAAAACTGATCTTGTAAAGTTATTTATTTTTGTTATTCGCTTATCAGTTTGGATTTTATAGATCGTAAGTTTTTGGAAAACGAGAACGAAAAACCAATATTTTATTCCGGTTTGATTCGGTTCAATTTTGATTTGGTTTTAAATAAAAAGTAAACTTAATTGTTTAATTTGTATTTGACTCAACTAAAAATATGAATTTTTAATAAATTCTGTTAACGTGGTTCAGTTGCACCAAATTCGCATTTGCTACTATATAAATTTGAGAAAAATGCCATTTAAATCATCAGTTTACCATTTTTGTTGGTTTAAAGTATGAACTCTGGACCTGATTATTTAAATCCTCAACTTTATATGGACCTGGTGATTTAAATCCTCAATTTTATGTTGACTATCAATTTAATCATGAATTCTCGTTGACTAAGTCAATTGAGGCTCATTGTTAACTGGCTAAACGGAGCAATCAGACGAAGAGGAAGATGGAAACCATGTTGATGTAGAAGAAAAATTATGCAATGGCTTCGAAGTACCAGTTATGCGATGACATCGTCTTATTGATCCTTTAGTCAGTTAGCGATGTGCCTTAATTGGCTTTGTCAATGAGAATTCATGATTAAAATGAAAATCAACATAAAAATAAAGATTTAAATCACCAGATCTAGAGTTCATGATTTAAACCAACGAAAATAATAAACTGATGATCTAAATGACATTTTTCTCGTATAAATTTATATATTTTTGTAATATTCGGATTACTATAAAGTTGACCAAATTCGATTCAATTAAATTTGGTTCGGTTCGGTTACAACGCCGACCCGTAATTAACACCTTTTTAACTGCAAAATTAATGAAGATACACACGTAATCGAATATTCTCGACGACGCGTAAGCTTCCTCTCTAATTACTTCGTCTCCAGGGTAATCGATCTCTCATCTCTCTCTCTCTCTCTTCGTCAAGTCACCATGAGTATGGAAGCATCGGAGCTACAGGATCTCTCCGACGACGCCGATTACGCCGCTTCTCAACAACAAGTTTGTTATTCTCACTTTCTCCTTCTTCTCTTGCTTTGAGACGATGTTCAACAACAAGTGGATCGTAGTTTTCCGATGGATCATCTCCGCCAATGCGAATTTGAATTCGTTATCTATTTGATTCGATGTTTGAATCGATCGTTTGATTTTGTTAGGGATCGGCTAGTATGATGCGTAGCGATAGCGGAAAGAGAAGTTCACCAAGTGAACACGAAGACGCTGAATTGATATATTTGAAAGATAACGTTGCAATTCATCCTACACAGTTCGCATCTGAGAGGATTAGTGGTAGATTGAAGTTGACTAAGCAAGATTCTGTTCTCTTTCTGGTAATCAATCATTTGCAACTCCTTTTTGTTTGGATATGATCCAAGAATTTAAGAGGATGAAATTGATTGTTTGATGTATTAGTTTTGTATTTATTCACTTACTTGATTCCATTTTTTGATATATGATGGCTAGTCGTGGATTCCGTACAAGGGACAAACTTCAAATGCAAAGTTATCAGAGAAAGGTAATTAGGATTCGTTGAACTGAATTCGTATATGTTGGTATTGAAGATAATGCCTTAACTTTGTTCTTAGTTTCTATATCTTTTCTAGACAGGAGTCTTTATACCATCACCGCGGTTCCATTTACTGAAGTGAGGTCCATTAGGCGACATACTCCTACTCTTGGATGGCAGTATGTTATTGTTGTCTTGTCTTCTGGTAAGCAAAACTTCGGCTGTTGCTTTTTTTGAGATATATATAGTGAATATATTGAATTACTATAACGGGAGGGGGTTTCCCTTTTCCTTCACGACAAGTCGAATGATTTAGACTTAATCGTTTAAAATGACCTGCAGGACTTGCATTTCCGCCTCTGTACTTCTATAATGGAGGAGTCAGGGAGTTTCTGGCCATAGTGAAGCAGCATGTTTTTCTTGCAAGGTTTGTGTCTGATATGAGATAGTTTTTGTTCCTGGCAAGTGCCTGCAGGACTTGCATTTATAACCTGTCTTTATAGTCTGTTCGGTTACTGCATCAAAGTAGCTTAGGAATGCACAGTGTCAATGTATTGACAGGCATTTATAGCACTTGTTTCTTACTCATTAGAGAGGCCTAACATGAAAACTTTTGGCTCACCAGAGTTTATCATCGTATGGAACTGGATGACTCGTTACATAGTTATGCCACAAAGAAAATATTCAGAATTCATAGTCTTACATGATACTAGCTTTTTATAGGTCGTCAGAAGATCCAAATGTGTTCATTGTGAATGATTTCCAGAGTCCCTTGCAGGTAATCATATCAGATCATCTCATGTTGGGTGCAGTGATAATTGTTTTTTATTCTCTTATTGGCTAATACATTTTATCATAATATATCCGACAGAGAACTTTGTCTTCATTGGAGCTGCCAAGTTCACTGCCTGTAGCAAGTGGACAATCAGTATACCCCTTAGATGGAGGTTCTTCTAACGAAAATCAAGGGAGAACAGGTGCAGATATTGGTAATAGAGTGTCTAGTGTTATCCAGTCTGGCTTGAGAAAGCAGAAGAGTCATGATCCAACTCGGGATCTTTCAATCCATCTTCTAGAGAAGTTTTCTCTGGTTACCAAATTTGCTCGAGATACAACTACTCAGTTGTTTTCCGAGAACAATGGCTTTGGTTCCGTTGACAAGAGATGGAATAACCAACCAGTACATAGTTATCCTGAAAAGTTGTCAAATATTGCTGAGGAAAAGCATAATGAAATCCGTCATAGTTATTCTGAAAATGACCTTCTCAAGGATGAAGAAATTTCTAATGACATTGATGTCCCTGCGGATCCCTTAGAGGTAATGATCATTTTTTTTGTTATAAGCATTAGCATGTTGGTGGAAACTATATTGGTATATTCTGAACTGTCCTGTGTTTGCAACATCTAGTTTTTTTCGTCTCTTGGATAGATTGTCGTTTATTTTAGATGTACAGGGTCAAATTTTTAGTTTACCTATTGACAAAATTCTATACACCATAAGTTTTTTCCTTGTTCTGATTCATGCTGGTTACCCTATTGACAATTACCATGACCATATCCTACCGGGCATAATTCGAGTGCTTGTATGGGTGGACTTATGCATGCATTTCAGTTGTGCTTGTACTTTCAGTTCGTTGGAACACGACCTTAGATACCAGTGACTATTGAGTTACGGCACTTTTACTTGCTTTTGTTAAAGTTTGTTGGAAACACAGCTCTGAAAGTTCTTTGTTTTTGTATTCAAGGGAAATCAATTTGAAGACTAAGCATGTTAAACATTGATTGAAACGATCAGCTTTAGTTGATAATCACTTCTGCAATATATATGAATGATTCACCTTGTATTAGTAATATAAACATTTACGGATGGAATGCTTCCTATGCTACCAAATCTTGAGAACTGATGATTAGCTGGCAGCTTGTTACAACAAGTACATGTAGAGTATGAAACTTATGAATTTGTTGAAGATTATGCCATTTAATTCTTCCTCTTTTGCAGTTTAATAAATTAAGTTTGGTGTGGGGAAAGCCAAGGCAACCACCAATGGGGCATAAAGAGGTAAGCACTTTCGTATACTGCATTTTTTTAAACTCTGGGAAGTTTAGAGAGGAAACTTTCTTGGGTGCTGTGTTTTTTCTTATACTAAATTTTAGAGAAGAAATGATGTATCACCAAGCTTAAGTGTAAAATATCGACAGAGTAATGTGCAACCTGGTAGAGAATATGTTTTGCTTCTTTGTTTGCTAAGTGTACGCATATCTATTTTCTATTAATCTCTGTTTAAATTCAAATTTTTGCTGGGCTCTTAGTTCACAGCATTGTTGGATTCTGAAGGGCGAGTTGTGGAATCAAAAGCTCTTCGGGAGAGAGTTTTCTATGGAGGCATTGAGCACCAATTGCGAAGAGAGGTTAACTTTATATTTCATATAAAATTTTAATTTAAAAATGGGCCTGCGTAATTATATGCAGATTGATTTTGAAACTTGGGATCATCATTGTAGGTATGGCCCTTTCTCTTGGGATATTATGCATATGACTCGACGTATGCAGAGAGAGAATATCTTCGATCGGTCAAACGGATGGAATATGCAACATTGAAACAGCAGTGGCAGGTTCATTCATCATCATATTTAGATTCCTTAATAGGCTATGTAGTTCTTTTGCTCAATGATGCATGAGCTATTTACATAAAATTTTGAGGCGTTCCTAGACTAGTTTATTTCCCTCATGTAGATGCACTTTTAACTAGTATTTTTTTTTTTACAGAGCATTTCCCCTGAACAAGCAAAAAGGTTCACAAAATATCGGGAGAGAAAAGGATTGATAGATAAAGATGTGGTAAGAAGAGTTTGAGAATTGTGATAAATGTGGTGTGCCTTATTCACTGAATTCCTGTTAAGCTATATTCCTGGTTTCTTCTTGTGTAGGTAAGAACTGATAGGGCATTTGAATACTATGAAGGGGATGACAATCTACATGTCAATAGCATGCGTGATATTCTGTTGACCTACTCCTTCTACAATTTTGACCTGGGTTACTGCCAGGTACTCATCAGTTTTCAAAGTTCATTCTTAGCACTGAATTACAAGTTGGCGTTGTCCTTACTGTTATGAAACCATATTTTGGGTTGGTTGCCCCACTTAGTGTATAAGCTGAACTGCTCGACACTCTTCTATTTCTGGCTTTTACTTTGGATTTTTACAGTGTGTGTTTAACTGAAAAATGTTTTTTTTTACTTATTGTTAGGGAATGAGTGATTATCTGTCTCCTATCTTGTTCGTGATGGAGGATGAATCAGAATCTTTTTGGTGTTTCGTGGCACTGATGGAATGCCTTGGACCCAACTTTAATCGTGACCAGAATGGGATGCATACTCAGCTCTTTGCACTCTCGAAGGTCTATAATTTTTTTACCGAGAACACTTCTACAATTTACATTTAGCATTTCTTCCTTCTATCAGCATTCGGCATCAATGTTGGGATCTGAATCTGAAGCATTTTCTTTTACATTTTCACTGTCCCACAGCTGGTAGAGTTGCTCGATACCCCGCTGCATAATTACTTCAAACAGAATGACTGCTTAAATTACTTCTTCTGTTTCCGCTGGATCCTGATTCAGTTTAAAAGGTTTGTTTCTTCTTTTTTGCCTCTTTCTCGTTATTGTTTTGATGTTTGTACCACAGCCTCATTTTGGGCTGAACAAGAATTATTGCCACCCTACCAAAAATTGGGATATCCGGAGTCTATAATCGGGAATCGGATTCCATCTGTGATTAGTTAACCAGTTTACCCATTCTGCAATACCCGGCTTGAAACCTTTCCAATGTCTGAGATATCTAAAGAAAATATATTGTCTAATATACCTGAAATACGTTCCATAGCACTTTGAATGACGAGTATTCCCAATATTGTTTTCTTAATTTCAAGAAGAAATTTTGTTTCTTGTAATTTTTTGCTGTGTTGTATCTAATTCTGGTGACAATGTGTCTTAGGGAATTTGAGTACGAGAAGACAATGCAGCTGTGGGAGGTGATGTGGACCCACTACCTCTCAGAACATTTTCACCTATATGTTTGTGTGGCGGTCTTGAAGCGATGCCGCAGCAAGATAATGGGAGAACAGATGGATTTTGACACTCTCTTAAAGTTCATCAATGAGCTGTCTGGGCATATTGACCTCGATTCAACAGTCAGAGATGCCGAAGCACTTTGCATATGTGCTGGTGAAAATGGTGCCGCTAGTATTCCTCCAGGAACCCCTCCTTCTTTACCCCTTGATGATGGTACCCTATATCCTCAAGAAGATGATGTTTTGTAAGTAATACAACTTTTTCCTTTTTCTTAAGGACATGTTACCAAAATTTGGATTGATTTTACTAGAAATCCCATACAATGATTAAGTCAATGGACATAAGCTTTTTTTCTTTTTTTCCACTTGATAATTACTCTGGTTCGAAAATAGCTAGGGATAAGTATTGTGCTGCAGTTGCATAAGGTAAGAATACGATTCTTGCGTAGGCTACGTAACTCGATATAAATTGTATAACTAAAGCAATAATGACTTGAAAAGTCTATGCAAGAATTTATCCCTCGAGATAAAACCAGGAAAGTCCTAAAGCAGAGGAAAGAAATCGGTAAAGGCAAAACATGGGTCAAACACAAGAGTGTTGTCTGGGTAGTGGGAAATAAGTGGCAAGGGAGATCCTACGTGGACGTCATAGCCAAAGTGGTTGGTCTCCTCCATCCAGGTATTGCTCTCCTCTTGTCCTTCTCCTTCTTCTCCATGGCTTCTTCTCAGTTCTGTAGACATAACTGGCTTATCGGTGAAAGGAGTGGCGCCGATTGATTCAGGTGCATTCTGTTTCCGGGAATTAGACTTCTTGTTCAAATGAGTATTCCAGTAGTTCTTGACTTCGTTGTCAGTGCGACCTGGAAGGCGACCGGCGATCAACGACCATCTGATAGAAAAGAATAAGACGTTAGTATCGAGAAAGCTATGAGAGGGATGATCAATGGTGAAAGAGGAAAGACCGGTTTCCAAGAAGCTTATGCATGCGGATAATGAGGTCTTGTTCTTGAGGTGACATGCTTCCTCTTTTGATATTTGGTCTTAGATAGTTCTTCCATCTCAACCTACAGCTTTTTCCTCCTCTCTTCAACCCTGAAAAACATTCCTTAATTTCCCAAAATCCCAACTTTCGTTTACGAGTAAACAAACATTAACTCACTATATAAAACTTTGGAAATCGAACCGGATCTACGAGAAATGTCTGCCCAGTTTCCTTCTCCATGAGTCTCAACATAGCTTCTTAATATCATGTCTTCTTCAGGTTTCCACAAACCTCTCTTCACGTAAGACTTCCCTTCTTCTCTTTTGGGCTCCATCTTTTATTTTTCTCTCTTTGCTTCCACAGTTTTGCAAGTGAGTGTGAAGCTGTTTGTTAAGTTATAAGCGCAAAAAGTTTGAGGTTTCCAACTTTAACTCTTACATGTGGGGACTATCTACTAAAATTATTGAAGAGAAAAAGAGAACAGTGTTTTGCACTTTTCCGACAGTAACACTACTGTAAATTCGTGCAAACTAGAGCTGTAAAAGCTCTCTATTCCCTTGTTTTTATCCTCAACATTGTCACAAATTATTGGCTTTTAAGGCAAACATATAAGCACGGGAGATCAGAGGTTGAAGATTGCCATCAACCTCGATATATGCGTTAGTCCATTTACAAATACAATTTTGTGCGTTTACAGTTGTTGCATTTCAAATATTCTTTCTCGCTCAAAACGTGCAGCTTCAAAATTGTGCCCGAGATGGTTGTTCAAGAGTCAAGACTATTGTATAGAGATAACAAATTAATATCTAACAATCATAGAACAAAAAGAGAGGTATATATGTCTACTATACATATTTGTTCAAAAAAACTAAAAAAATGTCTACTATACATATTTGAGTGATCTATACATCTACATTCTAGTTTTCAGATTTTAATTTACGGAATTTGGTAAATTACATTTAAAAAGAAAGCACAATTCATCTTATTTTCTTTTTAATATGACATCATAGGATATACCCCCTGTTCTAAAAATCGGCCGCCTAGGCGCTCATCGGAGGGGAACCGCGGCGATTTTGTCTAAACCGGTAAGAAAAATCATTCGTCCGATTTTTTGTCCGCCTAGACCGCCGCGGCCGCCTAGACGGCGCCTAGCCCAATTTTTTTTTTTTTTTTTTTTTTTTTTTTTTTTTTTTTTAATCTAAAAATCAAAACGTCGTACTTATATTCGTAATTTGTATAAAAATCATAAATTTGAGCTTAAAATCTTGTTTTCATGTGTTTAATACAAATTTTAAAATAATATTATTTAATTTTTTTAATTATAATGGATTAATATGTTTTTAAAACATTAAATAGCCCTAAAACTAATCCCTGATTAATCCCCGTTTAATCTCCGATTTTCTTGCTAGGCGCTAGGCCCACCCTCACCGCAGCGCCTAGCGATTTTTTGAACACGGGATATACCTGGATTAAAAAAACTGAAAATGTATATATCTTTTAGTAAACTGGAATCTTTGAATATTTCTTAGTAAAATGTATATTACTTTAAAGTAGAAGTTTTCTCTGTCGTATCAAACAGCAACTCAAGCCTTCTAGTTTTGTTTGCTATCATCACCATTGTCATTGTCGTTCATGTAAAATAATAGCATTATAACTACTTTCTGGCTGATAAACCTTCATAATTGCGTAATCTTTTTCTTTTTCCTTTTGGATAAATGTTGGATTGAGTGATTGACTAACGACTAACTCTTCTTGTTTTTTTTCTATTCACAAGGGTGATGTTAATTATATTCGTGTCAAATTTTTATTCTTTAGGATTAATTAAGCTGTGTTGATACTTTTAACCAATCATGTATAAACAAAAAGAGTGTAGGTAATGCCAATTCCAATTTTCTGATTCAACCTCAACAGATTATTTTGTTTTAACGTTATATATCTTATAACCTATTAAGATTATTCAGTAAGTTTTTTGAAAACCAAGGAAACTAGAATATTGATATAGATCATGTCTTAAAAGAACCTTTAAACTATAACATCAGTACAAAGGATGTTTGAAGAATATACAGTTTATGTGGGATAAAATAACATGATTTTGCTTTCAACTTGCAATAGAATTAGAGAGCATCGAGAAGAAAACCTGAAAAGAATAATGAGAAGCCAACAAAATGATGGAGCTAACAACTAAACTTGTAGATAAGAAGTCACATTTACAGGCAAACTAGCTAGATTTTATGTTACAAACTTGACATCTTCTACATAGTCTACAAACGCGTGAACCCGACTACAATTCTCAGACGCTTCCAAACCTTGAATTCTAACTTTCTTGAGAGTGTTCCTTTCGGGATTAAAGTAGTAAACAAAGAAGGATTTGGACGTCTTCTTCATGGACATAATAATTTCACCAGTAGCCGTCACTCCAGCGACATAAGCATAGTGCTCATCAACTATATTCACTGGCAAAGTGTACTCAAGTTTCAACCATTCTTGTTTCTGGTCATCCTCTAGAATCCACAAACACAAATCCCTAGACCTGTTCCGATTCCATCTAATCACGCCAAATTTTCCCTTGTAATTAATCACTTTAATATGCGAAGAACAAAGGGATATGCTTCTAATAGTATCATCTTCGTCAAGAAACCTAAGCTTTTCGTACCTAACATCAAAGCAAACAATTTTCACAACCTTGTTTTGGTAGCCAACAGCTATGTAATACAAAACCCCATTGATGCATATCCCTTCTTTTATAGGCAGATAATGGATAACAGGACACAATATCTTCCTCCATGAAACTTTTCTAGTTCCTAATGTCAAAACATGTTCCTCTGATCCATAACGTGAATTGGTTATAGTCAGTACTTTGTATTGTTTACCAATCGGATCATACCCTAATAAGCTGCTTGAATTGTTCTTACTTCTTATTTGAGTTAATCTCTTGTGTTGTCCCGTGCTAGGGTTACATATCACCGGCACTTTATCTCTCCACATATTAGGGAAATATAGGAAACCAGAGACAGGGCCAAAAATCTCTTGTCCCACGTCTCTAGGTAACTGCATATGAAAATCAGCTGATACTTCAAGAGAATGGTTCTCATCTGGATTCTGAAGCTGAGGAGACGAGTAAAAGCGCCACTCACCGAAATTTTCAATGGCGAATAAGAGACGTGGGCGACTCGAGGGCCTAGTTAGGAAAAACTCGGTGAAATCTTGACCACTAAGTAAGGACGCAGAGAACTTGGATGCGAGACCAAACCTAGCGATTGACTTAGTAGACAATCTCGAGAGTATATCGAGAATGATGTCAATCGGGATGGGATCTGAGTTGTCTTCTCTTTCCATCGTGTTTGAAAGCTCGTGTGTTTTGGTTCCAGACTTTGCCGTAGGCTCTAAGTTAGGGTTTTAAGGGTAATCTCTCGCCAAAGTTACTTGAAAATTAAAATAGAAGTCCAAGTTCGAATAGATATAATGCAAAAAACCACGGGATAAGGAAATGTTAAAACTCGATTAAGAAAATTAAGGTTTTAAGAGATTTTACATTTTTAAAAACAAAATCCACAATCTAGATTATGGTTTTTGGTATTTGATTTTCCAAAAACAATTTAATTATCCAATCAAGATTATGAGAAAATGGTTTCCCTAAAGCATCCTTGACACAAATCCAATGTAATACCACTTTGACAACTCTCATTCTTCTCTTTTTATGAAAACAATTTAAAAAAAAACATTTCTATATAGCTTGGTTTTTCAAATAGTTTTCCTTTTTTTTCACAAAATAAGGAGCTAGCTCATTTTCTATCTTGTTAATCTCTTATGAGCAAGAATCCACTTGCTTTGCTTTGGATTCACTTACAATTATAACGCAGTGGACACAATATAACTTAGCCATAACCCTGCAAAGAATCTTGAAACTAGTATTAAAGTCAGTCACTTGACAAGGTATTTGCATCTTTAGTCTACGCTTTGAAAGACCTTTCCTCTAATCCCATACGAATTATAAGCTCGCTAGGATTTTATACTTAAGCAGGCTTACTGGCTTAGCCAACTAGTTTCAACGTGATAGTTTGCGGTAGTTAATAGCTAAGAACTAAAGCTCCAAAGCTTCAAGCGTTGAGCCCGAGATGAGAGAGATGAGCTCATCAAAAAGTGGATGTGAAACGGTGATGGAGAAGTCCACTAACTAGAATTTCCCAAACATATAGTAATTTCTTAAAAACAAAGAAACAGGAATATTGCTATGAAGATCTTAAAAAAAAACTTCTAAACTATAACATCATTACGAAAGAAAGTTTAATAAAAATGCAATTGATGTGGGATAAAACTTTGTTTTGCTTTAAAGTAACATCGATCGAGGATAAAAAGAAAAATGATAAGCCAACAAAATGATGGACTCACAACAAAACCTGTAGATAGGCGAACTAGCTAGACTATGTTATGTAAACTTGTAATCTTCTGCATAGTCTACAAATGTGTAAACTCTACTCTGACTTTCAGGCGCTTCAAAACCTTGGATTCCAACTTTTTCCAGAGTGTTTCTTTCGGGATTGAAGTAGAAAACAAAGAAAGGGTTAGATGTATATTTCGGGGACAGAATAATTTCACCAGAAGCAGTCACTCCAGCGACAGAAATATCATCTGCAAAGTCTACATTCATCGGCAAACGGTATTCACGTTGCAACCATTCCTGTTTCTGGACATCCTCAAGAATCCACAAATCCAACAGGATAATTCGACGTTGGTACGGTGCCTCATATGAGAAGGAAATCAGCCAGGCCAAACAAATCAAGCAAAATTTACCCTTGTAATTAATCAGTTTAGTAGACGAAGAACTAGTAGTAGTCGATATGATTCTAGTAGTAGAATCTGCCTCAAGAAACCTAAACCTTTCAGACCTAACATCAAAGCAAACTAATTTCTCAACGTTTTTGTAGCCAACAGCTATGTAATACAAAATCCCATTGATGCATATCCCTTGACTATTAGGATAATGGTTTACTGGACGTTTGATTTCCCTCCATGACATTTTTCCCGTTCCTAATGTCAGAATATATTCCTCTCCATAACGTGATTTAGTTATGGCCAGTATCTTGTACTGTTTGCCAATTGGATCATAACCTAAAAGGCTTCTCGAATAGTTCTTCCTTCTCAGTTGAGGTAATATTACGTACTGTCCCGTGCTAGGGTTACATATCACCGGCACATTATCTATATCCTCTGAGATTTTCATACTAGAGAAATATAGCAAGCGAGAGACAGGGGCACAAACATTGTTTGGGGACATGTATCCAAGGAACTGCATATGAAAATCGGCGGCTACTATAAGAGAATGATTCTCATCTGGATTCTGTAGCTGAGGCGACGAGTAGAAGCACAACTTATCAAAATACTCGATGGCGAATAAGAGACGTGGCCTAGTCGAGGACCTAGTCAAGAACAACTCTGTGATATCTGGACGGTTAAGTATGGACGCGCAGAACTTGGATGCGAGACCAAATCTAGCGATTGGCTTAGCAGATGATTTCGAGAGTATCTCGAGAATGATGTCAATCGGGATCTGAACTGAGTTATTTTTCCTTTTCATCGTGTGTGTGTTCGTTCCAGACCTAGCGTAGGCTCTAATTTAGGGTTTTAAGGACAATCTCTCTAGAGTTACTTAAATATATATAGAAGTCGAAATATGTCAAACAAAATAGATGTTAGAAGGTTAAAACTTAACTAAGGAGTATTTAAGGCCCAAAAAAGTTAAAAAGGGCTGGACGAAACTAAGGGAGAACAAACATGAGATAACGTGTGAGAGAAGATTCCGGTAAGCTCCCCGAGTTTGTTCCTGCCAAAATAATGTGTCTGCATGTAATTCTGTTGATTTGTTGAAACAGAGCTTGGACTGTGTTATTGTGTAGTCCGGTTGTTGCGCTCTATCTCTCTCCAAAGAAAGACAACAGTGGCTTGGACTTAATAATCCAAGCAATTAAGCTTTGTTGTTCAAATTTTAAGCCCCACCTTTTTCCAAAGAGAGTGTCAAGCCTTCTCCGAAGTATGAATCATTCATTTGTTGGAAAACTTCAATATATTCAAGCCAGAGATATAATTAACCTGACCAGGAGTGGATAGATAACCATATATAGTCTTGTTTTTTTCATTGTTCTCGTTTTTTTTTTTGATTAAATGTAAAATTCTGTTAACAAAATGGAACATGTGTGTCAGAATTAGCTTGGGCTTTCTTAGCCCCTAGAAATAAATAATTAAAATGACCGGATGATACTAGGGGAGAACAAACATGAGATATCGTGTGAGTCAACGCAGTTTGGGGGTTATAACCTGTGTTTGAAAACCATGTAACCTGAAATAGTTTACAACAAAAAAAAAAAAAAAAAAAAAAACAAGTGAGTCTCATATCATGAAAGAAACAAATACCATAAACAAACATTAACGTACGTAAGTAAAGGTTCATGATATTCAATCTCACACATGATTGAGAACTCCAATGAGTATTTAACATCATCAGCAATATTCTTTATATATATATATGGATGTCTAACTTTTCATATATAGATTTGTCACTCGCCGTTGTTACAATACAACTTATGATTAATTAATTAATATGTAAAATATAGAAAGAAGAAACCAGACAAGAAAATGAGCATATATCATTACATTAAAAGTCTTACAAAAACAAAAAGGTGACCAAACATTAAACGATGATGAAAAAAAAAAAAAAAAAAAGACCAAACATTAAACGAAAAAAGAATCCATTCAACATTATAATGTCAACATCACTCTCCTTATTCTTATTACAAAAACATAATACTTTCAACGTAATCCGTGAAAGTAAGCACCAAAGATGGTGGTCGATATGAGCATCTGATCCCTCCGAGCCAAACTGCATTTGAACGTTTCATCTTGAGATCAACATAGACAAGATAAAGATGATAAGACTGATCACGAGCTGTAACTATAAGCTCACCACTACCAGCAACAAAACCAACCAACTCTAGCCAAACAAGATCATACGACAACAACTCTCGAGTTAAAACGATAGAAACCTTAGACCATTCTTGTTTCCCAGCATCTTCCAAAACCCATAAATCATACATGCTACTATTTTTTGTAACAAGTAAAGCTAGTTTCCCTTGGTAGTTCACAAAGGTCAAGAAACCGTAAAAATTACTAGCCTCGACCGGTATTTCAATGAAATTACCAAACTTTTCTGTCGCCACATAGAATCTCTCAAGTCTCAGTCCTTGCGCGGTGTGAGAACCGTAATACACAACCCCATCGATGCATACTCCTCTAGTTGCGGGAGAATGATTATTCTCAACCTCGATCTTTTTCCATGAACCTTCACCTCCCAATGTAAACACTTCCACTTTATAGGGACATACTAAATATTCTTTTGAGAAACACAATACCTTATATTGATAATTGATAGGATCGTATCCCATATACCATTTCCTAAACGGTGTATAGGGAGCGGGAACGGATTGGGGCAAAAGTACGCCTTTTCTTGTGGCAGGATTGTATATCCACAGTCGATGCATGTGTTCGAGACATATCAAGCCATTGACGCAATCAGGCGTCAGAGAAGTATTATCGAGGCAGCATATCGCATTGGTAACGAAAGAAGTTTGGGATGATGTGAAGAAATGCCAACGACAAAATGTGAATATATCACGTAAAGCAAACATGACATGTGGCTGACGAGTAGAGGTTCGAGATTGGTATAAGTTGATGAAATATCGACTGCGGATGATTGTGGCCCAAAGCTTGGACACACATAGACATCTCGCTAGGGTTTTCACAGGTAATCTTAAGAGAATTTCGACCAAAAGGTCTTCAGGAATCATACTTAATTAAGGGAAAAGTTTAGTGTTTTTTTTTTTGTTTTTTTTTTTTATTTGATGTTTGATAAGAAATTCTCTTATTTCTCATCTATAAATCATGAGTATATATCTCATATATATATATGTATTCTATTGTGGAGTAATTTGCTTAGTCATTAAAGCATAAGATTGAACTTGACTATATTTTTTTGAAAAATGTATATTAATTAATTTCGTATCTAAATGGTTATGTCAATACAATTGATAATCGCGACTAGTTTTTATGTATACTATTCCTTCTGTTTTTTGTAAGACTAAAACGCGTGGTTTTAATACTATACTAAATTATTTTCAAAAATTTCTTTTATTTGGAGTTGTTGACTTCAAAAATATAAATGGAAATGAATTAGTGGATTATCTTCTTAAAAAAATTTTATTTTTGAAATTTTGTTTACAACAATACTATATAAAAACATAAGAATTAAACCGGTGAAAATATGGTCATGAATTTGTACCGGTTAGAAAAAATGTGAATGTTAAAAAATAATAAGTGATGGTAATGTTAATTGTTAAGTGACGAAAATTTTAAAATAATTTAAATATGCATATTATTATGATTGGTAATACTCAATTTTTTTTATTGAGTTGCACTGCCTTCTTGCTAAAGTAAACACCATAAAATCTTGAGGAGATACCCATTTTTTGTCCTTAGGTTTCTTTGACTGTTTTGTGATGCATGTAAAATTGCTTTCTAGAGAACAAATTAATCTCATAATTGTACTCGTTCCTACCCACATACATCGGACGCGTTCATTTGTTAAAGAACTTCAATCTATTCAAGCGAGAGATAACCATAGTCTTATCAAACAGCAGCTCATCAATCTACAAGAAAACAACTTGTTTGCGACCAACAAGATCATCCCAAAGTGGTCGTACAGTCGGTAATTGAGACTAAATAAGGCATGTTATATTCATCATTGTCATTGTTTTAGCAGCTCTAGTTTTAATTGCTATAATCATTATTGTCATTGTCTTTCATGTAAAATAATAGCAATATACTCACTGGCTTTTCGCCAGATTGCTAATGCGGCCGTTGAACATCATATTCAGCCGAATAGACTAATACTTCCTGGCTGATAAAACTTCATAATCTTGTTTTTGTTTTTCAGATAGCCGCGCTTATTGTTGAATGTTAGATTGTTTAACGACTCTGGATCTTGTTAATTTGCACAAGAGTAAAGGAGTTATCTGCGGGTCAAAAGTTTTAGTTTAATTTTGAGAATAAATAAGCTGTCTTGATGCTCTCAATTAATTGTCATATGTATGTATAAACATAAAGAGTGAGTTCATCAAGTGTAGATTATTTTGTTTTAAGTTGGGAATTAACAGAGACGGATGTCATTTCGGGTATCAACCAATACCCGAACCTTATAGACTATCTTAAAAACGAAAAGAGAAAGTTGATAGAGAGATCTTAAAAGAACCTTATAGACTATAATTTCATTGCAAAAAGAAGTTTTATGAAAATGCATATAATGAAGGATAAAACATTATCTTGTTTTCAAGTAACATTGAGAAGAAAACCTGGGATACCAAATCGATAAGCCAACAAAATGATGAAGCTCACAACAAAACATGTCTGATGAAAAGTCACAATTCCAAGTAAACTACCTAGAATATGAGCCGGTCTTGGAGCTTACAGCGAAAGCTGCAGCTGACCAGTAACATTTACGGGCAAAACTAGCAAGACTCTATGTTATATAAACTTAAGATCTTCTACATAGTCTACAAATGTGTAAACTCTACTATGATTCCTAGAAACTTCAAAACCTTGTATTCTAACTCTTTCCAGAGTGTTTCTTTCGGGATTGAAGTAGAAAACAAAAAGAGTGTAGCTGTATAATCCATGGACAGAATAATCTCACCAGTAGAAGTCGCTCCAACGAGGGAAACATTGCCCTCATCGCCTATATCCGGCAAAAAGTATTCACGTTTCAACCATTTTTGTTTCCGGGCATCCTCTAGAATCAACAAACACAAATTCCACCATAATCTTGATTCCAAATGATCAAGCCTAATTTACCCTTGTAATTTATCAGTTTAGTAGGCGAATACCAAAGGGATATGATCCTAGTAAACGAATAATCTGCGTTAAGAAACCAAAGCTTTTCATACCTAACATCAAAGCAAGCTATTTCCACACGCTTCATTAGGAAACCAGCTATGTAATACAAAACCCCATTGATGCATATCCCTTCACTTATAGGATGATGGTTAGGATCGATATTGGTTTACGGGACATTGGATCTTTCTCCACGACATTTTTCTTGTTCCTAATGTCAGAATATGTCCCTCTCCACTATTTGAATTCCTTATGGCCAGTAACTTGTATTGCTCGCCAATCGGATCATACCCTAACAACGGTCTCGAATCGCTCATACTTCTCAGTTGAGGTAATCTCGCGTACTGTCCCGTAGTAGGGTTACATATCAGTGGAACACTATCTTCATATTAGGGGAATAGAGCAAACCAGAGATAGGGGCACAAATTTGTTGTCCCATGTCTCCAGGGATCTGCATATGAAATTCTGCTGATACTACAAGAGAATGATTCTCATCTGGATTCTGAGGCTGAGGCGACGAGTATAAGCGCCACTTACTAGAATTTTGAACGGCGAATAAGAGACGTGGCCGATTCGAGGACCTAGTTAAAAACAACTTTGTGAAATCTGGACGGCGAAGTATGGACGCGCAGAACTTGAATGCGAGACCAAATCTAGCGATTGACTTAGCAGATGATTTCGAGAGTATCTCTAGAATGATGTCAATCGGGATCGGATCTGAGTTATCTTCCCTTTCCATTGTGTGTGTGTGTGTTCGTTCCAGACCTAACTTAGGCTCTAATTTAGGGTTTTAAGGGCAGTCTCTATGTTCACTTGAAAAATAATAAAAGTCCAAGTTCAAATCATATGAAAGAAAAATGTTAAAAATAAATGAGGGTTTACGAAATGTTAAATCCCGATTCAGAAAATCAAATAAAGGAAGCTTTTGTTTTCTTTGATAAAATGTAAATTTATATACCGTCTTGTGATAAAAATAAGGGAAGTTTTTGTTGCGCTCTCTTTCCAAAGAATGAAAACTGTATAAAGAAGAAAACAAACTTTTTATATATAGACTTGTCACTCGCCGTTGTTACAACTTCTGATTGATTAATTAATATGTAAAATATATAAAGAAGAAACAAGACGAGAAAATGAGCATATATTATTACATTAAAAGACTTAAAAGAAAAAGTGAAAAAAAATTAAACGAAAAAAGAATCCATTCAACATTATAATGTCAAGATCACTCTCCTTATTCTTATTACAAAAACATAATACTTTCAACGTAATCCGTGAAAGTAAGCACTAATAAAGATGGTCGATATGAACATCTGATCCCTCCAAGCCAAACTGTATTTGAACGTTTCATCTTGAGATCAACATAGACAAGATAAAGATGAAAAGATTGATCACGAGCTGTAACTATAAGCTCACCACTACCAGCAACAAAACCAACCAACTCTAGCCAAACAAGATCATACGAGAACAACTCTCGAGGTAAAACGATAGAAACCTTAGACCATTCTTGTTTCCCGGCATCTTCCAAAACCCATAAATCATACATGTTAATATTTTTTGTAACAAGTAAAGCTAGTTTCCCTTGGTAGTTCACAAAGGTAAAGAAACCATAAAATTTACTAGCCTCGACCGGTATTTCAATGAAATTACCAAACTTTTCCGTCGCCACATAGAATCTCTCAAGTCTCAGTCCATGCGCCGTGTGAGAACCGTAATACACAACCCCATCGATGCATACTCCTCTGGTTGCGGGAGAATGATTATTCTCAACCTCGATCTTTTTCCATGAACCTTGACCTCCCAATGTAAACACTTCCACTTTATAGGGACATACTAACTTTTCTTTTGAGAAAAACAATACCTTATATTGACAATTGATAGGATCGTATCCCATATACCATTTCCTAAACGGTTTATAGGGAGCGGATTGCGGCAAAAGTACGCCTTTTCTCGTGGCAGGATTGTATATCCACAATCGATGCATGTCTTCGAGACATATCAAGCCATTGACGCAATCAGGCGTGAGAGAAGTATTATCGACGCAGCATATCGCATTGGTAACCAAAGAAGGTTGGGAAGATAAGAAGAAATGCCAACGACGAAACGTGAATATATCACGTAAAGCAAACATGACATGTTGCTGACGAGTAGAGGATCGAGATTGGTATAAGTTGATGAAATGTCGACTGCGGATGATTGTCGCCAAAAGCTTGGACACACATAGACATCTCGCTAGGGTTTTCACAGGCACTCTTAAGAGAATTTCGACCAAAAGGTCTTCAGTAATCATACTTAATTAAGGGAAAAGTTTAGTGTTTTTTTCTGTTTGATAAGAAACTCTCTTATTTCTCATCTATAAATCATGAGTATATCTCATATATATATGAATGCAATGGGGGAGTAATTTGCTTAGTCATTAAAGTATAAGATTGACTTGACTATATATTTTAAAAAATGTATATTAATTAATTTTGTATCTAAATGGTTAAGTCAATACAATTGATAACTGCGACTTTTTTCTGTATATTACTCCCTCTGTTTTATTTTGTAAGACTAGAAACGCGTGGTTTTAATACTATACTAAATTATTTTCAAAAATTATTTTATTTAGAATTTTTGACTTCAAAAATATAAATGGAAATGACTTAGTGGATAATCTTCTAAATTTATTTTATTTTTGAAATTTTGTTTACAACAATACTATATGAAAAACATAAGAATTAAACCGGTGAAAATATGGTAATTTGTACCGGTTAGAAAAAATGTGAATGTTGAAAAATAATAAGTCAAAAAATTTAAAATAATTTCAATATGCATATATTACTATGATTTGTAATACTCAATTTGTTTTGTTGAGCTGCACTGCCCTCTTGCTAAAGTAAACGCCATAAAATCTTGAGGAGATAACCATTTTTTGTCCTTAGGTTTCTTTGACTGTTTTGCGATGCATGTAAAATTGCTTTCTAGAGAACAAATTAATCTCATATTTGTACTCGTTCCTATCCACATACATCGGACGCGTTCATATTGTTAAAGACTATCGTTTTCCCAAAAAAATAAAACAAAATATAGGCTATAGTCTATATATGAATAATAATAAGAATGATATAATGTAAGGTTCATGATTGTCAATGTCACACATGATATAGACTCAAAGAAAATTTAGCATCATCTGTAATTCTGTCTAAGTTCAAAACGTCCAACAAAATAAACACCTTCAGAAGTTATATGGTGTGATTTCATCACTCACAAATTCCAAACTCTTAAAGGACTACCAAAACGAATAGATGTAATTCACTAAAGATGACATGCAATTCTACACAAAATTATAATTGTAAGATCGCAGGACAAAGCAAATAAATAAAATTCAATATCCCCCAAAATTCAAAGAAAAATACATTGGCTCAGAGTCGACCTTGGAGGTCACAACGGAACCTGAAGATGAAAAGTCGCATTTAAAGGAAAACTAGCAGAATCTTTACTAAATAAACTTGAAATCTTCTGCATAGTCAACAAAAGTGTAAACTCTATTACTAAGATTCTTCTCTGACCCTTCAAGCCCTAGGATTCCAACTCTTTCCAAAGTGTTTGTTTCGGGGTTGAAGTAGTAAACAAAGAAGGATTTCGATGTATAATCCATGGACAAAATAATTTCACCAGTAGCAGTCACTCCAACAACGGAAACATAACACTTAAAGACCGGTAAAGTGTATTCACGTTTCAACCATTCTTCTTTCTCAGCATCCTCTAGAACCCACAAACACAACTTAACTACAGCCCAAGGCTTTTTATAAATTTGATTATCCCAATAACAACGAAGCACGCCTAATTTACCCTTATAATTGATCAGTTTAGCAAGCGAAGAACATAAGGTTATGTCATGATCCGCATTTAGAAACTTAAGTGTTTCATACCTTACATTAAAGGAAGCTATCTTCACACCACTGAACTGGTCATGGTGGCGAGCCATGTAATACAAAACCCCATTGATGCATATCCCTTCACTTACAGGATAATGGTCTACGAGACATTGGATTGTCCTCCATGCTACTTTTCCAGTTCCTAATGTCTGAATATTTTGTGAAGTAATATATGAATTGCTTGTTGTGAGTACCTTGTATTGTTTGCCAATCGGATCATACCCTAATAAGCTGCTCAAATTGCTCTTACTTGTCCATTGAGTTAATCTTGCGTACTGTCCCGTGCTAGGGTTACATATCACCGGCACTTTATCTGTCCGAGTATTAGGGAAATAGAGCAAACCAGAGACAAGGCCAAAAATCTCTTGGCACATGTCTCTAGGTAACTGCATATGAAAATCGGTTGATAATACAAGAGAATGATTCTCATCTAGATTCTTCAGCTGAGGCGACGAGTACAAGCACCACTTATCAGAATTTTGAACGGCGAATAAGAGACGTGGCCGAGTCAAGGGCCTAGTTTGGAACAACTTAGTCAAATCTTGACCTCTAAGTATAGATGCACAGAACTTGGATGCGAGAGCAAACCTAGCGATTGACTTATTAGACAACCTCGAGAGTATATCGAGAATGATGTCGATCGGGATTGGATCTGAGTTTCCTTCTCTTTCCATCGGAGTTTTTCAAAGATGGTGTCTTTTGGCTGCAGTTCCAGACTTAACGTAGGCGACACTTTAGGGTTTCAAAGTCACTAGAAACCTAATGGGCCTTACGAATTAATGGGCCTTGTGAAATTTTACCCAATAAGAGATCTCGTTTCTCACTTCAACCATCTTCTTCCCCATGGCTCTGAATTCTTCAGCTTTCTTCGTTCCATGTCACAATTACAATCAAATTTGTGATCTTCTTCTTTCTTCAGCTAGATCCAGATCCATTGTTAAAGGACTTCAGCTTCATGGCTATATCGTTAAATCAGGCCTTTCTCTTATCCCTCTCGTCGCCAACAATCTCATTAATTTCTACTCCAAATCTCAGCTTCCGTTTGATTCTCGTCGAGCTTTTGAAGATAGCCCACAAAAGAGTGCGACGACTTGGAGTTCAATCATCTCTTGTTTTGCTCAGAACGAGCTTCCATGGATGTCACTCGAGTTTCTTAGAAAAATGATGGCGGGAAACCTTAGACCTGATGATCATGTTCTTCCTTCTGCTACAAAGTCGTGTGGGATTTTGAGTCGTTGTGATATTGGCAGATCGGTTCATTGTCTATCGATGAAAACTGGGTATGAGGCTGATGTGTTCGTGGGGAGTTCTTTGGTTGATATGTATGCGAAATGTGGAGATATTGTTGATGCGAGGAAGATGTTCGACGAAATGCCTCTGAGAAATGTTGTTACTTGGAGTGGGATGATGTATGGGTATGCTCAAATGGGTGAAAATGAGGAAGCTTTGTGGTTATTTAAAGAAGCTTTGTTTGAAAATCTCGCTGTTAATGATTATTCGTTTTCGACTGTTATTAGTGTTTGTGCCAATTCGACTCTACTTGAGTTAGGTAGACAGATTCAGGGGTTGTGTATTAAGTCCAGCTTTGAATCATCTAGCTTCGTGGGAAGTTCGTTAGTCTCATTGTATTCGAAATGTGGTGTTCTTGAAGGAGCTTATCAAGTTTTTGATGAGGTGCCTGTGAAGAATCTCGGGATTTGGAATGCGATGCTTAAGGCTTGTGCGCAACATTCGCATACTCAAAAGGTTATTGAATTGTTCAAGCGGATGAAACTCTCCGGAATGAAACCGAATTTCATAACTTTTTTGAATGTGCTCAATGCTTGTAGCCACGCGGGTTTAGTAGTTGAAGGGAGATACTTCTTTGATCTGATGATAGAATCCAGAATCAAGCCGACGGACAAGCATTATGCTTCCTTGGTGGATATGCTTGGACGAGCTGGTAAATTACAAGAAGCACTTGAAGTTATCACGAATATGCCAATTGATCCCACGGAATCAGTATGGGGAGCTTTATTAACGAGTTGCACAATCCACAAGAACACAGAGCTTGCAGCATTTGCAGCAGACAAGGTCTTTGAATTAGGACCAGTGAGTTCCGGTATGCACATTTCGTTATCCAATGCTTATGCAGCTGATGGTAGATTCGAAGACGCAGCTAAAGCCAGAAAATTGCTTCGAGACCGAGGGGAAAAGAAGGAAACAGGGCTAAGTTGGGTTGAAGAAAGGAACAAAGTTCATACATTTGCAGCTGGAGAAAGACGACATGAGAGAAGCAAGGAGATATATGAGAAGCTGGCTGAGTTAGGGGAAGAGATGGAGAAAGCGGGTTATGTTGCAGACACGAGCTATGTTCTGAGAGAAGTGGATGGTGATGAGAAGAATCAGACCATAAGGTATCATAGCGAGAGATTAGCTATTGCTTTTGGACTAATCACATTTCCGGCTGATAGACCGATCCGGGTGATGAAGAATCTGCGTGTATGCGGTGATTGCCATACCGCAATCAAGTTCATGTCCGTATGTACGGGACGAGTGATCATTGTGAGAGATAACAATAGGTTTCATCGGTTTGAAGATGGCAAGTGTTCTTGTAATGACTATTGGTGAATGACTGAATGGTGAAGAAGACAAATGAGGGTTGGGTTATATTTAAAGATAACGGCTACTTCTTTTTCTTGAATCTTGAACATCATTTGTAGGATAAAATTCGAAATAAATTCATTATTTCTTTATCATACATTCATATTGCAATAGTTAGTAGTTACATAATCAAGTAATGTATGTTTATATCAGGAACTAATGAATGTGTTCCATTCAAATAACCATGCATTGCACTAATTATACCATTTTTCTTCTTAAGTTGTGCTAAATTAAATTTGACTTGGTTCACTCAGACTATTTACTAAATCATTGAATCTGTAGTTTGTAGTGATGAGAAATAATATAAGTAAGATGATGTTTAACTGAGTTTATTAATTTCAAACCAATTTTATTTAATTTGATTTAAGTATATTATTAAGTAAAGATATTGAACCGGGTTCAATTCACACTGAACCGGAGAAATTTCTTAACCAGAGACTGACTCGGATTTGAAAGAAGTGGAGTCTGGAAACGAAAAGAAGTTTCTGGAATTCGTTGGTCACAAAGCCAAAAACGGTTGATTTCATCGAAATACGGCGTCGTTTCAACGAACAATCCAGAATCCCCTGGTTTTCCTTTTATTTCAAAAGAAGAGACTAGAACTTTATTTCTCCTCTATAAATTCACTTTGTTTTTTCCTCTCTTCTTCATAAATCAAGAAAACAATCACAAATCTCTCGAAACGCTCTCTAAAGTTCCAAATCTCTCTAGCATTCTCTTTCATTGAATCAAAGATCGTTACGATGGCGGAAGTACAGATGGCTGATGCGGAGACTTTTGCTTTCCAAGCGGAGATTAACCAGCTTCTTAGCTTGATCATCAACACTTTCTACAGCAACAAAGAGATTTTCCTCCGTGAGCTCATCAGTAACTCTTCTGATGTAAGTCTCTCTTAAATCTCTCTGCTCTGTGATTCTTTCGCTTACCTAGTTTCGTGCATGTTGTTTGTTCTTTTGTTCTTGGATCCGTTGATAGTGTTTGTTGGATTCGTAGGTTTAGTTTTGGATACCTATCTTTAATTTTCTAATAGATCGTGATTTGGCTTGTGCATCAAGTTAGTTTAGGATTCTCGATCCTGCTGTGAATTGATAGATTCGTATCTTATATGTTGTAGTTAGATCTGTAATTAGATATGTTGGACGGTTCTTGATCGGAGTTAGTCTTTGATTTATCCTATTGTGAGGATTGTGGTTTTCTGGAGGAAAACTTCTGATTATGTTTTGTAAATATGGATGGTTTTGTAGGCTCTTGACAAGATTCGATTTGAGAGCTTGACCGATAAGAGCAAGCTCGATGGACAGCCTGAGCTCTTCATTAGGCTGGTTCCAGACAAGGCTAACAAGACGCTCTCGATTATTGACAGTGGTATTGGCATGACCAAAGCAGGTAATGAATCTCTGCCTAGTATTTGTTTGATTGGAGTCAAGGTCAGTGTTTGTGCTGTGGTTTGACTCTCTCTTAAATGTATTTTCAGATCTGGTGAACAACTTGGGAACCATTGCGAGGTCTGGAACTAAGGAGTTTATGGAAGCACTTCAAGCTGGAGCTGATGTGAGCATGATAGGTCAATTTGGTGTTGGTTTCTACTCTGCTTACCTTGTTGCAGAGAAGGTTATTGTCACTACAAAGCACAATGATGATGAACAGTATGTATGGGAGTCTCAAGCTGGTGGTTCCTTCACTGTTACTAGGGATGTTGATGGGGAACCACTTGGTAGAGGAACTAAGATCACACTATTCCTCAAGGATGATCAGGTAATGAATCATAGCTTTGAGTGTTTTGGGGGTTGTTTCTTTTCTTTTGATGTTTTGTGTGTTCTTATAAGTGTGTTTATTCCTGCAGCTTGAATACCTGGAGGAGAGGAGACTCAAAGACTTGGTAAAGAAGCACTCTGAGTTCATCAGTTACCCGATTTACCTGTGGACCGAGAAAACCACTGAGAAGGAGATCAGTGATGATGAGGATGAAGATGAACCAAAGAAAGAAAATGAAGGTGAGGTTGAAGAAATTGATGAGGAGAAGGAGAAAGACGGTAAGAAGAAGAAGAAAATCAAGGAAGTCTCTCACGAGTGGGAACTCATCAACAAGCAGAAACCAATTTGGTTGAGGAAGCCAGAAGAGATCACTAAGGAAGAGTATGCTGCTTTCTACAAGAGCTTGACGAATGACTGGGAGGACCACTTAGCCGTGAAACACTTCTCTGTGGAGGGTCAGCTTGAATTCAAGGCCATTCTCTTTGTTCCGAAGAGAGCTCCGTTCGATCTCTTCGACACAAGGAAGAAGCTGAACAACATCAAGCTGTATGTCAGGAGGGTGTTCATTATGGACAACTGTGAAGAACTAATCCCAGAGTACCTCAGCTTTGTGAAAGGTGTTGTTGACTCTGATGACTTGCCACTCAACATCTCCCGTGAGACGCTTCAACAGAACAAGATTCTTAAGGTGATCAGGAAGAATCTAGTGAAGAAGTGTATTGAGATGTTCAACGAGATTGCTGAGAACAAAGAAGACTACACCAAATTCTACGAGGCTTTCTCCAAGAATCTCAAGTTGGGTATCCATGAAGACAGTCAGAACAGGTCAAAGATTGCTGATCTTCTACGGTACCACTCAACAAAGAGCGGTGATGAAATGACGAGCTTGAAAGATTATGTCACAAGGATGAAGGAAGGTCAAAAGGACATTTTCTACATCACTGGTGAAAGCAAAAAGGCGGTAGAGAATTCTCCCTTCTTGGAGAAGCTGAAGAAGAGAGGCTACGAGGTACTTTACATGGTGGATGCGATTGACGAATATGCTGTTGGACAATTGAAGGAGTATGATGGTAAGAAACTTGTCTCTGCAACCAAAGAAGGACTGAAGCTTGAAGATGAGACTGAAGAAGAGAAGAAAAAGAGGGAAGAGAAGAAGAAATCCTTTGAGAATCTCTGTAAGACGATTAAGGAAATTCTTGGAGACAAAGTTGAGAAGGTTGTGGTCTCAGACAGGATTGTGGACTCTCCTTGCTGTCTAGTAACTGGTGAATACGGATGGACTGCGAACATGGAGAGGATTATGAAGGCACAGGCGCTGAGAGATAGCAGCATGAGTGGCTACATGTCAAGCAAGAAAACAATGGAGATTAACCCCGACAATGGTATCATGGAGGAGCTGAGGAAAAGAGCTGAAGCAGACAAGAATGACAAGTCTGTTAAAGATCTTGTCATGTTGCTGTTTGAGACGGCTTTGTTGACGTCTGGATTCAGTCTTGATGAACCGAACACGTTTGCTGCTAGGATTCACAGGATGTTGAAGTTGGGTCTGAGCATTGATGAGGATGAGAACGTTGAGGAAGATGGTGATATGCCTGAGTTGGAGGAGGACGCTGCTGAAGAGAGCAAGATGGAGGAAGTCGACTAAGAGATGAAGAAGTTTATCTTATGGTTCTGAAAACTTCTAATATGTCGAGTTATTCTGAGTTTTAAGGTTTTTCAGAATGTCTTGTCTTTTGTGTGTTAAGAGTCACTTGGACATTTTAGGGTTGGGTTTAAGGTTTGTTATTTCGTTTGGTGCGTCTGTCTAATACTTCTACCAGTTTTTGTTAATGAATCGGCTAAGGAACATTCCTTGTTTCTGAACAAATGCAAGTGTTCTTTGGTGTCCTAAAGTAAGACTTGACTTCCTAAACATCACTGTAAGAAGTATTGACAAGGTGAAAAATGAAGCTTGGGACAAGTAACCTCAAATCTTGGCAAAAGGATCACTTTTAACACCAATAGTTAAAAATCAATGAAACATAATCATAAATTCAACGAAACGAGATCGAAAAGTTAATATTTTCACAAAATCAACTTGTAATCGTTTAAAACTGGTTTGATTTGTCCAATGAGGGAATCATTATTTTTGCAAGCTCAAATGGGAGAGAAAAGATGGGAGGAAAACATAACTTAAAATTGGATGTTTGCTTCAACAACAAAACTAAACTCAGATAGATTATGAAAGATTCCGGAATTTGAATTACACAAGTAAAATTCAAAGCTGAAACAACTCCTCCATGTCCAAGGTCTTACTGTCAACTAAAGAGATATCCTTTTCAAGGCAAACCTGAACCAGATGGTGCAGCCGCGCTGTAACCACCAGCACCACGGCCAAAACCACGGCCACTTCCCTGTTAAACACAAAACAATTCAAAGCAAAAGTAAGAGATTTATGTTCCTTGTAAATCAAATGATAAAGAGAGACTAAAGGTTAATGGTTTATCAGGTTCAGGAGCTCTATGCGAAAGACTACAAGAGTAGCACATTTTATAAAGTTTGTGAGCCAGAGGTAAATAAAAGGCATGGTCAGTGAGAATTTACTTGGAAAGATGGCTGGTAATCTGCTGGAGCTCCACCCTTTTCACCTCCAAATTCACCACCACCACGAGGACCTCCACGGTACGCATCACGGTCACCATACCTGGAACGATCTCCTCCTTCATGGCGAGGTCCCCTGAAATACCAAGAAACCCCAAACCATATCATCAAAATAAATAAAAAACAAAGTTTTTGCCAGACATGAAATGAGTTAAGCAAAGAGTTAATCACCTTGAGCGATCACCAGGTGGACCACCAAATGCACGACCAACAGGCTTAGCTGACTTCTTCAAAGTAGCAGGAACAACATCAGATGGAAGATTAAGATAAGTTCTCAAGAACTCGATTCCTTCATTGGTCAAAAACCAATAGTAATGCATCCACGCAAATGTCTCCCTAACATACTCCTTGGATTTGAAACTCTGCATAAGCTTAATCACTTGCAGGTTCGGGACATCAATCAACGGATGCTTAGCAAGATTGAAATCTTTCTTAGCAAAGCAAACTCCTTCTGCAAAACCCCAAAGATAAACTGATAATCAACACAATGCTCATCTTCTAAGGCAAAGATCATAAACCTAAACTAGTTCCAAAACCACAATGTTCAACGGCATAACCCTAAAAATGATTCAATTCGCTCACAGAAGCTGAAGAAAACAAAGATCTAAGTACAAATTAACGGAGCACGAACCTTTGAAAAGGTACTTGCAGATTTCTTTGCGGTTAGCCTCTGAGATAATCTGCGAGAAAGAAAGAAGAAGAAAATGGTTAAAATTCAACGAAACAACATTCTAACACACCGGAGAATATGATAAGGATAGAGAAATAGATCAAAAGAAGAGCTTGTGTGTACCATTGTATCGGTAGGAGATCTTGCTCGTGCAGAGACGGAACTTCGAGAGAGCAAAAACTAGGGTTTTCACAGGATCAGAGAAGACGATGACTTTATATGCTTTGTTTTGGGCCTTTAATGGGCCTTAATTTTGGGCAGTATCATCATAAGAGGAGGAGACTGAGAAATAATAAACTCAAAATGAAAAACTTTTTCTGTGTGTCTTGCGAATTGAATTAAGAGACATATTATTTAGTTGTGATATTTTTTATCAGGTTAATTACTAATATTTTTATCAAAATTTATTTGATGATAACCATCCTTACAATCCTTCCATGCGTCGTGTATTTATATTTATATACTTTTGATGTTTTTATTAGATCAATTAATAATTTTTCTGCCAATGTGTTTACTATAAAATAAATTACTATATCTGTTTTATTACATAGTTATCTTGTTAAAATAATTTCCAGTTTTATTAATTTCTTTGCTCTGTATTTAAACAAAAAAACTTTTGAGAGATAAATGTAATTTTGTGTTGTCAAGAAAAATGATAAATGTATTTTTGTGTTGTCAAAAAAAATGATAAAAGTATTTTTGTGTCAAAGATATGTTATGAGAAATTGTGACATGCATATATCGGAAGAGATTCTGAAATTAAGAGATAAATGTACTTTTATAGATTATTTCTAAAAAAAATCCATTTTTTCAGTAATATATATATAGGTTGATGAGGAAGCCAGTTTGTAATCACATTCTTGTCCATCATCTTCTTCTCTTCTCCTTCCAAACTTTTTAGTTTTTCAGAAAATGGTTCGTTATGTTTCCTATTGAACCTATTGTTATTTTTCTTAGTAAACCTATGAACAAAATCTTTTACTCTTTATGTGATTATATCATAAATTCACTAAAGCTCTAGTTTTATTTCATTGTTTGCAGTCGATGACGATTGTATTCAAGTATGCAGAATGTCCCGAAAAACAATGGCGAAAAGGATTCAAACTTGCGGCTTGTTTTCCAGGTACACCTACTACACACACCCAACGATTATATTCAACCAAATCAAACCAGTTGTTGTATATAAATCGATTATTATAAATGCGTATAATATTACTTAGACTTACGAATTTTGAACAGTGTGAATGATTGTTGTCATCTTTTTATTTTTAGGAGTTGATGCTCCATGTTGTGGTATCATGCCAAACGTATTTGCTGTAAGGGGAGAAAATATTGATCAAGACAAATTACTGCAGAAATTGAAGAAAATCTTGAAATCTGTTGAAATTCTTGATCACTCACAATACCCTCCACATTATTTTTTTTATCATATCTAATAATGATGTTTATTTTTCTCTTTCTGGTTGGGAAAATAATGATGTTTAATTATGTTTTTATATTCTATAAAAATAATTGGACTTTGGTGTAAGTCTTAAGATATATATGGTCAAATTAAATTATATATTAGTCCATTATAATCCTTTTGTTCAAGAAGATTGATTTTCCTTGGATGCATATTTTCTTATGGTCAAGAGCATGCCACTAAAAAATAGTTTATCCATATTGGTCTACAAATTCACCTTATTTCTTCCTCTATTAACGAATCTATATATAATAGCAAACCCATTTTTTTGGGTCTGCTGATGTCATCTTTTTAATCTAACGGTTGAGGTTAGTTTTTCATTTAATCTTAGGGATGTAGTTTTTTCTCGTAAATTAACTAAAGCAAAAGTCGTGTCTTTTCAATTGCAACATTTTGTTCATGTTCTTTTGTGAAGCATCGCATCTCCATGTTCTCAGTTTTCACCACTTTCCGCTGTGCTTCTTCATCGTCATTTATACATATTGAAACTGTAAAACAATAGTTAATTTTGTACCCTTTTCTGAATCATTTTCCCACGACGGCGCCGTAGTCTCTCTAAACCAATTTCCGACGCAGTCGATTTTGCGCAAACTGAGGCAATGATCCTCTGCTGTAATGTACACTCCCGTCCACGTTTCAATCTATCTCACTTTGGTAAGTTTTAATGTCTTTGCCTCTTTTTATAACTATACAATTGCAGGTCACATAGTAAAACTAAAAACGGCCGTAGATTTACTCAGGCATCGGTTGATTCGTTTTGTCTCGTCTTCTTGATTGTTGTGGGGGTTGATACAGAATTTGATCCAACGATTTAGAAACGCTTAATCTAATTGCCGAAATGCTTAATTAAAGAGGATTAATTTTGGTTACTCAGTTTTAAATCCCTTGATTAGTTCGTATCTAAATTTTAATTGTTTAATTGGACTTGTACGTAAATCTGCTTGAATCAATTATATATCTCCGTTCATAATGGTTGTCCACCTTTCTCATCGTTTTTGTATCACTCAAACTCGGTAAACTTAGATTCATGTCTTCATGTATGTCTCTTGTTAAAATTGTTCTTGTTAGATGTCATTGAATAGATTATTAAAACGACAGTGTAATTACAATTTATTTTTGTGGACAGTAGTGTGACATCATGCATTCAAAATTTTCTACTTTGAGATTTGCTGTTTTGGTTGATTTTATATATTTATGACTTATTGAATAATTGAATTTAGATATGAATATTCGTTGATGTTTTGCGACATGAACTCCAGAAAGAAGTTGATGCTTCTATCAACAAAATGAAGATTCTTATCTTTTCTAAATCCAATCGTCATAATTATTTGTCATTGTAAACCGTTTGTATTTGAATCTGCACTGGAGCACACTTGGAAAGCAAGAACAAGTAAGGTTCACTTTTGAGAACGACACTCACGTGAGGATACTGTATTGGTTACAGAATGCTAATAAATAAGAATGGATTTTTTATAGAACTTGACAAAGAGTTTGATGCAGGCACCAAGTATTATGTAAGCCTCATTCATGTGTGAATGAATTAGATACATAATTGTTGATACATGGAGTATGTTTTAGTCTTTAAAGACGATTTCAAGACACACCACCTCCGAAAGAAAGCATTTTTAGTCTGTTGAAGGTTTATTTGTTCTATTTCACTTTTTTTGTCTATAGTTTCATTGGAACGGAGGTGTTGGGGTTAAAGTTATAATTTGATTGAGTGGTTTGGGTTTCCAGGTTTTCCAAACGAGTCCAATAACAACTAATTCAATTTTCAAAGATTAAGAAAGAAAAAGGTAAAAACGCTAATATATACATGCAAATTTGCTTCTGAATTTTGTTGTCTTTCACATCTCTCTGATTCATTATGTCTCTGATTCTAAAATTCCTTGCTTCGTGTATATATCTTTTCATCCTTCTACTCCTAACTCCGTATACATCTTTTATAATGCTACTCCTTTTTTTATCCCTTTTGTATGGAATATATACTTCAGCACATATTTGTCCTAAAGACAACAATTTGACAAATCTAGTGAAGTTGATATCTTTTGCTACTAATCAATTATGATGACTTGTAGTGATGTTAGGGATGCAAAAATACACCTTTATTTTTTTAACAATCATGGTAAACATTGGTTGTATTGTTTTATTTATTCTTTAAAAATAGCTCTATGTATATTATTTTGTAATAGAAATTCATTATATGGTTTGAATTGATTTTGTAGGAAGTCCATTAGAATTACATATCTAGGTTAGTTTCCACTAAATTCTAAGACAAGTTTATTAGAATATTAAGATTAAGTTCTATAATTTTAAATATATATAAAACATTTTATTAACTTATAGAGGGTTTTCAAATGAGCATGAAAATATAAAGTGCTGAAGAAAATGCAAGACGCATACATGACAATGCAAAATCAACTTCAAAATCAACTTAGCGATACAATCGTTGTTCACATAGTGTTAAATTTCTAGGTTTGAGTTTCTGCAGAATAAATAGACGATGAGAGGAACAAAATATATCATTAGTTGAAACGTTGAACGAAGTTTTTGGGCAGTATAAGTTTTGGCAGTATCATAAGAGAAATAAACTCAAAATGAAAAACTTATTCTGTGTGTTTTGCGAATTGAATTAAGAGACATATTATTTACTATTTAGTTGTGATATTTTTATCAGGTTAATTAATATTTTTATCAAATTTTATTTGATGATAACTATATTTTAATATTTACTAATCAATACTTACAATCCTTCCATGCGTCGTGTATTTATATTTAAGATATATTAATGGTTTATATACTTTTGATGTTTTTAGCACATCAATTAATATTTTTCTGCAAATGTGTTTACTATAAAATAAATTACTAGATTTTTTTATTACATAATTATCTTGTTAAAATAATTTCCACTTTTATTAATTTATTTGCTCTATATTTAAACAAAAAATACTTTGGAGAGATAAATATATTTTTGTGTTGTTTGAAAAAAATGGTAAATGTATTTTTGTGTCAAAGATATGTTATGAGAAATTGTGACAAATATCGGAAGAGATTGTGAAATTAAGAGATAAATGTACTTTTATAGATTATTTCCCAAAAAAAAAAATCATTTTTCAGTAATATATATAGAGGTTGATGAGGAAGCCAGTTTGTAATCACATTCTTGTCCATCATCTTCTCTTCTACTTCCACACTTCTTAGTTTTTCAGAAAATGGTTTGTTATATTTCCTAGTAAACCTCAAAATATCTTACTTTTTTTTTATGTGATTATATAATGAATCACTAAAACTCTAGTTTTATTTCATTGTTTGCAGTCGATGACGATTGTATTCAAGTATGCAGAATGTCCCGAAAAACAATGGCGAAAAGGATTCAAACTTGCGGCTTGTTTTCCAGGTACACCTACTACACACCCAACGATTATATTCAACCAAATTAAACCATTTGTTGTATATAAATCGATTATTATAAATGCGTATAATATTACTTAGATTTGCAAATTTTGAAGAGTGTGAATGATTGTCATATTTTTATTGTTAGGAGTTGATGCTCCATGTTGTGGTATCATGCCAAACGTATTTGCTGTAAGGGGAGAAAATATTGATCAAGACAAATTACTGCAGAAATTGAAGAAGATCTTGAAATCTGTTGAAATTCTTGATCACTCAGAATACCCTCCACATTATTTCTTTTATCATATCTAATAATGATGTTTAATTATGTTTTTATATTCTATAAAAATAATTGGACTTTGGTGTAAGTCTTAAGATATATGTATATGGTCAAATTAAATTATATATTAGTCCATTAAAATCCTTTTGTTCAAGAAGATTGATTTTCTTTTTTTTTTTTTTTTTTTTTTTTTTTTGAACAACGAAGATTGATTTTCTTTGGATGCATCTTTTCTTATGGTCAAGAGCATGCCACTAAAAAATAGCTTATCCATATTGGTATACAAATTCACCTTATTTCTTCCTCTATTAACGAATGAAAACAAAAGCTAAGACAACTCTATTAAGAGATTTGTCTCCCATCAAAGAGACTGATACATGCTTTAACAAAAGCTAAAAACAAATTTGCGAGAAGGAATGGTATCTAACTTATGATAATAATACACTGTACATATACCATCCTTAACCCAAAAGACGTATATTTATACCATTAACAATAACTAAACCCTCTCAATCTCAGCTTCATCTTCTTCATATGTACAAACTACAAACAAAAACTCACAACAGAATCTCTATTCAATAGCCATCTGGTTGTTGGCTCATCTGAGACACTTTTCATAATTCTCCTCTTCTATTAAACTTCATGTAGAGATTTCAGGTGGGTCTTTGTTTAAGGTTTTATTCACTCCACCATGATCAGTTGCTGTCTCAGATCCGATATCATAAGACGAAAGAAGCCGTCTCTGTTGTTTTTGAAATCAATAAGTGTCTTGAGGTTAGTTATGATACAGGGTTTCAAGTTAAGATTGACTAGGAGTTTGTGGAGTAAAATACTTACATGATCCTCAAAGTCAGGACTAGACAAGTTGATGGATAGATTTCTCATCAATAGTAACACCTGTTTGGTGGGGGCAAACAAAGGAAAAAATAATTAGTTTTAACCATTTGTTCCATTGGACCGACGTGGTTTCAATTAAGGTTGATGTAAAACTGAAGAGACACGAAACGTACTGTTTCAACATCTATGGGGTCCATCTTCTTTAGCTTTTGTAGATGATTACTTGCATATGGGTCAAAAACACTTCCAATGAAGCCGTATACTTGGGCAAAGTCCGGTAAAACTGAAACAAAGAAAGAGGAACTGTCTAGTAAAAAATGGTAAATATGGTACAAACAAAAAGATATATAGGAGAAGAATGCTTACCTCTTAATGAATGGCCAACATTTCCCTGGTCACTTGCATCCCTGTTGGATCGTGGTCTTGGAGTATTTTCAGAACTACTAGAACAATTGTTATTAGCTCCTGCTCCTGCTGTTTCCATCAGAACGTGGAACAAAAATATGTTTCATTTAGTAAAATTTGTAAAGGAGATTATATTAAGAGAGTACTACAATTGCATAATGCTTGTAGATGAGAATAGAACCTTTTGGTAGGGGCGTGAAGCTAATTGTTTGCGCATTATTTGTCCATGGAGCCGCGGCAGCAGTGGTTGGAGAAGTCATCAGCATTGAAGAAGACTCGGGCCTAAACATAAAACTTGGGTCATTTGGTTCAGATGTTGACTTGAATGATCCTGGTACTTGAGGTTGCACTGTACATTGCCAAAGAAATGCATCAATATAGTTTTTCAGTAAGTAAACAACAATACAACATCAAATAATTTTTTTGCAGTAGTTATAACGTACCATTCTTGTGAGCCTTCTGAGGATATGGATGAGCGGCTTTCCTTTTAGGTCGAGGAGGAGGGAGATGTTCACCCGTCCCACTCTTTTGTACCTTAAGAAAATACTTCTGAGCATGACTTCGTATCTGCGGTATTAAAGGAGTCCGTATAAGAAGGCATAATAGAGCTCAACAAGCTCACTTGTCTAATGCAAAAATATCTACAGGTAACACTTGATAAAATCTTATGGTGATCAGTGACAAAAGCATGTGACGCTCTTGCTCCTAATATCATTTTCAGACAATAAAGTTGTTTTAAAAGAACACTTTGTGGAGATATCAAATGAGAAGAAACAACCTCAATCCATAGTAACACTGAGGGCCCAAAAGAAAAATGACAGAATTAAACAACTAGAGTAGGCGAAAAAACAAAGTAACTCAGAAGATATTTCTTCTTTTTACTGTACCTGAATCACTGTCTTTGACCCAATAAAAGCTTCAATCTTCTTCCAATCTCTATCAAACCTAAAATGATAAAACACAAGCACAAGAGATATCAGATCAACCACCAGAAACCTGAATATAGGAGATATCTAATCCTTACCTAAGATTGTACGCATTACAATACACAGTGGAATTAACAATGAACAGTACAATCATAGCCTCCACTAGAACTACTCCAAGACCTTTCCCACTATATATCAACCTTAGTACTTCAATTACTCCCTTACCATTGTTCATAGACTGATACAAGAAAGACAAAAAGCATCTCATTGAACCCTCTTCACCTACACAAATAATTTCCATCGCTGCTTCCTCAATAGCTATTACACAATTTCAAGACAGTCATACTCATTTTTCGACATCTTGATCTTCTCAATACTTATCAAACGTCTAATTCAATAAAATGTGAATACATAGACAAATCTATCTGCACTAGTCCAACTCTCAATTCCAATTCTATATCCCAAGAGCAATCTAATTCCAATGGTTCAATACATTACAATTCAGAATCTATTGAAACCTAAATTGCACATTATCCCAATTAAACCCTAATTAACCAAAAATTGAAGCTAATCCTCCCCAAATCGAATCTCAAAATAGCTAAATCCCAAAGAGAATCATAACCATTAACGAGAAATGTCAAAGCTAAAAATGATTAAAAACTCACAATTGAAGAGCTTCAAGGAATTTATCATGCTCAGGCTCAGTCCAGCTCTCTCTAGACTTAGTAATAGTATAAGGCTTCCTAATCTTCTTACTTAAATCCTCCTCCGAAGAAGAAACCATCGCCGTCGCATCCGCCACAGTCACGGCGGTAGAAGAAGTCGTCGGTGAAGAAGAAACGGCGGCGGTAAAGGAAGGTCCGAGACCTGGAACATTCATACTAGTCGGATCCAAGAAATATCCGTCAGAAGGATTCGGATTTCTAGAGACCATGAACAAATTTGTTTCTTTGCTTTATTTGCTCTGTTGGGTTTTAAAAAGCTGTGTAGAAGAGAAAGGAGAGAAAAATGTGGCTTATGAGAAAGAAGACGGCAGAGAGATTTATTAAATATATATAAAAATGTATTTTTATAAGCTAGAGTTTTTATGTGATGAAAGAAACTATTCTTGTGATCGTTTTTGAGGTCGGCAAAATAGCCTTGTGACCTAATATAACGTGCCACGTATTTGGAACTTTGTAATAAAAATTTCCATTTATGTTTTGTATCCGTTTATACCCAAAAAAGGTCTTTTTTTTTTTTTCTGATTGTTTTTTATTTGGGTTTAGGTAAAGTTTTTTTCTTTCTAATTGTCCAAATTTTATGGATTGTGGAGCCTTTAAAGTTTGAACTAATGGGCAAATGGGTATATTTAGCCCATTATGAAACATCAATATGTCCATCTATTTTCGTTTAGTAGTTATTTTCGTTTACGGTACTACTAGTCTTAATTAAATTTTGTTTAGTAGTTTTTGTAATATTAATCTCAAATCTGGGCTTTTTTGACTATTGGGCCAAATCGGAAAAAGCGAGAGGAAGCCCAATAACTAGTAATGCCGGGAAGCAGTTACAAAGTAGTTTTTGTCTTAATGTTAGCGCAATCACCAACGCTTCTCTTTCCAAGTGGTGGCGTGATTTTTTTTGGTTTGAGATTGGTTTATATATACTAGATAAGAACCAGCTCGCCCATATAGCTTATGGGACATTTCACTCAACACTCGTTCAAAACATTCCATTATCATCATTACCAATATAATCACCATATTAAATAGACAGCATCTAAATTCTAATTAGATGAGTTTTATTTTTCATATTAGAACGTTGTGATTCCTCATACTTTCACAAATTTTCTTATTAATGAATATATGTTAAGGTTTACTAATAATCTGAAGCTGAAACATGCGTAATAACAAAATCTATATTTTACAAATACAAAGAACATTTGTAAACATGGTAGCAGCCGTAGATAACATAATTTGATAGAATTATTGTACGTGTACGTATGTCCCCCACGACGTAAAAAACTAGATGAACACAAGTTTTTCCGAAATTAATTTTTGCAAATAGAGTTTGTTTCAATCGATTCATAATACACCCACATCTTCTATAATCTATACATTTTTTTGTTTAATTTGGTGGCAATCCTTTACAGTGTTGAGTTTATTCACCTCCTTTCAAGTTTCTATTGAACCATTCTAATTGTTTATCATGCATATATAACAATTAACAACACAACGATTAAATCATGAATTATATATACTAAATAGATATTTGATTCCTATCTTTGACGAGGTTGAGTAGTTCTTTATTATACCATCAGAAGATTGATTTAATCGCTCTTGTTATCTTATATAGACGAGATAATAAAAGACAAAAGATCTCACGTATATGCATAATTATAACACCGTATCAGTTGAAGCTACTAATTAAAGTACTAAACTAAAGAGGCGTACCAAATTGACTATTTTAGTTTCTACCTTCGATGGCTTGACTTAATCATTTCTTGAAGCAGAGATTGAAGGAGCAAAATCGAAACAGAGAAATGAGGTTGATGATGTTCACCTATGGAAGTGTCGGGCTGGTTTCAAACGCAAGTTCATAACATGTGAAACGTGGAGACTTATTCGAACCGAGAAACCTGCTTGTGAATGGGCAAAAGCCGTGTGGTTTTCGCAAGCCACACCAAAGTTTGCGTTCATAACTTGGTTAGGAATGCATAATAGACTTCCTACGGGCGACCGGATGTTGAAATGGAATCAAGGGGCAGACACTTCTTGTGTTTTCTGTCAAAACCCGGTGGAGTCAAGGAATCACATTTTCTTTAACTGCAGCTACTCACATCAGATTTGGAAAACACTTACTAAAGGGCTCCTTGGGAACCACTTCACATCAGATTGGGAACTACTTAGATCGTTAATCTCCGGCACTGCTCTTGAAAAACGCTACTTGTTGCTCCTAAGATACTCGTTTCAAGCCACGGTTCACTCCATATGGAGAGAACGCAACAATCGTAGACACGGTGAAGACCACATCCCAGCTCCTCGCCTTGGCCAAATGATAGAGAAAACCATTCGGAACAAGATCTCTCTCCTCCGCTGCTCGGGGAATCAGAAGTACCAAGACCTCCTCATTATTTGGTTCTCTACTCGAACTTAAGTTTGTAAACAAATGCCAAATCTATCACCTTCAAAACTGAAGCACTTGATGTAACACTGGTTTTTTTGATGAATAAATTTTACATTCATTCAAAAAAAAAAAAAAAAAAATCATTTCATATTCGCAAATTCAAGACAAAAGATATGTGTGTATATATATGGGGGGAAACAAAGGTTTATGAGAAAAATACGAGTTTGAATTAGTATTAATTTACATATCATCCCTCTCCAATCATCAAGCTTTCTATATTTTCCGAAAATGCCGGTACGTCTTTTCTTTTAGTTACTTTATATTTTCAGAAAACAAAAGTTACTACTTATACACAAAGAACTGTCTAAAGCTTCAAATTCAAATCTTTGCAGGAGAAAGTGGTATTCAAGTTGGAAGTTTTTGAGGAAAGAATCAAACGGAGAGCTATGAAAGTTGTATGTGACTTTCCAGGTATAATAATATAATATGTACAAATCAATGTTTATATATAAGTAATTTAATCTATTTAGGCTTTGATACAAATATTTAAGCAATAATGTTTGTTGTTGTTAGGAGTTACTTTGATAGACGTGAAGGAAAAAGGTAAACTAAAGGTGAATGGAGAGTTTGATAAGTTTGAAATGACAAAGAAACTGAAGAAGGTATATGAATTTGTTGACATTATCGCGGTTGGACCGGATGGAGAACCAGCGAAAAATCAGAAGGTGGTTAAAAAGCCTGAACCAAAAGTGAAGAAAGCACCATCTTACCGTGGTTGGAATTTGGGTTTCTTTAAGTAATCGATTTGAAGTCGTGATCGGTTTGGTTTCCATGGACCATTGTATTCTAGTAATATTTCATCTCATTTTCTGAAAAAAATGTTTGTCCGTTATATGTAATAATTATGTGGTGCTTATATTCATATTGGCATTCTACCATCTTTTGTTAACCTTAAGTTTTGATCATCCAATTGACAACAACATAAACAAATCTGTCTTCTGAATTTTCTATGTTAAGTAAAAGAGTCACATTTGGAACAAGATCACACTTCTTCGCTGCTCGGGGAACGAAAAGTATGCAGAGCTTCTCATGTTTTGGTTTTCTACTCAAACTTAAGCTTGTATTTTAAAACAGAGTCTTCAATTAACTCGAAACTGATGCACTTGTTGTAACACCGGTTTTCTGATTGAATAAATTTTACATTCTTTCGAAAAAAAAAAAAAAAAAAGTCACATTTGATCGTATTTCATAAGCAACACTTAATTCTTATCACCAGCAACTAAATGCTCAAATTAATCCTGGCCAAAGTGTCTAAAAAAGTAAAAAGTTAGTCAATTGATATAGTATTGTTATCATTCAACTTCGTTCCAAGATAACCACACTTATTCCTTCTAATTCGTTTCTAGTATATATCGTCAATAATCTAGCCAATTGAACTCATCATTGAGCCGTCATATTATTATATCACAAGTGTTTCTTCTTAATAGACTTTGTTTTTTGCGACATACAATAAAATTCATTAAGCCCTGTATTTCTGTCGGTTTTCTTAAATAATAAATACAAATATAGTTTAGAAGATTCGTTAGAGCTACTAACTTCTGTTACATTAGGATCATCATAACTTATATTTTCATGATATTCATCACCGTTTATTGTTAGTAAATTCATGGAAATACATAGAGAATAATTGTGACTTTGTGATTCACCAAAGCATGTATTTATAGATCTTCATCAACAACTAGTACTAGTAATAGAATTGAAACTGTTGCATCGACGAATATCTGAATAATCAAAAGGATGAAATTGTGTAGTAAAAAATTATTTGTTAATCAATACATGTGGTACCAATAAATTCACATAAATTTAGAGAAAATATTTTATCCAAAAAGAATGAATGTTTTTTTCTTCTTCTAAATATTTAATCTTTTTTATAGAGTTAGTAAATGAAAGAGTCGATGTCTGAAGACCATTATTGTCTGCTGGGTGGACCGAATACACATATGGAATTGATGTTCTTCGAAGAAACTTTGAGGTTCTTTCGTATATTCTTTACGTCTTCAGTTTAATAGTTTCTTAATTATATTATAGAGTTAACGAAAAAACAATATCGTATATATATTTTACTATAACACGGTATTAGTTGAAGCCACTAAAGTAAGAGACCATGCCACCTTCAATTCTATTATTTAGAAAAACTTTCTTTTGATAATATTCATTCATTTAGAAAGACTTTAACTTGATTCAACTTGTTTCATTCTACCTTTAGTCCTTTCTTATTATACAAAAAGACTCAAAACTGTTTGTATTGGTCTCAATGTAAAAAAATGACTATTTTGTTTTATAATTCCCTATGGACTATGGTTGGACCTAATTAATCATTACTATATTCACTAGTTACAAACAAAACATTGTATAAAATGGGGAAGCAAAGGGTTACTAATGTGCAATCTGCGAAGTTACAACCATATTCCTTCACTCTCCAATCTTTTTAAGAATCCAAAAATGCCGGTTTACTTTTTTTTTTCTTTTCTTTTTTTTTTCAGTTTCTTAGATTAGTTTTAAGCAATTAAATTTCAATGGTTTAATATCATCTACGGTAGGATTTTTAATATAGTTATGGCTTATACAATGAACTGCTAATAATTTGCAGGAGGAGACAGTTGAATTCAAGATGGATGTTTCTGATGAAAACATCAAACGGGAGGCTATGAAAATTGTCTGGATGTTTTCAGGTACACCAACACAAATCTATGGTTGTGTTAGTGAAACCAAATAAATCAATAAGTAATTTCATATATTTAGGCTAAGAAAAATGAAGCAATAATGTTTGTTGTTATTAGGAGTTACTTTCGTAGACATCAAGGAAAAAGGTATACTAAAGGTCAGGGGAAAATTTGATAAGATTGAAATTGGGAGGAAACTACATGAGCTAGATAAAACTGTTGACATAATCAACCCATTGGGAAAACCGGGGCAATATCGCATTCCGAGTTTAACTACAGTCTACAGTTATTTTACCCCAAAAATACAGGTTCGTTTTTTCAAATTTTCAGATTATTTTTAAGCAATTAAACATTTAATGGTTCATATTTGGATTTAATAAAATTGTTACTTGTACCATGAACTGCAATTTTGCAGGAGGTAGTTGTATTCAAGTTTAAAGTTCTTGATGAAAAACTGAAACGTGATGCTATGGAAGTTATCTGGGAGTTTTCAGGTACACCACCAACACAAACGACAAACCTATGGTTATATTAAACCAACTGAATGAATTATGGCTCGTTATTCTGTTTACGAAATTTTAATCTATTTAGTTTTTTAATAAAGCGTTACTGTTTTTTGGTTATTAGGAATTACTTCGGTTGAGGTGAAGAGAGTTGATCGACTAGAGGTGAAGGGAGGAGAATTTAACAAAATCGCAATGTCGACGAAGCTAAAGGGCATAGATGAATCTGTTAGCGTTTTTATCAAGGCTGGACCAGATGGACAAGTTGATGTGACAAACTTTAACACCAACTCTCTGCGAACAACTTTACGTGTTCCTGCCCCTGTACCTGTTCGTGTGCCTGCCCCTGCGCCTCCGCCTGCTCCTGCTCCTGCTCCTGCTCCTGCTCCTGCTCCTGAGCCTGTGTCTGCTTATGCGCACAGGCGTCTTCAAGTGCCTGTAAAAACTTCAATTTGGACTAGGTGCTTTCGACCAATTTCCCGGCGACTTTGTCCATGAAATCAGTCACCGGAATGACGGGATATTTTGGAGTCATTGAATTCCTTAGTTTGTAATGTATCATTATAAGATAGCTTATTTACATGTCAAAATCAAAGTTAAATACAATGAGATATGCGTGTAAAAAATGGCTAGATTGAAAAGCTAATAAAACTTTCCAAAATTGACTAATTGTCAAAATCCACTATTACACCGCTGGAGACCTTCTCGTGAACTTTGTAGTGAAATGAGGATTGATTTATAATGACAATTCTCAAGAAAAGTGATGTATATGCTTCCATTGTTGCAATAAATAAAAAACAAGTTGATTATGTGGTCGAGTCCTCAAATTTTTGGCATGAAAGATTAGGATATGTAAATTATGAGTAACAAAGACTAATTAATCTGAACCTAATCCCAAAGTGAAAAATTAGTAAAGACAAATGTGAAATATTCATTTAGGCGAAACTCAAAAAAACATTACCACCATGTTGAACCAACAAACCGAACCTTTAGGTTTAATACATACATAGAAGAGTATCTAAAATGCTGTTACATATATATTTGTTATGTAATAAAGATGAAGTTTTTTGGAGAAGTCAAAGAATATAAAAAAATCAAAGTTGGAACGTCATTTTAACTGAACCCTTGTGCACAAAACAAGCGTTAGAGAACGCCGATGAAACGTAGACTATCCTGATAACAAAAATAAACCACTCTATTATGGATCGATTTTTCGATGATGCGAATAAGGTGAGATTTTTGGCTGGTTCATGCGGTTGTGCCGTCTCTCATTAGTTTTCTCCAAAAATAATATATTGTTGCCTGAAAAGCCAGCAAGCAAGTTATATGCAATAGTAACAAGGCGGTGGAATGTTGCCTCCCAAACTTGGTCGGAGAAACTGAACAAAGAAATTGGGCCTTGTTTTTCTCAATCCTTTTGTTTATATGATCTATATCCATGAGAAATCTGAGAAACACAAGTATTTGCGCAAAAATATATATGATATGAGTCCATTTTATCAAAATCGATTTATAGAACATCCTAATTTATCTTCTATACTGTATTTTATGCTGTTTTAATTTTCTTGGGAATCCTTTTCCACCTCCCTTAAATTCTTTTTTCAGCTAATCCACACTATACAAAACATGTCTATGACTCTATGCTTTAATGTTTTTTTTTTTTTGAAATTTAATTATGAAAAATTTGGCATTTCATTTCCTAGCTTCTAAGAAATTGTGATGTTCTTTCTTATATTATAGCGATAAGGACAAAAAGATAATGTATAACACAACACGCTGTTTTGATTCTACTAAAGTAAGAGACCAGGCCACCTTCTAATCATCTATTATTTAGAAAGACTAAACTAGACTCAACATGTTTTGATTCTACCATATGTTTATTATTTAGAAAGACTCAAATTGTTTGTATTGGTCTTGTTGTACAAAATTGACTATTTTCTGTTATAGTTACGTTCAAGTGACTGGACCTAGTCATTACTATATTCACTAGTTACAAACAAAATATCGCATAAATATACGGGGAAGCAAATGGTTATTGCAATCATATTCCTCTGCGTTTATCTCTCTTCACTTTCCAATCTTTTTTAACATTCCCAAAATGCAGGTTCGTGTTTTCCCATTTTCACAACAGTTTAAGCAATTAAAATTTCAATGGTTAAGTTTTATATTATTTACGGTAGGAATTCTGTAGAAATATACACGCTAATATTTATATGTATATAATTATTGCTTATACCAATAAACTGGTAATTTGCAGGAGGAGACAGTTGAATTCAAGATGGATGTTTCTGATGAAAAGATCAAACGGGAAGCTATGAAAATTGTCTGGATGTTTTCAGGTACACCAACACAAATCTATGGTTGTAGTATTAATGAAACTAAATAAAGCAATACGTAATTTAATATATTTAAGCTTGAAATATTGAAGCAATAATATTTGTTGTTGTTAGGAGTTACTTTCGTAGACATCAAGGAAAAAGGTATACTAAAGGTGAAGGGAAAATTTGATAAGATGGAATTGGGGAGAAATCTACAAGAGATATATAACTCTGTTGACATAATCAACCCAACGAGAAAAGCAGGGCAAAATCATATTCCGGGTTTGAGTACCGTCTACAATTATCTTACCACTCCAAAAATGCAGGTTCGTTTTTTTAAAGAAATCAAAATTTTAATGGATCTTTATTATCAAGTTTTACCGTAGGAATTATAGATTCTAGATTTAATAAACTTATTACTTATACCATGAATTACTATTTTGCAGGAGATACTTGTATTCAAGTTTAAAGTTCTTAATGAGCGCATCGTACGGGATGCTATGGAAGTTATATGGGAGTTTCCAGGTACACCAACACAAATCCATGGTTATATAAAACCAAATAAATCAATGATAGATTGATAGTAAGATAATTATTTACATGATTTTAATATGTTTAGGCTAGAAGAAGTAAGGCATTAGACCATCTCCATCCATCAGACACTGTGTGGGTGTCTCAAAAATATTATTTTAATCATTTTATAATAAATAAATTATTTATTTAAATTATAAATTATAAAAAAAGAAACGTGTCTACCCTTTCTCCTACTTTTTTTATTATTTTTTATTTTTTTAATCTTGAGACATTCCTAAAGACACTATTGTTGGAGATGCTCTTAATGTGTGTTTTTGTTATTAGGAGTTACTTCCGTAGAGGTCAAGGGAGATGACAATCAACTAGAGGTGAATGGAGGAGAATTTAGTAAAATTGTAATGGCAGCGAAACTCAAGGACATAGATGAATCTGTTAGCTTTATCATCAAGGCTGGACCAGATGTAGAGGCACCCAATAATGCAACCTCATATGGTACAAATTCTAAGATCAAGGATGCTCTATCAGCTTTCCGTGCGCCTAAGCCTGCGCCTCCGCCTCCGCCTGAGCCTACGTATGCGCGTGGGCGTGGAAAAAGTTTTAACCATGATCAATTAATTATACCACAGCAGCCAATCCTCAACGCTGTTGCTGCGGGTGTACGTAACTTTATGTATAAACCAAACCCGAATCAGCTTGCTGAGATCAATTGGGGGAAAAAGCCAAAACCTGAAGTCAAGCATCAGGAGCAAGGAGGAGGATTATTTGGATACTTTGGTAAGAAGCAACAACCTCAAAAGGTAAAACACGTCTGTGAAATCCCAAAACCACAGTCTACCGCAAGTACATCAAAAAAAGGTACAAACACAGAACTCAGGTGTATTTTCTGTCTGGTTGATTAGATTTCCTCTAATAGGATAAACTTGAGGTATGATTGGTTTGAGCTCCATGGACTAATCATGTCTTGACTAGAATGCCATCTCATCTTCTATTTTTTTCGTTTTGTATTTTTTATTTCATTTTATATTTTTTTAATTTTTTTTGTTTTATATTTTTTCCTTATATATATAATTTTTTTTAAATTTAAATTTTTTTTGTTTTGTATTTTTTTCGTTTTATATATATATATATATTTTTTTTTCTTAATTTTTTTTTTCGTTTTCTATTTTTTTCGTTTTATATATATATTTATATTTATATATATATATATATATTTTTTTCGTTTGGTATTTTTTTCTAATTTTTTATTTAGTTAAATGATTATATGTTAATTAGTTTATTTTAATAGAATTGAAAATAAAATGGGTATTTGGTCTTTTAACACAAAATTTGTGTTATTCTAGTAAACCACAATATTTGGGTGTTAATCTAGTTATTTTTCCCAAGATTTGGGTCAAACTAGGTAAATTTCAGTATATTATATTGTTTTTTTAACCTTAGTTATTTGTGTTTAAACCATCTCATGCAGAAGGAGAAACACAAAGTTTAACCTCATCACTAATTACGGGTTTAAGCACTATGAATCCCTTTCAATCCAAAACACAAAACAGTCAGATGATGTCCTCACAATCGAGTGGAACCACAAGAAACCAGTATTCAACACGAAAGGGAACTTAATCTACAACGCAAGGAAGGACAGATGATTCTATTAATTATCTAATAGATTCTCTAATCTAAGTCGAAAGTACTGAATCGTGTGTCGAATTTTCAGTATAGATGGGATTTTACTATAGGACAGTTGAGCTCCTTGGACAATCATGTGTTCTGGACTATAATTTCATCTCATCTTCTAAACTAAAAAGTTTGTATCCTTATTTGTTGTGGTGTTTATTACATATTTGCATTCTATTGTTTTTGTTAACCTTAAGATTTGATCATTCAATTTGTGTTTGGATGGAGTGATATCGTTTTTGTTAACCTTAAGCTTATATATATCATTATAATCATTTATTGAGAATTTAATTAACTAAATCAAAAAGTTTTGTTAATGGCATTAGTGTATTAGCTAAGTGTAATTACGTGAATTCATTAATGGAATTTCAAATTTTGTTTTGAAATTGGTAAAAACTCATTGAAAGGAATCGTCCATTATGTTGTAAGCGGTCTAGGCGGTCGCCTAGGCCCCGACTAGGCGCTAGGCTCTGATTCGACGCCTAGATAACCGCCTTGACCGCCTAAAATTACATAGATCTTGTTTTAATGTATTTTTTCAATTTCAATTAGAGTTTTATTTATATATATAGTTATAAATATTTATATATTATTTAATATAAATATAAATAAATATTTTATCTAGTTTTTGTTTATAATTTCATAATTTTTAGTTTTATATTGATATTTTATATAACTTTTATATATAATATCATATTTATAATGTATTATGTTATAAACGTCTAAACCGCCTAAAAAATCGCCTAGGCCCCGATTAGGCGTTCTAGGCGCTAGGCACTGGGTCACCGCCCGCTTAGCGCCTAGCGCTTTCTTGAACACTGGTTGTAACCAATCGTCAATTATGTCTGTCATAATTATTTTTATTTTTGTTAATAATACCTCTCTTCATCTGGCTACTTTCCTCAAAGGACATTATTTGAATATTACAATGCAAAGCGGGAAGATGAAAATGTTGTAAAAAGATGCAAGTAGTGGAAAGTTTCTAGAAACTCTTGTGAAGCAATAAAAAGCAACGCGAACCGGTCTATTGGACATTCTACCGGCAAAAAGGGTCTATAGAAATATAGAAATTGGACAATGGACATTCTACCGACACACATAGGGTTCACACACCGGTTTCATGAATATTCAATAAATCTTATATGTCTAACCATATTCCGTATAAAGAGATTGGGCCTTAGATTAGTTTTCTCCTCTTCTTTTTATGATCGTATAGCTTAGTTTTCTCCTCTTCTTTTTATGATCGTATACGTTGATCTATATCAGACTATGAAAAATTAGAGTAACATAAGTATTTGCGCGAATATCTATATGAATCCAGTTTATAAAGATCGATATAGATAGATAACATAATCTTCTGTCTTAAGCTGTTTTAATTTTCTTGGAATTCCTTTTGCACCTTCCTTAAAATTTCCCTTCAACTATCCAATGTATAAAACATCTCGAATGTTTTTATTTTTCTGACTTTTATTATAACAAATTGCATATTTCATTTCCTAGCCAAATTCCAAGACAAAGTGAGGTTCTTTCGTATTAACCAGTAAAAACAAATATATATCGCATATTTACTATATATAACACGGTGTTAGCTGAAGCCACTAAAGTAAGAGCCCATAGTCTATAACCATCTATTATTTAGAAAGACTAAACTAGACTCAACTTGTTTATATTCTACCATCTATTATATAGAAAGACTCAAATTGTTTGTTGGTCTTGATGTGCAAAATTGACTATTTTCTTTTATAGTGCTAGTGGCTGGACCTAATCAATACTATATTCACTAGTTACAAACAAAATAATCGTATAAATATCAGGGGAAGCAAAGGGTTATTTTGCAAGCTGCGAGGTTCCAATCACATTCCTTTACGTTTTCTCTCTTCACTCTCCAATGTCCAATCTTTATAACATTCCGAGAATGCAGGTTCGTTTTTTTTTTCCAGATTAGTTTTGAGCAAATTAAATTTCTATGGTTTTAATGGTAAGATTTCTGCAGACACATACAAGGAAATATTTGTATATATATATATATTTACGTAAAACTATGAACTGTTAAATTGCAGGAGGAAACAGCTGAATTCAAGTTGGATGTTTCTGATGAAAACATTAAAAGGAACACAATGAAAATTGTCTGGATGTTTCCAGGTACACCAAAACAAATATATTGTTTTATTAATAAAACCAAATAAATCAATACGTAATTTAATATATCTAAGCTTGAAATACTGAAGGCAATAATATTTGTTGTTGTTAGGAGTTACATTTGTAGACATCAAGGAAAAAGGTATACTAAAGGTGAGGGGGAATTTTGATCAGACTGAAATGGGGAAGATACTATATTATGAGATAGATGAATCTGTTGACTTCATCAATCCAACGAAAAAATCGGAAAACAATCAAATTCCGGTTTTGGCTACAGTCTACAATTATTTTAACACTCCAGAAACGCAGGTTAATTATTTTTTTCAATTTTCAGATTATTTTTTGAAGGAATTAAAATTTCAATGGTTATATATTATAATCTACTGTAGAAATATAAAGTGCATACATATGTATAAAATAAAATTATTACTTATACCATGAACTGCTAATTTGCAGGAGCTAGTTGTAGTTGTATTCGAGTTTAGAGTTCTTGATGAACGTATCATACCGAAAGCTATGGAAGTTATTTGGGAGTTTCCAGGTACATCAACAAAAATCTGTGCCTATGTTTTTTTTTTTTTTGAACAGAATTTATGGCTAAGTTATTTAAACAAAATAAATCAATGACGGTACGTAGGATATTCAGTTTCTATAAAGAATTCAATCTATTTAGTTGTTTAAGAAATTAAAGCATTAACCCATATGTGTTTGTTATTGTTAGGAGTTACTTCGGTAGAGGTCGAGAATGATTTTTATCTAAGGGTTAAGGGAGGAGAATTTAATCAATTGCTCATGACGATGCAACTAAAGGACATAGATAGACATGTTAAGATAATACCGCATGGACAAGATGTAGAAGCAGAGCCAAAAAAGCAATCCGATGTCGGTAGCTCGAAGTTGCAACCGGGGCAAGATATAGGAAAGAAAAAGATGCACGGATACGCCTACGGTGGTGTGGCTGCGCCTCAGCATGATCGTTTTAGAAAACAACAAGATATTAACCAAGCAAAGCAGCCGGTATTTTACGACGATTGGCTCTTAGAGAATCAGAAAGAACCAGCTTATGGTGTGTATGCGCAAGCGCATGGACCTTTTAACCAACAACACGGGATTGAGCAAGCAAATCAGCTGCCAATCTATGGAGATGCACAGGCGCGTGGATTGATGGATAGACAAAATGTGAAAAAAATCCTCCAGCCGCAACAAAAAGGAGGCTATGTTGCACCGAACCATGGTGTGAAGAAGCGACAACCTGATCAAGTAGTGAAGAAGAAAAATCAAGAAGCAGGATTTTTTGGAAATATGTTTGGTTTTAACAAGCAACAACCTCAGGTCAATCAGGAATTCGGAGGCAAACGTGAAAACCAAAATGCTGTGCTCTTCGTTCCGGAAAAAAGAATAGGTCCAGATGGAAAATATCATATATATAAGGATGCATTTGGTAATATCTTATATCCCTTTGCCGGTAGCTCAAATGGGCCAACATCGAAAAAAGGTACATCACAAAACTCGGGTGCTTGTATGATTGTATCAACATCGAAAAAATATGTTTATTACATATTGGCATTCTTTCTTTCATTTTTTGTTAACCTTAAAGATCTATCTAATGCAGAAGGGGGAACATCACTAGCGGGAACAACAGGTTCCAGAGGATCCACTTCAAGTTTCAAGACAACAGAGTTTGGCTCAAGCAGTACGCGGAATCGCTCTAGCTTCTCACGGTCAAGCAGTGCGACGGATCTATCTCAATCCAGACTATCAAGCAGTATGGCGTACGCTTACTCCAACCCACCAACCAGTTCTTGGGATCCCTCTCACTCACGATCAAGAAGTTCGGAGAATCTGTCTCAATCACTATCAAACAATACGGGGAATCCCTATGAATCCTTAAAATCAAACAAAGCGAGTGGATACAAAGGTCCAGCATATTTTTGAGCATGCTCGGTTGCAAAAGAAAGGGAGGAATGTCAAAAATAAGCTCTGAAATTTTTGACAAAGAAAAAGAGACTTATCAAGAATAAAGGTCCAGCATATTTTTTTCTCGTCTATTAGATTTCTTCTAAAGGAACCAATCTGAGGTGGTGATTAGTTTGAGCTCTATGGACTAGAAAAAATAAGTAGAATTTCATCTCTTTTTCTTAGAATAAAGTTTGTCTCCTTATCTGTTGTGGTTTAATTACATATTGGCAATGTATTGGTTTTGTTAACCTTAAGATTTGGTCCTCCAATTGTGTTTAGTCGAGTGATAATATCGTTTTGTTTTAACCTTCAAAGTGTTGCTGAGTAACACTTTAAACCTCGAAAGTATTTCACTAACACTATAAACCAGCAAAATAATTTTACTAACACTTTAAACCTCCAAACTGGCTTCTCTGTTTGTTCCGCCATAAAAAATGATAGAAAATTTAGTTTCTTTTTGTTTAATATTTATTTATTTAATTTAATTTAAATTTAAATTAATTTTATTATTTATCACAATTAATAAAAGTCTAAAAAGACACACAAAAAAAATTGCACCTTCATTTTTTACTCACCGTTCGACCATAAAATTTCAAAATTAAACCTCTGAAACTATAGACTTAAGCACAAAAGAAGTTTATAGTATAATAATAGAAACTAAATAATGTAGAATATGAGGTACAAAAGAAGCTTAAATAGAATAATAAAAATCAAAGAATATCGAAGTTTAGTCAAAAAACGAAGTAGTCTCCGTATTGGAGGAATCTACTATTTTTTTTTACTTTTCTTAATAATCGTAAAATCATAATAAATAAAAAATTAATTAAAATTTAAATTAAATTAATTAAATTTATATGAAACCAACATAAATTAATTATTCCATCATATTTTATGGATGTGCAAACATGAAAGCTAGTGTGGAGGTTTAAAGTGTTAGTGAAATTATTTTGGTGGTTTATAGTGTTAGTGAAATTCTTTCGAGATTTAAAGTACTACCCAATGACACTTTGAAGGTTAAAAATGTGATTTTTCCTTTTTTGATATAAAGATATCGTTTTTAGTTTTTTTTTTATGAAAATCGATATAAATATAAGCTGTCCCAAGCTCATGACATTCACAACCTTTTATTACCTAAAATTCTAAAATAAAACAGGAAAGCTTACTGTCCGGGTATAGCCATCAGTGTGAAACTAGAGCAACACAAGTTTTACTATCAAAATGCAATTCGATAATTTCGTCGCTAGAACATGGTTTTAGCGTTAAATCGTGATTCTGCATTTTACATGGAACTTATGTTAGGAACAGAAAAGAAAAATTTATAATATAGAAAATTATCTAGACTGGCGAAAAAAAACAAAAATTATCTAGACTATCCTACTTTTCGCTAGCTAAAAAGGTACATGGGCTTACTGGACCGATCATATAGTTGGCCCATACGACGTTGACAATATCGCTTTTGTTAGTCAGTTTTTGCATGGAAATTACGACGAATTTATGGACTTTTTCAGTTTGAGGTTCCTCAACGATATATCGTTTCCTATAGCTTTCTACGAAACTGTCAGATTTTTTCTCTTCTCTTCTTGTGGGCTTGACAAAATTTGGATATTTGACAATTTAAAGACAAAAAAAATATATCTTTACGTAGAAAGACTCTAATAGTATTTATAAGTCTTGAATCTTGAAATAATTACATCAAACTGAATATGTTATTTTCTAGCTTCAACGAAATTGTGAATACTTTCTTCTCTTTAATCGTTTTGTCTTAATCGTTTTTATATTCGCTAGCTAAAGATAAGAAAAAATCAGATGTATATAAATACACACATGACAGTACATTTGGAGAGGCAAATTATTGGGGGCAGGCAAGGATAATACATTCACGTTCCTTTACACCATCTCTCTTCACTCTCCCCCAATAATTTTGAAAAACATGTTTTTTTTTTATCTTTAATAGAAGAAAGAACAATTTAATTTTCAATTATAATTCAACATGAAAAAGGGGAATTAAATTATATTATTCAATCAAGTTTGACGAATGAAATTCAATAAATTAATTTTTTAATATAGTGAACTAAAGCTTCAATTTTATTTACATGTTAATCTGCAGCAAAGCACTAATGTTGTATTCAAGTTGGAAGTTCATGAAAGAAAGAAAAAGAAAGCTGTGAAAGTTGTATGTGGATTTTCAGGTACTAACACATCTCAATGGTTATACAAAGCCACAATAAACCAATGATTTTGGTTATACAAAGCCACAATAAACCAATGATTTTGGTTATACCTGATTTGATATTACATATAAGTAGTTTCATTTAGGCTGAATTTTTTTAGCCATTCGTACCATTGTTTTTCTTGTAAGGAGTTACTTCACTAAACGTGATGGAAGAAGGGAAACTTAAGGTGACAGGAGAATTTGATAATTATGAAATGACGAAGAAACTGAAGAAAATATGTAAACATATTGCCATAATCGCAGCTGAACCCATTAGGGAACCGGAGCAAAACCGCGCCTATAACTCACTCTCGTCCGTCCATACCTCACCCTCGTCCGTCGAGAGTTCGAGGCGAAAACTCGGATGGTTGTATAATCATGTGAATTGAATATATCTTTTGTCCAATTTGTTAAGTATCTCATAAGAAAGAAAAAAAATATAGTTTAAGGTAGCGATCTGTTTGAGCTTCATGCATGAGGGACCGTACTCTAGTGATATATATCATCGCATCTTCTAGTTTCCTTAATTCTAACATTTTTGTGGTGTTGTTTTTGTTTTACATATTTGCGTTTTGTACGTTTTTTTCTAAATTCAGCTGATGATTTGGGTCATCCAATGTGGTTTTTCAATAGTATCAATAAAAGATTGGCACCCTTTCTATTTTTGGAGTAAAATGTTAAACATCTTTAAAAATGATGAATTTCAACGTAACAAATATAATTCATACCAGATGCTTTGTAATTAACTTTATTAAGTCCAAAATGGAGCAGATTAGATAGTGAAAAATTATATACCAGAATTTGTGGTTAGCAAGCTCACATTTATATACGACAACTTCAACATCTTATCTCTCCAAAGTTTTCCATACTTTTTGGCTGTGAAACTACGCTTAGACACTTTCGTATCCAATACTTCAACGGCATAAATAAAAAATCTTTGAAAAAAAAATTGACTGAAAAACAGATTATCAAAAGTTGTTTACTGGAATTGTCAGAAGGAAGACTCTTAAATTGGAGTTAAACTAGAGCAAATGTTATTAGACTAAAGAAGTTGTTTTTCCAAATTGATACTCGATACTCAAACTCGTAGACAAACTAAACTACAAATGCTACGTTGCATCTGGTATGAATTATGTTTCAAGATGATCCGACCAGATCCTTTTCAAGGTTACAACATGACAACGAAACCGGCTTGGTAATTTGCCTGGAAACGAGGGAGTTGATGAAAACGTAATTCTTGGTTCACAATTAATCCTACACTTGAAGACTTAATGCTATATATTTAGTCGCTGCAAATTTGTTGGTTTGTCCATCTTAGTTTATTCAACTTGAATCTCGCTTTCGTGGTCCAACATTTGATTTGAATAGCATCACCTCCAAAAGAAATACATGTTTCTGTTTCCAGTTTTAAAAGGGATAAATAAGCCTCAAGCAGCTATCAAAATATAATTGTGAAAGAGTGTGTTATTTTATTTCCGGAGCCATTTCGACTGATAAATTTATCTTTTGGCCAATAGTTACCGCTTTAATGCTAAAATGAAGAAGAAAAACGTGTTATTTTAATAAAATCTAGTTTAATTTTTTTATAATTATTGTATATGCGTGGAGAAGGTACACCAAATTACACTTAAGACATACTCGATTTTTTTTCATTTTCAACGTTAAAAGAAAATTGGTGTTATTATCCTTGTCTTTTTTCATGCCCAGCAACTTGCAACTGCTTATATAAAGGACTAAAGAAGGGACACTTTCAAAGCTCATTAGCAATTAATCCACGACTTTTACATATTTTCCAAACACTAGAAACCATGCAGGTTCAATTCTTTATCTTTTCCTACTCTATTTTACTTCATTGGAAGCTTGTAATAATATATGTAAAGATTTTCCAGTTTTCTTATTTATGGCTTATATATGTAGAAATTAGCATATATCAAATGTCATAATGCTATCCTAATTAGCTTTTTTATCATATTTAATATTTTCATTGGCAGGTAGTTGTGCTGAAATTGGATGTTCATTGTGAAAGAACAAAAAAAAAAGCTATGTCAACTGTATGTTGTCTCTCAGGTATACACGAACACTCATCAAAATTGCTAATATATTGTTTATTTTACGTTTAAGCCTCATAAATCTCTTAATCAATTAATTAAATCATAATGAAGTATATTTTGATTTTTTTTGTATTGAAGAATTTTTTTTCCATTTTTTTGGTAATGAAGGAGTTAATTCGGTGGACATGAAAGACGGTAAACTAACAGTGACCGGAGAGATTGATGCCTATATGATTGTGAAGAAATTGAAGAAGATATGTCATACCGAGTTTATCTCGGTTGGACCGGTTAAAGAACCAGAGAAGAAGAAGCCTGATGATCCGAAGAAGCCTGAAACAAAGCCACCAGATGTGATTTATCATTGTGTCCCTCCATGTCCACCTTATTACCATAATTTTAACGGATGTTACAACGAAGATCCAAATGCTTGTGTCATCTCTTGACAACAATATTTTGGTTCACTCATCATTCATCAGCTTGGTCGTAGTCTTTGGTTTTGTTCTGTTATGATTGTTTTAACTGTTCTAGTCCAGTCCATTATACACTAAACATGACTAGACCAGGATTGCTATGGTTCACTTATCATTCATCAGCTTGGTCGTAATCTTTGGTTTTGTTATGTTGTGATTGTTTTAACTGTTCTAGTCCAGTCCATTATACACTAAACATGACTAGACCAGGATTGCCACTTCCAGGCCCAGTATATCTATTATTTCTTTTTCTTTTTTATATTTTCTTGTTAATAACATGCATTTAGATTTAGATGCGGACACAACTACCATTTTAACACAAATCACTAGGTTATATGTCTAATTCAAATGATTTTGTTTCTGAAATAATTAAATTAGATCTCTAATGATTCAAAATGAACTAAATTTTTATCAATTGATATTTAAGTAAATATAAAACAATAATGCTCCACAATTATTTTTTTACTTTGTTTAGAAAGAAGAAGCTACTTAAGAGTTTAAAAAAGATCCAACATCCTTAAACAGATTTTATGAAAGAAACTTTCTGACTTTAATCTCGGTTTGATCTCGATTTCAGCTTTGGTTTTGATATGATTCAACTTTTTCCTAGAGAACTTGCTTGAGAAGTTCTTATTACCGAAGAAGTCAATAAGGTCCACCAAAATCAACGTTGTCCGGGTCGTACACGTGGAATTCTGAAAACTACGGACACTTCCGTTCGCTTTCGTTACACTGAAATTAATTTTCAACCAAATCATAATTTTTTTTATAAAATTGATAAAGAATGACTACTTTAACCTTTTTTTTGGTCGATTCAAGACTATTGTTATTAAAAAGGACAAAAACTTTCCCTTGTGGGTCATATAATATTTAATATAATAACACTTGCAAATTCCTTAGAAATTTCTATATAAACTGATTTCATTAGACTTGCTATTGTCATCATCAAAACTTTCATATCTTAGATTATCTCTCTTCTCTCTCTCTCTCTCTTAAGAATATCGGAAATTTCTGAAGCTTTGCTATAGTTGATCTCGAGTCATGCCTCCGATGGTACGCCCTCTTTTTCCTTTTATATCTCTTAAAATAATTATGCGTTGATTAATCGTATTATATGAATATTATTTAACTATATATAGTTATGTTAATTAGATTGAAAATATGTAATTAACAATACTGGTCTCTCATTTGGAATGACAGAAAGCTGTGTTGCAATTGAGCATTCACGAGGAAAGAATCAGGAAGAAAGCGTTTGTTACTGTTTCTAGATGTCCAGGTAACTTTATTAATTACATTTCAAAATTTATAACATGATATATTGTTGAGAAAATGAACTTATATTCATGTTTTTTTTTTTTAATCTATAGGTGTTACTTCGATAACAATTGATGACAAAACCGGGAAAATGACTGTAGTTGGTGAAGTTGATGTACCGGTTATTGTGATGAAGCTAAGGAAGCTATGTAACACAGAGCTTGTTTCGGTTGAAGTTGTTAAACCACCTGAGAAAAAGCCTGAACCGGAGAAACCGGCTCCACCTAAACCAGCTCCAGCTCCAGCTAAACCGGGTGAAATTGTTGCCTGGCCGGTTCAGATGAACAACCCTTACCAATACAATCCTGCCTATGCAAATTCTTACTATCAACCATACGGGAATTCTAGATTTGTAACGGACGAATCAAATTGTGTGATTATGTGATTTTTATAGAGTTATTTCAAATAATGTTTAAGTTAGTTTTAATGGAAGAGTGTAATTTTTTGAGCTATATATACATTTATCATATGAGCTTATTCGGAAAAAAATTATGTTACTGTGTGATAAAATTGATCTTGTTTTGTTAACTTTTACTTGTAATCATCTAGTAATATTTGATCTTTTTTCCTCAAGAGAATATTCTCTATACTTTGTCTTTTGCTAGAATTCTAATCAATTAGATACAAAAATATAACACACACACATAGTTAAGTCGCTCTCAACTCATTTATGAATATCAAGAATCAAGATCGTTCACTTCACGTAATACATTCGATTGTCCAAAACTACAATAATTTTGAAACAATTATTGGAGAATGAGATGTTAGTAAAGATGTGATGGAGAGAGTCAATATCGGAAAGTCTCCTTTAACAAAACAAATAATAAATAAAGTTCCCTAGAAGATTCCTACTTGGAGGGATCCACATGTAAATTGTGGCTTTCGAGGGCATTTCCTTTCTTGACTATGAAATGGCAGTATTATCCAAGTCTTCTTACCATTTTGCTAATATGAATCACACAAAAAAATCAAATAATTAAAATTTTGGATTCATGCATTGAGTTAATTTTGAGATCTAACGAAACTCTTGTGTTACTTTTAGTCTTGACTTCTAAGATTTTAGTTTAAATTATGTGTTATTTAATCAATCGCTTAAAATATAAATTAAAATTTTGTGTTATTCTATTAATATTTTTAAATTACAAAATGAGATTATGATTTTTTGAGAATTTGTTTTTTGTCCGACAAAGAATTGTGAGTAAAAAATGTGCTATACTTTTTTTTGCTAAGAATGTAAATATTCATTTCATAATAAAAAAAGTTAAGGTTACACAAAAAAGTTAAGATCCCATGCCGAAAAAGTTTAAAAAACATGGAAGCATGAAATGCGTTTTACTAGTATGATGCAAGGTAGAACCATTCGATGAAGTTTTGTCTATTAAAAAGTAAAGTTATATATGTGCAATGAGCAGAGCCGTCCCTACAGATGGGAAGGCTACAAGCTAAAACCAAAAAAAGGCTGGTTAAAAGTGATTATTTAAAAAAAAAAAAAAAAAAAAAATAACAAATGTAGCAAGTGAGGATCGAACTAGAAGTGTTGAAAGCAAAAGAGGGGCTTTTACCACTAGACTAAGGAAGAGTTACAGCATAAATGTGGCCGATTAAGTATATATATTTTTAGGGGCCGCAAGCTAATGCTTGGCCCGCTTGGCCTCTTGGCCGGCTCTGGCAATGAGAACTATTTACCATGCGATGCGGATAGAATTGTTCGTCGAAGAGTCGTATGTGCAATCGCTCGCCATGAAAAACTGCATAAAGGAATTGCTGGTATAATTGGGTAAAAAAGTTTAATTATCTTCAAATGATTGTGTATCAGACAAACAAAAGAAACCTGTGAGTATATTAAAAAAATGGGACGTATTTAGTAAATATTTTATATATATTGTGAAGATTAAACACCTCTACAGCTCTACTTCTATATTTATACACTAACGCATCAATCAAAGATAGACAATTTGACGTAGTAGGAGAGTCAGCTAATCTAAAATTCGGAGAAATGAATATACTAAATATACTCATCTCTCCCTATAATGCTTCTCTCAGATAAAACAGTCTTGTTTATGAGTACATATAGCAAAATGGAGAGAGTATAAATTACGATAAAGATTCACATACATTGTTTCCAAATTATTATTATTTTCTTAAAATTTGAACAATTTCTCGATTGATGTTCGTCCTTATGCTAATCTTCTTTGTATTGTTTCAAATTTTATCAAAAAAATTTTTTTTTCTAAAAATGTTAGTATTTCATAAAATGAAAATTTTTAGGAGTTACATGAAGTAGATCCTATAGTTTGGTCTCATGACAAAAAAAGATAAAAAACATGGAAGCAAAATCAATTAGTCCATTGACATCAACAGAAGCAGTGACGCTTTCGGAATCAATGAAGCGATAAAACGATCCTGAAGTTCTATCAAATATTCCTGGTAACAGAAATTTAACCTCAAGAAACAAACATGGGATATAATTTACACAAATATTCGTTTCCATCACAAACACAAAACCTAGAGATCACAAACTAGTAAACTACTACTTGTTACCTTTTTGTTGATGTTGTTGTTGTTAAAGATTTTGCTACTTGTTACTTCCTTCTTGACTGCATCCCTCGATGATCTCGGGCTTTCAACTTTTCTTTTGGCAGCTTCGAATTATTTTCGTGTGGCTCTGAGTAGGCATTGCTATATGATACCTAGAGAGAAACAACTAACGATAACATTGAATCAAACTTATCTTTCCTCTCATCTCTTCATAACATCTTTAAAATTTATAAAAGAACAATTGTGACTTAAATCTCGGTTTGATTTCGATTTAATTTTATCTTTTGGTTTTGGTATGATTCAACTTTTCCAAGAACACACTGTAGAGAACTTTCCTGAGAATTTCTTATGTGACCAAAGAGTCAATAGAGTCACAAATGGTCCGGGTCGACCGGGTCGTACACGCGGCATTCTGAATGTTACACTTCCGTATGATTTCGTTACAACCAAAATAATATAGAATGACTACTTTACTCTTTAGTCTTTACAACAACTTTTTGGGGTCATACTCGCATATTCCTACGCAATTTCTTTATATATATATATATAGATATCATAAGACTTGCAATATGTCATCAAGAAGCTTCCATATCTCAATTTATCTCTACTCTTTCTCTCCTTAAGAAAACAAAATATCCGAATTTCTGGAGTAGTTTCTCGAGCCATGACTGCGAAGGTACACATACTATTCTAACTATATAATTATCATTTTTTTTACATTGAAAGTTTGAAACTATGCAATTAACCATACTGATTTCTGATTTGTAATGACAGAAAGCTGTGTTGCAATTGAGTATTCACGAGGAGAAAATCAGGAAGAAAGCGATTGTTACCGTTTCTCGATTTTCAGGTATCTTTTATAAAATCTATATTAGAAATTTGTAACATGATATTGTTGGGATCATAAACATTTATTCATGATTTGTTTTTTTTTTTTTAATATATGTATAGGGGTTACTTCGATAACAATGGATGACAAAAGTGGGAAATTGACGGTAGTTGGAGAAGTTGATGTACCGGTTATCGTGATGAAGCTGAGGAAGCTATGTCACACAGATATCGTTTCGGTAGATGATGTTAAACCACCTGAGAAAAAGCCTGAACCGGAGAAACCAGCTCCACCTATACCGGCTGAATTTATTACATATCCGATGAACTACGCGTACCAATATAATCCTCATCATGCCTATGCAAATTCTTACTATTATCAACCATACGGGAATTGTAGAGTAGTAGATGAACCAAATTGTGTGATTATGTAATTTTTTCTAGAGTTATTTTCGAATAATGTTGTCATTTAAAACTTAAAATTTTGATGGAAAAGTGTAATATTCCTAGATACTGTAATATACATTTCTCGTATGAGCTTAATCGGAGAAAATAAAACAATTTCTGTGTTACAAAATTAATCTTAATACGCTTTATCAACTTTTACGTTTAATCATATAGTAATTAATAATTAGTCATTACAAAAAAAAAATAGTAATAATTAGTTTTCTTTTTTTTTTCCCCTTGTGGTTTCATTTACGTAGACTTGTTGTCTCCTATGCGGAATATATTCTATATTTGGCCTCAAGCTAGTATACTACTAATAAATTACTCCCTCCGTTTCATAAAGAGTGTCGTTTTAAGGTTTTATTTTTGTTTCACAAAGAGTGTCGTTTTAGGTTTTCAATGCAAAATTTAATGATTTTTTTATGTTTTATTACTATTAGTATTCTGCATATTGTTTTACTATTGGGCAGATTATGTTTAGGTATATAGTTAATGATGTTTTTGTTTAGAAAAAACAAAAAATTTAATGTTTTCTTAATCTGTGTGCAAAACTCTAAAATGACACTCTTTGTGAAACAGAGGGAGTATAAATATGTTGCGGGGGATTGGTTATTGGTTGAATGGGATCATAATTTTGGATACAAATTAATAAAGATAATATATAATTATGTATATATACACACATGACACATAGATAGTTAAGTCGTTCTCAACTCCTTCTTGACTCATGAACATCAAGAATCAAGATCGTTCACGTAACACATTCGATTGTCTAAATATAAAAATAATTTTGAACTATTAGCGAGTATGAAAAAAAGAGATATGGAAAAAGTCAAGATCCGAAAAGTCTTCTATAACAAACGAAACAATAATAAAAGACTAAGCAAAAGTCTAGCGCGACGTGGTGGGTCAACATGTGGATTGATGCTTACGAGTATATTTCGTTACTTGAATCTGAAATGAAGAATTATTCAAGTCTTCTTACCAAAACAACTTTAATATGAATCGCCAAAACTTTAGATTTATGAATTGTGTTGATAGCGAAATACAAATCTTGTGTTACTTAATTAATGTTATTTACACAATAAATTTAGATAAAAGTCAAAATTTGGTGTACTCTATTAATAATTTTGAAATATAAACCAAAAACATAAACAAAAAAATAGGATGTTTTACTTTTAGGTGGTTTGTTTATTGGATTGTTAACTTTTCCTAATTTTTTTTTTTGCTACACTAGTTCTTTAATATTTGTCACATTTTTTTTTTGCTACACTAGTTCTTTAAAAAAAAAAAAAAAAAAAAAAAAAAAAAAAACTAAGATCTAAATCCTGACTCAAGAAATGAAAATTATTAAAAGAGTTCGTTGGTTTGTGTATTTTAAAATATTGTTTTATGTCCACTTGGATTTTTTAATAAAAATATATGTCAAAATCCATATGGCTTTAAGAATATGTATTAAATCATTTATTGGATTGTATATTTAGATGAATTTTGAAACTAAGAATCATCTTGTGTTATTCAACTATTTATGTTACAATCTGTCAAAATATTATGTTAATTCAAAAATTTATGATATGTGAATCTTAGCTAAAAGTTGTTTCTTAGTGGATTATTTTAATATCGCCGTTGTGCCTTCACATGGACGATTAAAATAGGAATATAAATCATATAAAACGTGAATTTGAAAATGTATTTTCTGAAGCAAGTCCTACTTGTCCCAATCCAGCAACCACAATTCAGAGTTGTGCTAATTCTGGTATGGTTTCAATTACAATGGAAAACAGTTAAGCTTCAGTGACATGTCTTTGATAAGTCCTATAGAGCCAAAATCGCTATATACTTGACCTTGAGGGTTTCCTGTCTGCACTTCCCTCCTTTATGGAGATTTATTTGATGCAACATTCCTCTTTCATGGAGAGAACACTTACTATCTCATCCTCCTCTTTGAGTACTTAACTAAACTCTTCCGTTATGTAACCACTTGATCTTGTAATAGAAACAAAGCTTTTGAAAAAGAAAAAAGAAAAAAAGGACCAAAAAACTGAACCTAGATCATTCATACAAACCACTCGTTGTCCTCGGCTTCTCTTTCAATTTTCCTCTGGACAGCTTTGAATTCTTCTTCGTTTGACTCTTATAAGTCAACATTGCTACAATATATAGAGACAAAGCGAGAAGAACATTGAACCCTTCTCTTTCCGCTCTCTTCAACATAATTAAAAGATTATAAAAGAACCGTTATGACTTCTATCTCGGTTTGATTTTGATTTCAGCTTTTGTTTCTATGTGATTCAACTTTTCCAAACACTCTAGATAACTTGCGTGATAAGTTATTACGTGACCAAAGAGTCAATAAATGGCCCGCCTTGCACGCGGGATTCTAAATACTACTTCCTATTAATTCCGTTACACCGAAATTCTAGTTTCAACCAACTCGTGAAAAATACTCAAAACAAATCAATAGAGAGAATTACTACTCTACTCGTTTTTGTGGTCGTTCGCAATGCTATTGATTGTAAAAAGACAAAATACTTGTGGGTCATATATTTAATAAATAAGTGCAAATTCCTACGCAAATTATCATCAAGAAGTGTTAGGAGATCTCCGTGATTACGAGTTCAAATTAGACATATTTCCATATTGTTATTAGAAAAGTTAACATTTGTGTAATATTGCCTTATTGTTAAATAGGTAGGTTTCTTATAATCGTATATGTCAAAAACTTGCTTATCAAGTTATAACTTTGTATAAATAAGTTTATTTAATAACTTTGTGGCTAATCACTTCTTCGGGATCTCAATTCATCCCTCTCTTTGAAAATTTCTGAAGCTTTTCCATAGTTTTCTCGAGCCATGGCTGCAAAGGTACACCCCTTTATCTAGTTTTAGCCCTCTTTATATAATTATGCGTTAATTAATCATTATATATATGTACTATTTAACTATTGCTATAGTAAGTCGAAACTATGCAATTAGTCATACTAATCTCTTGTTTGAAATGGCAGAAAGCTGTGTTGCAATTGATTATTGACAAGGAGAAAATCAGGACGAAAGTGTTTGTGACCGTTGCTGGATTTACAGGTATCTTTGTAAGTTACTTTTCTAAATTTGTAGAATGATATTGTGGGAGGTATTTATTCATGAAATATTTTTGTAATATAGGTGTTACTTCGATAACTATGGATGACAAAACCGGGAAACTGACGGTAGTGGGAGAAATTGATGTGCCAATTATCGTAATGAAGCTAAGGAAGCTATGTAACACAGAGATTGTTTCTGTTGAAGTAGTTAAACCACCTGAGAAAAAGCTTGAACCGGAGAAACCGGCTCCACCTAAACCAGCTCCAGCTCCAGCTAAACCGACTGAAAATATTGCGGCTCCGATGAACTACCAGAACCAATACAATCCTGCCTATGCCTATCCTGATTCTTACTATCAACCAAATAATACTTGTGTGATTATGTGATTTTTCTAGAGTTATTTCAATAATGTTAATATATATGAACACATAATTGGTTAATTTTGATGGAAGAGTACTGTAATTCATGTATGATAAAATAATGTTATGTTAACCCGTACCATTACAATCATGCCTAAGCAAATTTTGATGTTAACATTTTTCGGAAGATTTTTATTTGAAAAAAAATAATCAATATATACATGACAAAGTTGATCTTAAAGTGTTAACTTTTACTTTTAATCCTCTGGTAATAATTAATCTTTTTTCTTACTAGTAGTATGTTCGTTTCGTCGCCGCAGGCGGCAAACATTACCGCAGATTGTTGTTCGTTTCGTCGCCGCAGGCGGTTACGGCAGCGGCAACCGCTGCTTTTAATCGTTTGACGCTGATTTTAATTAGCGTCCAAAATTTTTACCCGCAGAACGCAGTGTTTGCCGCAGCGTTATGCCGCAGGTACCTGCAGCGACCAAACGAACAACCTCACCTGCGTCTGCCGCTGCCGCAACTACCTGCGACGACCAAACGAACAGACTACTAGTCTTTTTTTTTCATGGTTTCATTCACGTAAGTAGAATTTTTTCCTATGCTGAATATATTCAATAATTTGTCTTATTCTTTGTAAAAAAATCAACATTATTATCATTCATACATTACCATCATTAGTCTTCTTTCCACATCTCTACCCAATTCTCCTTTGCCTCTTTGAGTCCGAAAAGAGAGTTAGTCTTGGTCGGGTCCAAGTTTGTGGACAAGCTTCCGTACGCAATCCCAAGAGCCGACGAACCAAAGGTCACGAGTGTGGTCAAGAATGGAACCCACAACGGCACGTCCCAGACTTTCCTATCCTTCAAGACTTCGAGTATTTTCAAGATTGCCACTCCTAGGCCTAGTGGTGTTCCTACCGACACGACGATCCTTCCCATCATCCGCTCGAACACTTCTTGAGGTATTGGCGGGTCGTCTTCCGGGTCCGGGTCAGGCCGGCCCGGGTTTTCAGAGCTTTTAGTAGATTGAAACCCCTTGGGTCCTGCGTGGAGCTTGGATTCCCATCTTGGTTTGTTGTTAGGAATTAGAGTTCTTGGATTTTGAAGTTTGGTTTTGAGAGTTGTTCTTGAGAGAGATGATAATGGTAGTAAATGGTGTGAGCACAAGAGAGCTCTCATTTTCTTCTTCTTCTTGTAATGGTTTTCTTTATTAACCTTATCTACATGTATTATATGGTTTTAGTCTTTAAGGTGACATATTTTGTTTTTATCTTTGGGATATGTTCATTGCCACACATTTCCAACTATTTTATCCTTCTTTATTTTATTTCTTCTTTCCATGAAAATAAAGAATTCGTTGGAATATTTTCTTCAATTTTGAATTTTTAAGAACATGGAATGAGTGTTCCGAAAATTATAAATCTATTTTTCTTGAATGCAGATTATATATAATAGATCCAATTTTACGAACCATTTGATCTTGATAACTTTTCATAAGATTTCCTCAACACCTGCAAGGAACAACGCAAACAATAAGCAAAGTGGGGAATTAACTTCCAGCGCAAGCAAGAGACTACAAAGCAATGTCTTGACAACCACGTTACGTACCCTACTAGGAGATAGATAGTAATAACGCTCGTTACTGTCCCGAGAGAGCACGGAAGGAGGTTGTGCCGGTGGAGAAGCGTGAAGTGTTGGCCGGAGAAACAAAGACTGGTGGCGGTAAGGTGAATTTATTGGTGACCGGAGCAGCGTAGAGATCATGAGGCTCGGTGACAGAGGACTTGAGCGATACGGTGAGATAGGAGATGCCAGCTCTGAAGCCCAAGTGGCAGTTTCCGGCGAAATTCCCGATAGTGGCATGTTTATTGTTATCCTGTAGTTGGAAAAATGTTCAAAGTCCAGTGAAAATACTGTAAATTGCAGTCTATTGTATGATTGATAAATGGTGATCATACCTTTTATGAAGTTCGACGTATCGGTCCGTCTCATCAAATATTTCTTCCTTCAAGGTTCATCAAATAGTTAAGTAAAAAAAACAATCACAAATGTCATGTTAGAAAACTAACATCTGTAAGAGGAGTACCTGTATAAGTTCTTCCATAACATCTTCCAGAGTTATAATCCCAACGATTTCTTCATCTTCATCAGCAATGCTATCGATGTATCGGATTGGAGTTTGACGATTACTTTCGCTGGAGTTCATCACAGGAATGCTCAGAACAACATTAGCGTCTTTATTAGGTGTTCCTGAATATACAGAAGACATAAATATTCTCATCTCAACACTTTATATGATTTTGGATTTAATGCTCTCTCATATATACAAAGTCTCTTAACCATTGATGCTCTTGTCGTGGACTGGAGTGTTGGTATTAGTATAGTTCTTGGTCCCAACGACAGCAGCCATGTGGCTTCGACCTGTTTGGAAGATGTTGAGGATGTCGTAGAGAGGTAAATTCAAATCGACCCTGCTTGCAGATTTTGTAAGAAAAATAAGCTTTGATTGGTTCAGCTTCGAAAGCAGTTTAGTTAGAGAGTATATATGTATGTATATTACCTGGGCATTCTTCTGATAGGGAGATCTCTGATCGGTGTCTCGTCTTCAGGGCGGACTTTGATCAAGTTCTTTACCTACTCAAACCAAAAAACCAATTCAAAAATCATGTAAGTGTTTCTCAAGATTATCGCATGTAATAGATTTGTTGCTTACTCACCAGAATAAATCCGATGATAACGCTAGGATTCACAGAGTATATAGGTATTCGGCTATGGCCTTCACTTGCTATTAATCCCATTGTCTTTCTATGAGGCCCAAAGATGAGGATAAGAATAAAGAACTAACTGAATATATTATATATATTGTCTAAAAGAAGAAGGAAGAGGAATTCCAAGAGAAGAACATACTCGTCGAGCTTAGAGTTTATATCGAGTGAAAAGATCTGAGAGACTGGTGTCATTGCGTCTTTGGCACTCTTCTGAGACATGTCCAGAGCTCCTGATATGATTGTTGTTTCATCGTGAGTCAGTTCACCACCTTTTCCAGCCTAATTGTCAGAAAAAGGACATGGAGAAAGAATAAGAAAAAGACATGGTTTCACCTCACATATTGACAAAACAATAAAAGCATCTCAAATTCTTGAAACGAACCTCATTTCCGTGCATATACACAAGTGACTTGAGTTCTGCTCGTCCCAAAAGTGTGGAATGTCTTTTTCCAAGCAACAAATCGAGTAGCTGAAGCATTGAAAGAAGAAAAATTTGGAGTACTCTTTTAACTTCAAATGATTTCTGCGTAATTTATAAACTCAATTGATTCTACTAAAAGTTCCATTGATGTTAAGCTGATTGAATTACCTTGCTGATTGGATAAGATAATGGGAAGAAGACTATGATAATCAAACGAACCAAAACTGATAGCTTTGCCCCGATGCTCAGCCCGTATCTAGAGCATACAGCTTGAGGTATAATCTACAACAATGGAAAAAGAACAGTAATCTATTGCCTATTGGGTGATGTTAAAAATCAGATTAGCAGAGAAAGCTAATATAAATTCCATTCACCTCGCCAAATGCAAGTATGAGAGTCACGGATATCAGAATAGCACCCCAAGCTGGAAGCAGCGAATCGACAAAGATTGGTAGAGCCTTTTGGATTTTATTGAAAACAGAGTCAGTACAAACTGCATCATAAGTTCTAAAAAGCTGAAGTGTGCACAACACAAATAAGTATCCAAAGATATACGCATAAGCTTGCTACCTCCATTGCCAAAGCATTGCCTATAAGGAGTGTACACAAGAGAAGGTGCTGGTTTTTAACGAGTGGCAGAATCTTTTCTGGCCATTTTGTTACAGATTTTTTAATAGGGTGTTAGTACTTAGTATGAATACGTAGTAATAAAGTATGAGTAGGTCAATGGGTTCATGAAACTGACCAGCGTTTTTGCGCTCGTGGGGTTCACCGGCTTTGATCATGACCTCGAGCTCAACAAGACTAAGGGACATGAGCCCAATAGTCAGTCCTGACATCAAACCTGCAAAAGCCACAAGAGCAACACATACGAGTAGGTACACCCAGAACATAGTCTCACAGCAAGGGACATCATCTGCAGCCATTTCTTAAGTAATTTAGAAGGTAAAGACTAAAGCTATGAATGTTGAGACAGAGAGAGAATGAGTTTGGGAATCACTGGAGCTTAAATAGTAGGAGTGGATGACATAGTATACCAACTGCTACACCAAGAGAACAGAGTCCAAGAACCACCATCCAAAATTTCATATTAAAGAAGTAATTTCATTCTGATATCAGCTATTACATAAGGTAATAACAAATTCCCTTTTGCAAGAACCTTTGCATTCACAATAAAAAATTTGTTCATCGGCCCACAAAACACAAATTTGATGTCCACTATCTCCAGTCATTGTCACATTATCATGCTCCAGTGACCTGATATCGGACAGAAATACCAGAAAGTCTTATAAAGTGATGTTGGCAAAGACAGCAAGTAAAGCTGTGAATCAAGTTCAAACTCACTTATTCGATATTTCAATTCAATTATGTTGTGCGGTTCTTATACCAAAGGTGTGAGGAAAATAACAACATACAACCATTTGCATTATCAACTCAGAGTCAGAGCGACTGAAACTATTCACTATGGTCGATCATACAAAAGAACACCCAACGTTCTTGTGGTCTTTAGCACCGAAACATTGACGCCAAGAAAAAATCTTTTAAAGTGTTTCTAGGATATTCAGAAACACTAATACAACAAAGTAAGTTCCAAAGGAGCAGGTGAAAAAAGATCAACACCTTGATGATACCCAACCCAGATAACGACCAATTCACAAAAGAAGCAAACGACGGTTCAAAGGACCACAACAATAATAATATCTGTAAGGGTCAAGATAAGAAATGACCTCCAAACCAGAACAAGCCTTAAAATAATTCAGAAGAACAAAACCAAGAACCTCTTTTAAAAAATTGGCCAATTCCACCAACTAATGGAAGCAAGACACAAAATTGCTACATTATTCAAATGCTACATCACTATCTTCTTCAGGTTTTTCTGCTAACAAATCCTCTACAATATACTGATCATACTCCACTAGCAAATTATTTATTCATTTGTCACTTTTCATGAGATTTACGTAATGAAAAATCAAAAATTAGCAATGTAACACTAAAATTGATGAGCGATTCATAGCAGATTTTAAAATCTCAAATGAAAATTCTTCAAAGAAAAGACTGATCATAATAATTCGACCAAAAAAAAAAAATGAACCTAAGATTATTCATACACTTCGACGAGTTGAGAATTGTGAGATTTGTCAAACCTTGGACTTGCAATACGCGATATTGGCGTAGACGAACACCAAATTAGATTGTGATACGAAACTTAAGAATCCCAAATTTTGCATCACAATCTAATTTGGTGTTCTTTGATCTTTTTATTGCTTTTTTCCGGCGACCTGAGCCAGCAACTTCCCCGCCGTTAATCTTCTTCTCCGGACGACCAAATGTTTGTTTACGAACAATCGTGTCGTTCGTCTCTGAAAACACACGGCAAGTAAACGGCAAGTAAACGGCACAGTGTTTTAATCTCTAGTCATCAAACAGGAAGTAGTATTATAAGCACTTCCCAATAGATTATCGACACGTGGATAAGATGACCACTCTGCGTACGTTTGACCTCGTCTTTGATTTTTTTTTTTTGAACGGAAAAAAAAAACCCAAAAATTTCAAATCCAATCGAAGGGGGAAATGAAATCTCACTTAGAATTGTGAAACAGTGAGAAGTAGAAGGAAGAGACTAGAGAGGAGAAAAAAAATGTCGAAGAAACTTAGCGCGAACGCCATGGATGATGTTGATCGATTGTTTCAGTGTTTCAAGTGTGGGATTTCTCCGCCTGGTGAGCTTCTTTTACTCTCTCCCATTAGTGGATTCCATGTTCTGTGATTGCTCGAAGAGAGATTCATCGCTTTTTGCAATTGATTTGAATGTTTGGTTAGCGCAATTGTCAATTTGAATCTTATGTTCTTCTACAACGAAACCTGTTTGAGATCTTTGTATAGCAATATACAAAGTTGAAAACTGAAATTACTACTGTGGAATTTTTTCAGCTTCTGCTATGAGAGAAAAGAAACGGAGCAAGAAAATGTTGAATACGGAGAATGACTCTCCTGGGACCTGTAAGAAGTTGCAGCTAAGTTCTTTGTCTAGATTATCTGGAAAAGGACAAAGTAATCAGATTGATGGAGGTTTGAGTCTTGAATCTGTTGTATGTATCTTGAACCCAAAGTTTTGTTTATTGTGTTTTAAATTGCTGTGTGGAGTGAATTGTGATTGTCTTCTTATGTTATATGTCAGTCTGGTTCTAGGAATGTGAAAAAGAGTGTTGGGAGGCAGTTTTCACCCATTGTATTTTATGGATCTCCAAATGGTGTTCCTCCGAAAAGACCGTTGAGTTTGTTAAGGCTCTTGCGTGAGATACGTATTGATCTTAGTGAAGAAAGGAAAGCAATCTCCAGGTAATCTATGAATAAGCTGGTGCTGACTCTTCTTGGAAGATTTTCATTTGTGTTTAGAAGATTTAATTGTAGTATATCATGGCATGGTCTTCACTTTGTTTAGGAAAGGAGTTTGGGCTACATTTCCTCGGCAAGATGAAGCGATAAAGTTTGAAAAAAGGCATGACAATGTGCGGATTTTTAGTTATCAAGATCATTTTAGTGGCCAGAGAAGGTTTCTGGTTTCAACATATGAAGAATTCTGGAAGAGGTTTTTTTATTTCCCTTCTTAACATTACTTGAGTTAAGTGTTGAAAGTCAAGATCACTTCTCTCAAGTGTTTTAATACATTTACCCTTCTACCTTAGATACAAATCTATGGATCCAAGGCATCGACACCATTATGAAGTGATTCAAGAGGTATCTCGATCTCATTCCCTTATGCTGCCATAGACTATTTTAGTGTTTCTACAAAGCTCCTCTCACAAGGGTAGATCTTCCAGTCTTGCAACATATACGCATGTCTGGCTTTTGATTCACTGCATTTAATTACAACGGCTTCTCAGGGATTGCCATGCCATATGTACTTTGATTTGGAGTTCAATCAGAAAGAAAATGAAGGAAAAAATGTGGATGAAATGGTTGATATCCTGATATCAGTCATTCTTGAAGCCTTGCATGAGAAATATGCTATTGAAGGACAAGAAGACTGGATAGTAGAGCTTGACTCCTCAACTAAAGGTAATATATATGCTCTCCCAGCTGCTAGTTGATTATGAGGTGTCCTTTTTGCTTCAGCTATATTCTCTGAGGGCTTTCAAAAAAATGCCAGTTATTGTTAAAAAAAATTTATAGATATTTCTGTATAAGAAGGTTGAAAATGCCAGTTATTGTAAACTGTTTTTCCTTTGATATTTCTATATGAGAAGCTATGTTCCTTTTGCCTAAAGAATTCCTTAAAAAATCATATGCAGATAAGGTTTTTATTATCAATATGAATGTCATATGCAGATAAGTTCTCTCGTCATGTAATTATTATCATTCCAAAGGTTGCCTTTAAGGATAACTCACACGTTGGTGCTTTTGTAGGAGAGGTATGCGTCAATCGATATTTCACTTTTATTCCCTGAAAAGATGGTTTCCTTAGTTGCAAGTTGGGAGGTTATGTCGGGCATGGCTTATTTTCATCTTGATGTTTTCTTCAGCTATGCTCAAGGATAGTAAATGCGAAGGAAACAGATGAAAGGTTGCGCAAGCTGTTTGTTCACAAAGAGGCTAATGATTCGGCATCCCTACTTTTTGTGGATACCGCTGTTTACTCTAGAAACCGTTGCTTCCGTCTTGCACAATCATCAAAAGCTGGAAAGACGTCGGTTCTTTTACCTACAGGACGATTCAAATGTAAGGATATGGTAAGTCCACCTGACCACCTTCATTCAAGTCTCTGTGTTGTCCCTCACTTTCTTTTCCATGTTGCTATCTCAGCATCGACTTCTTGTTTTGCTTTAGAACAAGTTCATAGTAATTCCAGTAACAAGATCATTGGTAACCAAACAGGCTGAACGAGATGTTTTCATGACATCCTTAATCTGCAATGTAGAATCAGATTGTGAGAAGCTTCTGGTTTGCCAGATGGAATCAGACTGTATGAAGATACTTTGCTTTGACACAGAGGTAATTTTTTCATCAGTTGCCTCACACTTGTGCTTTTGGCTTCCAATTGCATCTTCCTTCCACATATACTTGAGGGACCACAAATGTTTACGCCTTTAAACTGAACTCTTTGGAGATGGCAGGTGAACAGTAACAATCTTGTAAGAGACCAGAATGCTCAGAAATTTCAATTGAATGCTTGCACAAGTGACATGTCAACATCGTATTTCGGGGGCAAGTCCCCGTTCCCGCAACTGGACCAATTCATAGAATCCACTGCTTCCACCGGGAATCTCCCAGGTTGCATTTAATCTTTTTGCAACGTGTTGTGTTGTGTTGTGGAGATCTCAATTCTCATCTTCTTAAAATATATATGCTGTGATATTTAGGGAAGATACGCTGCTGGTACTGGTTCTCAGAAGATGGCCTGATTGTGTACAGCATGTTAAGAAACAGATATTGCGAACGGATTGGCAGGGAACATAAAAGCAATCATGGTACCATCCTATATGAGCTTCGAGTATTTTTTATGTACTCTCTGCACCAAATAACATTTTTTATGCTAACATTTGTTCAAACAAACTTTGTTGTTTTAGTGATGTACATCATTGATCTCAGAAGGGGAATCTATTATCAGAAATGCTACGATCCAGACTGCCGAGGTGTGTATACTATTCTTACTCATTGTCTTGGCAAACAATCTGAAAGCAGAATCTTGTTCCTAAAAATAAAATGAACTATGTCTGCAGATTATCGGTCTCCAATACGTCCAGTTCCAGATAGTTACCTTCCTGAAGATATAATTTACCATCAAGGAGACACACAGAGTCTCTGTGACAACCTTTACTCTGAAGGAGAATGTTACGTTGATAACGAATGTGATCCAGATAGTGCTGCTAGCAGAGGCTCATGGTGGCTTGAAGCAGTTAAAGTCGCAGATGATCTTGAAAGCAAACCCAAGACAGTTGAACCTCTTACCTGGGTTAGTTGACTTCTTGTTATTATTGACTTAAGACTCGGTCTAATTTCTCGAGAATATTAAAAGAAAAGCTTTGGCTCTAACAGGAGAATTGCGAGGAAGATGATGACTGGTGGGTAGCTGCTGCAGAAGAGTCACTAAAACAAATCGCATCTTTAAGTCCTTCCCCAAAATACCCTTGATTTAGACATTTTACCTTCAAGACCAATCTTGGTTCGTCTTCTTCTCCTTTTCTCTTTTTAAAACCACAATCGTGTCCTGAAATCAACAAATCTCTCAAAATCCAATGGCTTCGTTACCAGTTTTCATACCAGCGGCGTCTTTTCCATCGATCCTCTCACATGAAACCTTGATCCATCACTTTCAGACCAATCTTCCCAAACATTCTTCAACAATCACAAGCCCTGTCCGGCAAAACTACACCGTTTCATCACCTTCCTCTCTCCTCCTCATGCCTTCTTGGTCATCTTCTTCTTCTCTCCCTTACATGGGCGTCAAGCTCGTGACCTATTTCCCTCATAACTCCTCTCAGAACTTACCTGGCATCCACGGATCATACACACTCTTCAGCTCCACTACAGGCCAAACCCTAGCTACAATGGACGGTACTGTTTTAACCCTTTACCGTACTTCCTCTGTTTCAGGGTTAGGCTCCAAAATCCTAGCTAGAGACGATAGTCAAGTGCTGATCATGGTTGGTTCCGGTGCTCTCGCACCACACCTGATTAAATCTCATCTAGCTGCAAAACCAAGCTTGAGAAGAGTGATCATATGGAACAGAACTCATCAAAAGGCTCAGGATTTAGCTGAAACACTCTCTAAGGATCCTCAACACAAAGTGATCTCATTCGAGAGTCACGAGTCGCTAGATGCAATCATTCCTCTGGGAGATATAATAAGCTGTGCAACAAACTCAACTGTTCCATTGGTCAAAGGTGAGTTCTTGAAACCCGGAACTCATCTTGACCTTGTTGGATCGTTTAGCCATGAAATGAAGGAATGTGACGACAATGCGATACAAAGAGGGAGTGTGTTTGTCGATAACGACACTGCGATGGTAGAAGCAGGAGAGCTTGTGGGAGCGTTCGAGAGAGGAGTGATTAAGAAAGAAGACATTTGTGGGAATTTGGTAGAGTTGATCAAAGGTGACAAAGAAGGCAGAAAGAGTTCAACAGAAATAACAGTGTTTAAGTCCGTTGGCTCGGGTACTGTAGATCTCTTAACCGCACAACTTGTTCACGAGACTTATCTCAGCCGTTGTTAAGTAGTGAATCAATAATCTTGTTCGATCCTTGCGTTTTCGAATATTGTCACATTGTCGTTTAAACGAAATAAAACCTTGCTATATGGACCTATGGTTCTGTGTCAATTGATACATTGGCATTAGCATGTTTTGTTATATAGATGCATGTTTTGTTGTCAAATTTTGAATTTTTTGAATTCAGTTCAGGTTGCGTCCATTGCAACAAACAATTGTAGCTGGATTTAGTTTCGTCCTTTTCAAATTAACTAATTAAAAAATGATATATTAACTAATTAAAATTAGCTGGAGATGTGAATGGGAAATCGATTATCATATATGTTAAATCTTCGAAAGAAATACAGGCAACAAGGCCGGATGTTGTTCGTTTAGCAATTGCTCGTTGAGTCGCTATTAAAAAAAATCATGTTGCTAATTTTTCCGGCGATCAAAAAATTCAGTCGCAAATCGCAGTGTTTAGCCACAGTCAGGAATCGAACGATGTTTAGCCGCAGTCAGGAACCGAACACCTTACACTAACCAGTAAGAGCTGGATATATAAAATATAAACTATCCATTGCTATCAGAGCCGTCTTAGCTCAGTGGTAGAGCGCGTGGCTTTTAACCACGTGGCCGTGGGTTCGATCCCCACAGACGGCGATTTATTAATTTTTAAAGTTTTTTTCATTGGCCCAACTAGGCCTGGGCGTTTGGGTATTCGGTTCGGTTCTAGAACCGAACCATTTGGTTCCAAGTATTTTGGTTCTGAGATTTAAGAACCATATTGGAACCAAATCAATATCGGTTCGGTTCTGGTTCGGTTCCTATTCGGTTCGGTTCGGTTCGGGTAATAAATTTTGGAACCGATTAGGAACCAAACTGTTTCGGATATTTTTGGAACCGAAAAAACAGTAGAATTATAATGCAAAATTCAAATGCAATTATGCAAGTATGCAATGCAACATCACATATTAGTCATCTTACCATTACAAATTCAAAAAATAGTTGAAACTTGGAAAGTCTTAAGTCAAAAGACACCCAAAGTTTCAAAAATACCACAAAACACAAGTTTTAAAGACACCAAAAGAAGCTTTGTCTTCGATTTGCAATGATTCAAAAGAGAGAGTTGTTGTATGCGGCGTCTCCTTCTTTGAGAAAAAGATAACAAACTAGAATTTCTCTTTAGGTTTCAGAAAAATATATAAGAGGCTAAGAGAGATATATGGTAGGTTGTTAGGCTTGGGTAGTTAGGTTTATGTCTAGATGAGTTTGAGACTTTGGGTTATATAAATATAGGTTAATGGGCTATATTTTTTGGGTACCCGAATGGATATCGGTTCCTACCCGAACCGAACCGATACCCATGGTTCTTTGATTCAAGATCCAATCGATATTTTCACTAGAACCGGAACCGAACCATACCCATCAATTTCGGTTCGGTTCGGTTTGGTTCTATGTGGATCCATATTTGTGCCAGGCCTAGGCCCAACGCTTATTGGCCCACTAATTAAAAGGCGGTGATTGAAAAAAAAAACGAATGACCTAATTGAGTATCGTCTTCTTCCCCTCTTCTCTTTCTCACTTGGAGGACGGCAAAGAAAAACCTAAAACGCACAGGTGATCTTTGCGAAACTCATCGTCGACGATGAGCATGGATACAGACGAAGGGAAGACGGTGATGTGTCTGTTAACAGACCCAGAAGGAACTCATTTAGGTTCTGCCATGTATATTCCTCAAAATGCTGGTCCTTTGCAACTTACTCAGCTCGTCAATAGGTTCCTCGACAACGTAACCATTTCTCCTCTCTTCTTTAACTCTAATTTGCTTTAAAGAATTGATTTTTCGTTTCTGGGTAGTTTAGGATTTGCAAAAACATGACGCCTCTGTTTTTTTTTCATTCAGGAGGAGATGTTACCTTACAGTTTCTATGTATCAGACGAAGAGCTTCTTGTACCTGTTGGAACTTACTTGGAGAAAAACAAAGGCAAACAAAAATAACACACACTCTTAAAACAGTGTGGTTGGTGTTGTCTATGAAAATCTAATAAATGTTCTTGCAAAATTGTGCATTTCAGTGTCTGTGGAGAAGGTTTTGACGATTGTTTATCAACAACAAGCTGTTTTTCGAATTCGTCCAGTTAACCGTTGCTCACAGACAATTGCTGGTATTGTCGCAATACTTCATGTTCTGTTTTTTTAGATTGATTAACTATGTGTCAATGGCTTATTTGAGTTGTTTTGAATCGTAGGTCATGCGGAAGCTGTTCTTTGTGTTTCGTTTAGTCCTGATGGTAAGCAGTTAGCAAGTGGTTCAGGTGATACTACTGTCAGGCTTTGGGATCTCTACACTGAAACTCCATTGTTTACTTGCAAAGGTTTGATATTTCTCTCACCATCATTCTTTAGCTTACTTCCCTCTGTAGATTCCTACTAAGAGTTATTCTCTAATCTTTTTCAGGGCACAAGAATTGGGTTCTCACAGTTGCGTGGTCTCCCGATGGTAAGCATCTTGTGAGTGGTAGTAAATCCGGTGAAATCTGTTGTTGGGATCCAAAGAAAGGAGAACTAGAAGGCAGCCCACTTACAGTAAAGTCTTTTTTACTTGATATTGATGATCTTTTCCAGTGTCCATATGTTTTGGTTTGTTACTTATATTACTGTTGTCTTTTGCCTTTTTCTTAGGGTCACAAGAAATGGATTACTGGTATCTCGTGGGAACCAGTCCACCTTAGTTCTCCATGCCGTCGATTTGTAACTTCTAGTAAAGATGGGGATGCAAGGATTTGGGATATTACACTGAAAAAATCTATAATTTGTCTCAGTGGACACACTCTTGCTGTGACTTGTGTCAAATGGGGAGGAGATGGAATTATCTACACAGGGTATGTTTCTAATATTTGAAATGTTTCGTGTCGTCTTTTTAAGCTCTGGTGTCTATTGTGTTTTGAAAAATTTATCACTGTAGTTTATAGTTAATAGCTTAGATCGTTTCATTGTCGGTAATGGGGGAAATCTTATACAAATAACCATATATAAAATGAAATTAATTTGTAGTCTATCTTGTTAATCACTCAGTACTTGCCTCCATGTTTAAGCTCCATGATCACTTCTTAGGTATATAATTCTATGTTCTTCTCTTGCATTCTATTCAAATATGTCTTGTGTTTGGCAGTTCCCAAGATTGTACGATAAAGATGTGGGAGACTACTCAGGGGAAGCTCATTCGAGAATTGAAGGTAAACTTTTAGCCATGTTTTGGAATTGTTTTGATCAATTTTCCTCTACATTAGTATCAGACGCGTTCCTCATCCTTCTTGTATCTCGAAAGACCTTATAATCAGTTACTGATGCAGTTCTATCCCGATTGTATTCTGATAGATGGCTTTATGTGTTTCAAGTTCTGAATGTTTGTTCTGTAGCTTGTTCAGATTCACCAAGTATCCTTTTTACCCACCTTAATTTTCACTGTTATCTCAGGGGCATGGGCATTGGATTAACTCCCTTGCATTGAGCACAGAATATGTTCTTCGAACAGGAGCTTTTGACCACACTGGAAGACAATATCCTCCAAATGAAGAAAAGCAAAAGGTAAGCTTCTCACTCCACTCCACACTTAGGATCAGTTTTGTTCTTAAACCCTGATTCTCATCTCTCCCTTTGGAAAAAATTTTGCTGGCTTCTGTTTATTATAGGCGCTCGAAAGATACAACAAAACCAAAGGGGATTCCCCAGAAAGATTAGTGTCAGGTTCTGATGATTTTACTATGTTCCTTTGGGAACCATCTGTTAGCAAACAACCTAAAAAGCGCTTGACCGGTCATCAACAGGTAAGTTACTTGAAAAATTCACTCTTTTCGCCTAGGCTTTTGGTCCTGTTTCTGATTTTTATGTTCAAATCAACAGCTTGTAAATCATGTCTATTTCTCACCTGATGGGAAATGGATTGCAAGTGCATCGTTCGATAAATCAGTTAGGCTATGGAATGGTATCACAGGACAATTCGTTACAACTTTCCGGGGCCATGTTGGACCTGTGTATCAGGTCAGTTGGTCCGCAGACAGTAGATTGCTTTTGAGTGGCAGTAAAGACTCTACTCTCAAGGTAAAAACTTTAGTTATATATAATTTATAACAGGACTCGGGTGAAATGCCATTCCACTCTTTACTGTAAATATTCCTCAGTTTCTGAATCAGAAAGCTTGTTACTTCCACAGATATGGGAAATTAGGACTAAAAAGTTAAAACAAGATCTTCCTGGTCATGCAGATGAGGTATTAACACCTTTAAAACTAAAGATTTTACTGGAATTTGAATCTTTCTTTCTCTTAACTTTTTCGCCTTTTCTGTTCTTGTTTTGTATATAGGTTTTCGCGGTGGATTGGAGTCCAGATGGTGAGAAAGTAGTTTCTGGTGGTAAAGATAGAGTGTTGAAGCTATGGAAGGGTTAAAATGGAAGAGCATTTTGGAGTTTTTGTTTACTCAGCCAACAATTATTTACACATATTTAACTATTTCACCTTGTTTGGTTTATGCACATCAATGCTTCTTTATGGGCTTTTTGATCTTTTGCTTAGTAAAAGAACTCTTTTTTCTTACCTCAAGTTTCTACTGTTATGAAAGTAACATAAAAATCTTTCCGACAACTAATTTTAAGAAACAGAAAAAAACTCTCATGTAGAAAGGCCCTTGATTTTCCTTTTTATATAATAAAATCTAAAAGATCAAATTGTAAAAATTATATAATTCAAACTTCAAAGACTAAAAATTGTTTTTGCGAAACAATTATTAAAAATGACAAAATCAGAGTGAGAAATCTCTCTCGACTTATATAATGATTTTCTGGACCATTAATCACCTTGAATTATGAGAGTTACTTGCATGACACAATCATAACACAAAAAAGTTACTTGTGGTTGATCTTACATCGCTGTCATTTGCCAAACCAATGAAAAAAATGAGGAGAGGGGTCATATTTTCTGAAACGATCCTTGGCTCAGTACTTTCCTAATGAAACCAACCAAACCCACAAAAACCAAAACGTGGTCATGGAAGATTTCACAATCAGTACTAAGTGATAATGACAATCACATCATTTTATTCTTATCTCTTTGTAAGGACCATAGGTTCTAGTCGCTTCTCTCTATCATCCCATCACCTCGACCGAAAGGAGAAAGAGATATCGGCGAATTCTTCTTATAGAGACAACCAAATTGATTCATAGAATGAGTTTGGAGTTTGATCATCTCTTTTGGCTTGTTTTTCCTATTAGACATAAACCAAACTATTTAAAACCAAAATTCTCTAAAAAAGAAGTGAAAGGAACTGTAACCATTAACCAAACATCTCTCTCATTTCATTCCCTTTGGATGTCTTTTCTTCAAGGAAAAACAAAAAAAAAAGATGATACATCAAAAACATTATAGTGGGTGTGGTCCAAAAATCATAAGATTTTATCTTTATTTCTTTTATTTATGTCTTATCATATATGATCATATAACCTAATTGCCAAATCAAAACCACATATTTTTCATGTCTCCAACATTAGGTTCTAAATTTTAACTAATTTTTGAAATAAACCTAAACTTTCTTTGAGACATAAGGTTAAACGACCTCATCAGTTTAGAACTTACCTTTCTAACCTCTTTTCACTTATGTGAAAAACAAAAAACAAAACAAAAAAAAGAAAAGTGAAGAATGGGCAACTTTGTGAGTGAATAAAATGATATTCGGGTTTGATTCCTTGGTTTTTTTCTAGAAGCATATATCCCTCTTTTTCTCTCTTGTCTTTTGGTATTTCTTGAAAAAAGGAAAGGTTTATAAATTATGTGCAATGAAGCCATATTCTTTTTGGTAATCATAGATGAGAAACCTTTTGTGCTCGTAAAGGGTTATATTCTCGATAGTTTGTTGCAAAATGAATAACTAATGGAATATTATTGGTACTATACCTTCTCTTTATTTTATTAAAGGCACATTGCTAGCTTCAATATTGTCCAAGAATTTTTTGATTCTGACCCCTTGATGGGAAAAGACTAATTTTATGTATGCATTCTTTGTGATTTTTTTCGTATGATCTTACTTTTCTCTTCTTCTGTCAAAAATAAAAACTAATTTTGAAAATATTGCCTTATCTTTTAGTCATGAAAAATGATATATCTTCCAAAATATTGTCATTAGTAGCAAACATAATAGGGTATATATGTACTATTAGTGTAGCAGTGAATGTTATGATTACTGTAGGGATTAATGTAGTCATGTCTTGTAATAAGATTATAAGAATGATGCCTTTATGCTTCAACTTTTAATAGAAGAAGGTTGAATCATCTTTTCTGCAATTTGTCTATTGGCCACACCTTCCACTCTTGGATGTGCAATTATATTTGCACCCTACAAAATGGTCACGTGACATTCGTTTGATGCACGTGTTCCTGACACACAAACCCTGACTTGTGATTCTTTTCATTTCTAAAATACTTTTTTTATCACTAAATTTGGTGAAAGTTTGAGCTTACGTATGATGATTGGCAGCTTCTATTGATTTAACATGCAAATTCCAAGTATAACAAAATTTGATTTTACGTTAAACAAAATATGATTACGTTATATACTTATTGTTCGAATTTGTTTTAATCAATATGAATCCATATAAGAAAATATGTTGTAAATAATCATACATAATTTTACAAAAATAATACTAGTAGTGACTGGGACTATATTGGAGAGGATTACTTCAGCTACGCGTATATAGTTGGAAACATACATATTAAGAAAGTCAACAAAAATTGGGAGGAATTACGAAAGCAAGAGTTTTTATGACCAACAAGAGTGAGAAAGGACTTATGATCCAACTCGAGTCGTTGACTTTCTAAACATAGTCCGATGAAATAAATCTGTTTCCCACTCACATGACCAACACATGTTTCAGCCTTTCATTGGCATTGGACGTGAAGTGGGGATCATGTGACGTAAGAAGGTCCTGTCTTCGCCTGATTACACTAATCCCTAGTATGATTTTAAACCATTAATAGTTGTAGTTAAATCATAAACGTTAACCATTTATGTAGACTGATCTATGCAACTTGTGGGTTATTTGTAATGTTTTCGAGAAATTTATGGATTAGGACATTCAAAATACCCCTTTATAAATTGTATAGCACATAATATGTCAATGTAATGCATTCATTTTTTGACTTTAACATCAACGTTAATAAGCAGAAAAGAGGCATGCAAGGACGAAGATGAAGATCAAAGTTCTTTTACAATTTCTTCTTTAATTTGTTTCCTTATTATTTAATATAGAGAAAACAAGTGAAAACACAATAAGATCTATTAAAACTCAACACGTATAAACTACTCTTGGAGTAAAATCGTAAAACAGTTTCGTAAGCACTAATCTGTACTACTCCGCTTCATAATTGATAAGTTTTGTTTGGTACACGATACCGTGCTATGTACTTTAGGTTCATATCACATTTAAGATTCATGCCATAAGTATCAAAATTAAATTTGCTTTACCCTAATCATTAACTTGTTTAAGCTTTACTATGTTTCCATCAAGAAAACCAAGATTGTTTTTGTTGGCTTTCAAAATCTTTTATAATTGTTTTTATTCAATTACACGATGCAAACCACCTATCTTTAATTCGCAAACGCATTAAAATAAATTATGAGAAGATATTAGATTGCCTTACACCTTCTTTGTTTAAAGATTTTTATGTACTTCCTAATCTAAATCACAAATTTATAGATTCTTTAGGTCAAAACAATAAACAATATATTAGATAAAGAGATAAAGGAAAGGATTATTTCTCATTAATCTGATAATGTGCTGTACAAAGAGTATTTATACTGTACATAATTACAGCTGTATATACTAAATAACTATATACAATTATATGCTTAATACCCCCCCCCCCCCCCCCTCAAGTCGAAGTCTTCAAGCCGGAAGAAAGAGACTTGAGAAAGCATAACGAGACATGAGCATCTTGAATGTCTTTGGAGGCAAAGCTTTTGTAAACAAATCTGCAAGCTGATTATCTGTAGTCACATGTAGCAAGTTCAGAAAACCAGCTCTCAACCGATCACGAACAATGTGACAATCTATTTCTATGTGCTTGGTGCGTTCATGAAAGACTGAGTTTGAAGCAATATGTATCGCTGCAGTACTGTCACAGTAAAGGTTTGCAGGACCAGTAACCTTGATATGAAGATCTCTGAGAAGTTGACTTAACCAAAGAAGTTCACAAGTGGTGTCTGCTAAGGCCCTGTATTCAGCTTCAGCACTACTTCGAGAAGCAGTTTGTTGTTTCTTGGCTTTCCAGGAGATCAAAGAATTGCCAAGAAAAACACAGTAACCTGTAGTAGATCTTCTGGTGTCTTGACATGTGCCCCAATCAGAATCTGAGAAAGCCTGCAGCCTGATCTCAGACTGAGCAGAGTAGAAAAGACCTCTGCCTGGATCACCTTTTAAATATCTGACTATACGGTGAGCTGCAGCAAGATGATCAGTCCTTGGTTGAGCCAAAAACTGGCTCAATTTGTGAACTGCAAAGCTAATATCAGCCCTGGTGATAGTAAGATATAGAAGTTTACCAATGAGAGCTCGATAAACAGTAGCATCAGGTAATAGATCCCCACTCTCTGTAGTTAACTGAATTGTTGAATCCATTGGTGTAGCAACTGGTTTACTGCCAAGAAGACCAACACTATCCAACAAGTCAAGAGCGTATTTACGTTGACAAACAGAGATCCCTGACTGATTTCGTGCTATCTCAAGACCAAGAAAGTACTTGGCAGGACCTAGGTCCTTGATTTTGAAAGAAGCAGCTAAAATGGCCTTGAGATCAGATACAGCCATGTCACTATTGCTTGCAATCAAAATGTCATCAACATATACTAATAAAGCAATAAAAGTATTGTTGACACATTTGACAAACAAGGTATGTTCAGACTCTGATTGAACAAATCCATCTCTCAACAGTACTTCAGAGAATTTCTTGTTCCATTGCCTAGAAGCCTGCTTGAGGCCATACAGAGATTTATGAAGTTTCCAGACAGCATTTGGAGGAAGTACCTGACCTGGTGGTGGAGTATAACCCGGAGGCAAGTCCATATATATCTCCTCTTCTAAATCTCCATGTAAAAAAGCGTTGGTAACATCCATTTGAGTCAGAGACCAACCATGTTTAGCAGCTAAATCCAGTAGTAACTTGACAGTAACAAGCTTAGCTACTGGAGAAAAAGTGTCAATGTAATCCACACCCTCTTGCTGTGTGAAACCTTTTGCTACCAAACGGGCTCTGTATCTGTCAACTGTTCCATCAGCATTATGCTTAATGCGATATACCCATCTGCAACCTATAGGCTGTTTCCCTTCAGGTAAAGAAACAACAGAGAAAGTGCCTGTATCAACACAAGTCTGAAGTTCTTCATTCATAGGTGCATGCCATTTTTCAGATCTGACAGCTTCAAGAAAAGTCTTAGGTTCTGACTCTGTTGAAATGTTCAGTATAAACTGCTGATAGTGCAGATTCAGCTTTGAGTAGTCAATAACAGATGACAAAGGATGGGCTGTATTACCACTGGGAGTTGGTATATTCTGAACCAAATTGCAGTGATAATCCGAAAGGTATGATGGCACACGAGTGTTTCTCTTAGGCCTGTTTGCATTAACAGGAATAGTATTCTCTGAATCCCCTGAAGAACCACTACTATTTGATAAAACTTCAGAAGAGATGGGAACAGGAGGTGAAAGAGATGTATCTGGGATAGGAAGAGGAAGAATGCTTGGGGAGAAAAGATCTAAAGTAGAAGAAGGAAGCTCAGAAGACTGAAAAGGATATATGTCTTCATGAAAAATGACATTTCTGGAAATAGAGATTGAGTGAGTTTCAAGATTTAGGACTTTATAGCCCTTGTAACCAGAGGGATAGCCAATAAAAACAGAAGCTTCTGCTCTAGGAGAGAATTTGTTTCTATCCTTTGGATAAGTAGAAGCATAACAAAGACAACCAAAATTTTTTAAATGAGAGTATTTAGGCTTTTTGTTCATGAGAAGATCATAAGGAGTTTTGTTTTGTAATAAAGGAGAAGGAGTTCTGTTAATGAGATAGACAGAAGTTCTTATACATTCACTCCAATAGGTAATAGGAAGATTTGATTGGAAAAGAAGTGCTCTAGCAACATTTAGAATATGTTGATGTTTTCTTTCTACCACAGAATTTTGTTGTGGTGTATCAACACAAGAAAAATAGTGAAAAATGCCTTTAGATTGAAGAAGTGATGTAAAAGATAATTCAGGAGCATTATCAGAACGAATAGCCTTTACTTTAGTAGCATGTTGTGTTTCAATAGAATTGAGAAAAGAAGGAAATACTTGTAGAACATCACTTTTATTTTTCAAGAGATAAATCCAAGTGACACGAGTACAATCATCGACAAGAGTAAGAAAATATCGAAAGCCTTCATGAGAAGTAACAGAGAAAGGACCCCAAACATCCATGTGAACAAGATCAAAAGGTTTCTGAGAAAGATTATTAAGAGAAGGAAAAGATAAACGTTTTTGTTTAGCTAAATGACAAGTCTTGCAATGGGACCAGTCTTTGAGCTTTGCTTTAGAAATAGAGAGGTCTTCAGCTAATGCTTGAATCTTAGGGAAAGATGGATGACCAAGCCTTGAATGCCAAAGAGAACTAGACTCAGGAACAGAGAGATTGCAAATAAGAGATGAAGATGGAGACTGTGATGATGGTGAAGACTCTAAATCCAGAAAGTAGAGTTTATTTTGCAACCGACCTTTACCAATCATCAAGCCCCGAGTAAACTCCTGAATAGTGCAAAAGGAAGGAAATAAATTAACAGAGTATGCACATTCTTGAAGAAGGGAGCTTACACTAATAAGATTGAGATGAAAAGAAGGAACAAAAAGAACATTATGAAGAAGAAGTTTATCAGATAGCCTAACAGTACCAGATTGATTTATAATAATCTGAGTACTGTTTGGTAGTTTAACAGTGGTTTCAGAGATACTATTAATATCAGCAAACAAACCTAAGTTGCAACAAACATGTGTTGTTGCTCCAGAATCAATAATCCAAGCAGTAAAATTAAGGCAGGATTCCTTTAGTGTTGTGCAAATGAGATTACCTGCAGATGTAGAGGCATAATTCACACCAGGAGACTCATTTATACTTGGCATCTGACAACTAGCTTTATTGGTGAGCTGAGAAGCCAACTGTTCAATTTGTTCTGGAGATAATTGAGCCAATGCATTTGAGACCTGATGAAAATGATCTTGAACTGCAGGAGAATTCGTAATAACATTGCCAACAACATTATCTCTGGAACCTTTTGGATTCTGCATCCTTGGTTGATTGTTAAATTGCTGTCCAAACTGTTGCTGTGGAGAGGAAACAGGAGGACGCGGCTGAAACTGTTTAGGAGTGAAAACAGAAGGAGCATTCTGTGGTACTCCATAAGACTGAGAAGAAGAACCAAAATTTTGTTGATTTCCATAAGATTGAGCAGATGTCTTGTAACCAGGAGGGTAACCATGCAGTTTGTAACATTTAGTAACAATGTGTCCTTGTAAACCACAGTAGGTACACACTGGTCGCTGCCTAGGCTTGAATCCTCCTGAAACAGCACCCACAACTTCATTATATCCTGAATAATTGTCAGGAACTGGAGCCTGATAATTTGAATCAAAAGGAGGCTGAGCATTTTGAGAACTCATTTGAAACACCACTGAACCAGACTGAGGTACTTGCTTGATTTCCTGCTGATGCTCATGCTGAATAACCAAGTTCAATGTCTTTTCCAAGTCTGGTAAAGGATCTTTCATCACAATTGACTCTCTGACATGTTCATAAGAATCATTTAAACCAAAGAGAAACTTAATCACAAAGTTCCTTTCAAATAAATCCATTCATTTGCGATCAATTTCACACTCACAAACACCACATTGACAAACAGGAAAATCCTGTGCACTCTTAACATCCATGGATCCTTGACGAAGACCTGCAAGTTTCTGTTCAATCCGATAGAGACGAGGAACATTATTCTGCTTAAAACGTTGCAGTAGCTTTTGCCAAATTCCATGAGCAGTTTTCACATACAACACACTCTGACCAATTGTTTTAGAAACGGAGTTCATCAACCAAGAACGTACCACATCGTTAACTCTGGACCAGCTCGCAGCATCGCGATGAGCATCATCTGGCTTCGGGAGACTACCATCAACAAAACAGAGTTTATTACGTCCATTTAACGCCATAATCATCGATTGATGCCACGAACCAAAATCACCAGCTCCGGTGAGACGATCGGAGACCAAAACTAAACCAGAATGATCATTATTAGTGAGATAATAAGGATTGTCATAAGAATCGCGAGTTGGAGCCGCCATTGAAACGAAACCAGAAGCACGCGAGCAAAAGAAGATGAAAAAGAGCAATCGGAGCTCAAAAAAGATGAAACGAAACCCGATCTATGATAATCGAAGGTTAAGAAGAAGAAAAATGAGCTCAGATCATGGAGATCGAAGCTCGATGATGAAGATCTGAATGAGAAATCTTGTTGCGGAAGGAAGAATATGCTCTGATACCATATTAGATAAAGAGATAAAGGAAAGGATTATTTCTCATTAATCTGATAATGTGCTGTACAAAGAGTATTTATACTGTACATAATTACAGCTGTATATACTAAATAACTATATACAATTATATGCTTAATACAATATAGACAATAGATAGAATAACGTATGTTTTCTCTATATATATATACTAGCTATGTTAGACGTTTTTATTTTTATCACTGCTACTGAAAAACAAAATATTTTACAAGTTCTCAATAAATTTAACAATCTGCTTGTAAAAAGAGTGTTCTTTCTATTATATATACAAAGGTTCAATTGGATGATAAATAAAGCATGTAAGAAAAAAGTATCTCTTCAAGAAAAGCAAAGATTTCATTCAACAACAACAACAAAAAGCAAAGAATGGATACAATAAAATTCCGAGTGGTATATAATAACTCCAAATCTCAACTCAAAACATTTACGGAAAATGTAAAATAATATTTTTAGGAATTGGCAAAGAATCCATCACATGTTGTCGTTTACCTCACGTGTCATGTATGGACCCATCCCTCTGCTCCTCTTATTGGTTTTTTAATTGATTCCATAAATATCGATCTATCAAACCATAATGGGTGCATTGTGATGTGTTATAGAATATATATTGTATGTGTATGAGAAGTAGCCATCTAATGGCTCTTAGATTAGTAATGCTTTCCTTTGAAAGTCACTACTCAAACGGAGAAGTTTGTAAGTATCGTTTTATGCGCATTGTGTCCATATATAATTTGTAATATCGTATTTTGTGTTAATATTGAATTGTATGATAAATCTAAAGTACTAATATTGAATTGAAATGAATAGATTGGGTATATAGAGCAAACTTGTTATTGTCGTTTGGCAAAAAAAAAAAGTACTTTATATGAAAATGAGTTTTTGTCACATAAATAAAAAGTTAAAGCTTGCTGCCCCAAAAAAAAGGGCTAAAGCTTTGTAACCCCCGACTAATTAAAGCTTTGTTTTATTTAGAAGAGACAAGTTAAAGCGTTATATTAGTGGCATCTTAATGCCTTTTTATAAATTAGTTTGAGACTTAGCTGAGAAAATCTATTTTCGTCTTCGATATCTATTTTAAGATCAACATAAACTTACGAAATTCAATGGAAACTCTTTAGAAAGGCTGTCGTTTCGCATTTCTTTACATAAATTAATTTATGGTCAATGATACTAAAACATAAAACAAAATGAGTGAAGAATAGTGTAAGCTAGTGGGTCCTTGCGATAGGATTTTTTTAACATTATTTTATACTCCAAAAGTATTCTATTATGAAACACCAAGTTAATATAAATTTACAATTTTGAAACCAAATTTTGTTATAGCTATAAAGAAAAATAAAATCGAAGTGAAATATAGTAGTATTAAATCTTCATAATCAGCTCTTAAACTTGTAATTTGACAAGATGATTCTCACAGTACACAGTTTATATAGGTTCCATTTTTCAATAAATCACAATGATAATCTTTTTTTTTTTTGTCAACAGCTATATTAAATTGGCTCAAATGAGCAAATGTCGTGGTAAGTTGTTTACATAGGTAATAAGTTGCGGCTGGGTACGAACATTACGTGCCAGTTTATCCGCTTTCACATTCGCATTTCGAGAAACTAAAGATAATGAGAATACGTCGAACTCTTCCTTGTCGCTCTGAATCGCCTCTAAGTATGTTGCGAACGCTGGCCACTCTTGCGGGGAAGACACCATCTTCACCAGGTCTGAGCAGTCTGTAAAGAAAGCTACTTCTCTCTTGTCTTGGCCGATCATACATCTCATCGCCCAAATTAATGCTTCGACCTCTGTGTGAAGTGAGGTTAAGCTTCTTCGAAGATTAGCAGCTCCCATGTCTTGCGTTCCATCATTCGGGTTAGAACAAAACCAACCTAATCCGGAGAATCGATCACTCTCCTTCCAAGACCCATCTACATAACACTGAAACCCATTTCCAACCTGCCTTTGCTCGTCAATCATGGAATGTGAGTGTGTATTCCCCACTACCGAGTCTACAACGTCATCCGGTATTTCCACCTGAGCTAACTGCCAAGCTTGCTCTTCATTCTCTGCTAACCGCAAAATCTCTTCTGGACTTTGATCCACATTATTATAAATTTTATCATTTCGTGCTTTCCATAAATACCAAATTATCCATGGAAACGTAGCTTTATAAACATCCGATGATATTCGCCAAAATCACAATGATAATCAAAAAGACAAAAACTCTCAAGTCCCAAATAAGCAAAAATACAAATAGTGTCAGAGAAACGTTTTAAAAACTTTGAGAATTTTCTTAAATTATTTTTGAAAGTCTACAAGAGTATTTTTGCAGTTCAATTTTTTTATATATTTTCCGTCAAAATGATATTGAATTTTCTTTTTTTACCAACATTTTTTTCTTAAAAGAATCGAGGAATTGAATAAAACAAAAAATACGGCGAATAATATTACATGTTGATTATTGACAGAGAAGCGTTAATCGCACGGCCCAGACGCGCGTGAGAGTAACGGACGAATCAGACAAGAGAAAGCAAATACATACGGAAGCAGAGAATCATTACCTTTCATCGCAATATGACTATCCTGCGCTGTTACTGCTACTGTACGCCAAAACAAAGGTGGTCCCTACCTTTGACTTGGTTTAAAAAAGTCAAAATTAAAGCAGCTTTTGTAGGATAAGATTGTAGTGAGAGAGGACAAGAATCTGTATCTAAATTCCACTTACGAAATTACGAGAACTCTGTTGTGTCTGTGAGATAACAAATTATTTTAAAAAATGGAAAAAAAATTAAAGTAGAGAGTGACAAGTGAAGCAAGTGCTTTGTTTGGTTCGAATATCATTCGTACCATTACCATTTTATTTTTTAGCACACAATTTTTCTTTCTCTTTTTTTTTTGGCCTAATGATTTGAGGGAGTATTCGTGCTTTTTTACCTTTTATTTGTAAGATCTTGTGAGCATTTTAAATCATACAAATATCTCTTAAATCAGTGATGAGATTCGTTTGTGAGGGGGAATCTAGAATTGATCTTGTATATATATATATGCAATTTTAAACCATTAAGTTCTTGGATTCTTTCTTTTTTTAACGTCTAATTCTTGGATTCTTTTATGTGAACAATGTTACTTACGTTACGTACGTTTTAAACAATTTAATATTTCTTCTTGTTTTTGTGTATATCTCAGCATTGACATTAACGCTAAAAACAAACTAATTGTTTATGTTGTAATGACTTTTACCGGAGAAAATGTTATAAAACATATTATTTATTAACATATTATCTATTTCATTGACGACAAAAAATCTATTTCACAATTTTTTTCACTATAAATTACTCTCTCTCTTCTTTTATAAGTGATGTTTGAAGAGAATGCAAATATATTAAGAAATCATTTAATTTTTATTTATTTTTAAACTAAAACATCATTGATTATCTAATCAACTAATAAAAAATCAATCTACAGAATATAAATCGTCAAAACCAATTAAAAAATAATTAATTTTGCATTGAAAATTGAAAACATCATCTATTTAAGAACAAAATTATAAACTTAAAACATTACTTATAAAAAACAGAGGAAGTATAAAGATTCAATATCTTCAAAATAAACATGTATTGTATTCTTTTCGATTTTTCATCTCTAGAAACAATGATGTCCGTGTCGACTGCCATGCAAAAGATATTCGAATTCGAGGTTCTATCTTTTTTTTATGTACGTTCACAGGTTTCAGAATAGTTGGTTCACGAAACCAACTTTTTCGAACTTGCTTAGAATTTTTTATTGTAAAATTTTAGCAATTTTTATTGTAAAATTTTAGCAATTTTTATCGGATTTTCTTGTGAAAATGAATTGTATCTTATTAATGTGTGAAAATTAAAACATATTACACATATTAATAAAATAAATTAAATTTTCACAAGAAAATCCGATAAACTTGCTAAATTCTTATTATTTTTTTTTTTTTTGGTAAAATAAATTCTTATTATTTTCATCGAACCATCAAATTTTATGAGCTTTGAGAATATTCTAGCACTAGTTACTAAATTTTCTTAAATGCCAAATACCAAATCACTACCACTTATCATTATTAGTCCTTAAGTGATAGGAATGTCCATTAAGTAAAATTTTTTAAAAAAGGATAAAAACCTTCCAAAGCAAGTTAGTGTTTCAATGTTTGCTGGCTGAATGTTGAATTGATTTACCATTAGAGGTGGGTGGTAAATTTGAAATCGGGTCTTACATGCTTTGTTTGTTCAGAAACCATAAAACATTTCCTAATCTATAAGAACATTATCATATATATTTTTCTTAATTAGAAAGACATATTCCAAAATGATATACTACTCACTTTTTTAATCGTTGACGAGATAATTTGATATAAATCTTATATCACACTTTACAAAGATTTAATGACCGAAATTTTGTCATACCGCAGTTTTGTTCATTTTCGAAAAAAACTTCCCTCTATCATTATTTAAAATCTTAGCAAAAATAAATCATTGGATTGAAAAAACAAATTGATAGCTATATTATAAAAAAACTATTTGAAAAAAGAAAAAGTATAAAATATTAGTTACCGAATATTATTGGTACTCTTTCAAATATTAACAAATATACGATGATGGAGTACATCATAATATGATTTTTTAAAGAGTATAAATATATGCGAAAAAAGAGGGAAGAAAGGAAGATATGAAAACCCATCAAAAGTAATTTTTTTTTCTTTTTTGTCAAATGTATAAATAATTGAAAAGAATAGCAAGTCAAGTGCTCTCTCTCCCAACCATCGATTCCTCTCTCGGACACTGCCCCAATCCCTCCATACTCTCTCTCTCTCTCTCTTTCGACAAAGAAAAAGTCAGCGCCGTCCTTTACGCCATAGTTTGTCTCCTTCTCTCTCTCTTCCTCTCACCAACATAATCAAAAAGCAAATAAGCTTTCCTAAATACCCACGAATTCAAGATCACCATGTCCTCCGAGGATTGGGATCTCTTCGCCGTCGTCAGAAGCTGCAGCTCTTCTGTTTCCACCACCAACTCTTGTGCTGGTCATGAAGACAACAGAGGAAACTGTAAACAAGAACAAGATCCTCCTCCTCTGTTTACATACATCCATGGAGACAGAGACAACAAAGAGCCTTCTTCTTCTTCTTCTTGCAACGAGCTGCAAGATTCTTGCAAACCTTTTTTACCCGTTACTACTACTACAACTACTTGGTCTTCTCCTCCTCTACTTCCTCCTCCTACAGTCTCATCACCATCTCCTAAAATCTTAATGAAACAAGAACAAGTACTCCACGAATCACAAGATCAAAAACCTCCACTTAGTGTTAGGGTTTTCCCACCATCCACTTCTTCTTCTTCTTCTGTCTTTGTTTTTAGAGGTCAACGCGACCAGCTTCTTCAACAACAATCCCAACCTCCTCTTCGATCTAGAAAAAGGTTTGTTCATCAATTAAACACATCTCTTAATTCAAAGTTTATTTCTTTAATTATCTTTTTGTCTTGTTGCTTGTAGAAAGAATCAGCAAAAAAGAACCATATGTCATGTAACGCAAGAGAATCTTTCTTCTGATTTGTGGGCATGGCGTAAATACGGTCAAAAACCCATCAAAGGCTCTCCTTATCCAAGGTCATCAATCTTTTTTTTCAAAATTTTCTCGACACAAAAATAGTTAGAAAATGTGCTAACTAAATTAATCGAGTTTTTTTTTTTTTTTTGTTACATAAAACAGGAATTATTACAGATGTAGTAGCACAAAAGGATGTTTAGCTCGAAAACAAGTTGAAAGAAGTAATTTAGATCCTAATATCTTCATTGTTACTTACACCGGAGAACACACTCATCCACGTCCTACTCACCGGAACTCTCTCGCCGGAAGTACTCGTAACAAATCTCAACCCGTTAACCCGGTTCCTAAACCTGACCCATCTCCTTTATCGGATACAGTAAAAGAAGAGATTCATCTATCTCCGACGACACCGTTGAAAGGAAACGACGACGTTCAAGTAACAAACGGTGATGAAGATATTATTAGTCAAGAAGTCAATATGGACGACGAAGATGAAGAGGAAGTAGAAGAAGATGAAGAAGAAGAAGAAGATGATGACGTGGATGATCTTTTGATACCGAATTTAGCGGTGAGAGATCGAGATGATTTGTTCTTCGCTGGAAATTTTCCATCTTGGTCCGCCGGATCCGCCGGAGACGGTGGTGGATGATGAAAACGAATAATATCTCAATTTACAAAAAGAAAAAAGTCAGTTTTTAATTATTATTATTTTTGTTAAAAAACTTGACATTTATTGTGTTATTATAAAATATATATAGAGAGACAGAGAAAGAAAGACTAGTCATAATTGTTCTTTGTTTAGACTCATAGCTCAAATTAGAAAATTAGTCTTGATTAATAATTTGGTCGATTTAAATTGACATTGCATATACCAAAGCTTTTTCTTGGCTCAAATGTATAAATCAACATCTTTCCTTTTTTCCTATTTTATTTATGATTTTATCTGTGTTATTAAAACTATAAATATCAAAAAGCAAGTGTTAAAAAAAAAAAGAAGCCAAAAAGCAACAAATTTTGTCCAAACAGTCTATTTTAATTGTCATAAAGGTAAATAAGGGTTGACAAAAAAAAAACAAAATAGAGGTAAATACTGTAACAAACAAATAAACAGTTACAAAATGTAAAATAATTATATCTTCAAAAAAAAAATAAAATAAAATAATCTGCCTCGTTAAAAAAAAAAGTTGGCAGCGAGAACCATGCTAAAAAATTCGTATCGTATTATTCACTTGCATTAAATGTCGAGATAATTAAATACATCGGGTTAGTGTAATAAATTGAGAAATAATCATGTGGGAAGCTCAAGCTATAGCTAGACGACAGTTAATTCGGTTCAGACCGGAGACAACGAGTCCGGTTTTCGTTGGCTTTAATTTCACGAGACAAGACCCTAAATCTGGCGTCTTTAGTCCCACTTGTGCCTTGGCTTCTATTAAATGGTCAACCTTTTTTTATTATAAAGTTTTTTTTGTCGTAATCCGAAGCGTCGGTCAAACATATTTTATTTCGATTATTAGAAAAATCCTACAATTAAACGTCTCTGGAATGATTGACAAAAAAAAAAAACGTCTCTGGAATTAACTAAAGTAGGGTCGTTATTGCTATAATTAAAATAAGGCTATGACGATTTAGATGTTAATTTATTTTATAATAATGTATAAATATCATATATTATGGTCGGTCCAGATTCTCATGACGAGAGATGGGCATGCAAGTTGTTACCTCTCTCGATTGTCTTATCTTTATTAGTTTTTTAAAAGTGTTTTCTTACTCCCTCCGTTTCAGTTTAGTTGTCGTTTTAGGATTAAAATTTTGTTTTATAATAGTTGTCGTTTTAGGTTTTCAATGCAAATGTTTGGTGAAAATTAATGTTTTAATGTTTTGACCAATGAAAAAATTATAAAATATATTAATAAAAGGTAAAACAAAAAATTTAATGATTTTCTTAATTTGTGTGCAAAAACCTTAAACGACAACTAAAACGAAACGGAGGGAGTATTACTTTAGTGAACAAGCATTTAATGTACCAAAAATATCAAAACAAATTGAGGAAAAAAAGAGTTTCTTTTTTAGAAAAATATCCAACGTAAGAGTTGGCCATATTGTCTAATGGTCCCGACTACTCATGAAAAAAAAAACATTGGATATTTTAAAATAAAAATAAATTACAACTGAATTAAAATTAATTAGAAGTAAAAAATTAGATAGAATTAATTAATAATTATGCTTAAAAATCAAGATCCATCATATGTCAATCACTTTAATGCTAAGCAACAAAAGCCTATCATTTACTAATAAGGCCCATTACTATAAAAAGGCCCAATTAACTTAATATCGGCCCATATTTCTTTCGTTTTCTTCTCCATCTGAAAAGTGAGAGTTGACACTGTAAACAAACAACAAACATTTCTGAGATTTCGCCGGAGTTACGGAGAGAGAGCGATCCAACGGTTGAGATGTTTCTACGAGCAATCGGACGGCCATTATTGGCTAAAGTGAAGCAGACAACGGGGATCGTCGGACTTGACGTTGTTCCTAACGCGAGAGCGGTGTTGATCGATCTCTATAGCAAAACCCTAAAGGAGATCCAAGCCGTGCCGGAGGATGAAGGATACCGTAAATCGGTTGAATCATTCACGCGCCACCGTCTCAATGTGTGCAAGGAGGAAGAAGATTGGGAGGTGATTGAGAAGCGGCTTGGTTGTGGTCAAGTCGAAGAGCTTATTGAAGAGGCACGGGATGAGCTCACACTCATTGGGAAAATGATTGGTTCGTACCCTCGTCGCCTATATGATTCAGTCTGATTGGAATATAGATTGATTTGTTGCAATAATCACTTAATTTTGAACTATTGGCGTTCCCAAGAAATGGGTTTGGTAATTGAGAATCTGAATCTTGAGGCTTTGTGAATCGTTAGGTGGCAAAAACTGAACACCGAGCATTGCAAAAGTGACCCTTTTATGGGGCTATTGATAGAAATTTTGAAGCTAGAACTGAAATACAAGTAAGGGAATGCAAAAGTTTAGGTTTTTGTATGATTTGCTGACTTTGGCGTATGGGTGAATGGTTGCATAGTTCACTTTAGTTTGGAAGGTTTTTGCTTTCAATGTCACACACGTAGGTGTGTGGTCATGTTCTTGCTTTGCAGTTATCTGTACATTAGTGTTAATGCTTGTGACAACTCTCTTTTGAATCTTCATTATGGTGTGAGTGAGGTTTCAGTGATCTTATTTCTTGGTTTTATGAAATGCAATCACATTTTGTAGAAGTAGCTATTGTTTGAGCTTTATCACATTCTTTGGTTGTGGTATGCTACCGAGCAGACTTCCAGTGGTCTAAAATCTTGCCTCATTTGTTCTGAGTTCTGACTTTGTCTTTTACAATATGTTCCACTGTGGAGTTGTAATTTGTTCTTTTTGTATATGCAGAGTGGGATCCTTGGGGTGTTCCAGATGACTATGAGTGTGAAGTAATTGAGAACGATGCGCCGATTCCCAAGCACGTTCCTCAGCACCGACCTGGACCTCTTCCTGAAGAGTTCTACAAAACGCTTGAAGGTCTACTTGCAGAGTCTAAAACAGAGATCCCGGCTGCTAGCTCCAGCGATCCGCAGTTGAAGGAGTAACTTCCAGTTTTACATATTGTGTGCTTGTTGCTTTTTTGGCTAGAGTTGTTTCCGAGTCGGTGGTCAGCCTCTGAATAAAATGCTTAATAATTTTCAAAACTATAACAATGTCTTTTCACAAATGTTTTATCATTCTTATTAAAAACCTATGATATTACAAATGATGTTTCTTCCCTTTTGCAAGAACATTCTCCATTCTTAAAGATATGTACCTGATTCCCATCTCTTACAGTTATTTTCTTATCGACTAACCGGGTCAAGATGGACACGAAATCATGGCAGTCCTTACACAGGATTTTGTTTTTAACAACATGAACTGGAGCTTCTGGTGACGCGTAGATAAATCCATATACAACAGCTTGTTTTGCACTGTGAAAGCTTGCGTTTTCATTACCTCGGTATGGAGAACCAAACTTTTTGATCTCTTCCTTTATCGATTCTATCTCTGCGTAAATCCTATTCGTTTTCTCCACTGTAGTAACGTCCTCACCGACAAAGCTGTGAACTTTTCCTTGAACCTCCACAGTGCTCTTGCTTAGCTTCTTACTCAAACCCTTCTCACTCATCAAATTTCGAGTCTTTTGGGCCAACTCTGGTTTTCCAGATTCGTCATATAAGTCAGCCAAGAGAATTTAGAAAGCTGGATCAGATGGTGCAAGTGCTAAGCCTTTGTTAGCCATATCTTCTCCTAAAGACAGATTTCCATGGTATCTACAAGCTCTCAACAATGTTTTGAAGATCATAGCATTTGGTTTTAAATGCATTGTCTCTACAACTTCTGTTGCTTCCTCTAGCCGTCCAGCACGACCTAAGATATCAACTAGATGAACATAGTGCTCTATCTGTGGCTCAATGTTATGAATCTTTTTCATTGAATGGAAATACTCAAGACCCATCTCCGTCAATCTTCCATTACTACAAGCAGAGAGCAATATCAGGAACGTTACTGAATCGGGCTCGGTTCCTTTCATCCTCATCTCCTCAAATGCAGATAGAGCAGATGAAATACAACCGTTTGATGCCAAACCAGATACCAACCCGTTCCAAGAAACCACATCAGGCGTAGCTATTTCTTCAAAAACTTTCTTTGCATCTTCCAAGCTACCACATTTACTGTACATGTCAACAAGACTATTTAAAACCGAAACCGCACCAGAAAACCCGGATTTCACGGAGTAACAATGAAGATGTTTCCCAGTTTCATGAGCGCCCAAGTTGGCTGAAGCTGAGATAAACCCGGGTAAGCTTAACAGATCCATTCTGATTCCATCACCATACATATGATTGATGACATTCAGTGCCATTTCATGCTTGCCCAACTCATTAAATCTTGTTACCAAGCTCGTGTATGTGATATTATCCCTCCTGTCCATCGACCTAGTCACATTCCAGGCATAATCCACCTTACCCGAGCTGGCATAAGCATCGACAAGTGAATTCCCTACTATCATTTCACCATCTACGTGTCTTCTGAGTAGATATCCATGAATCTCTAATACCCGCCTTACATATTTCAATTTGCTACAGGCTCGGAGAATACCAGATAGAGTAACAACATTGGGTTCTACATCTCGTTTTACCATCTCCATCAACAGTCCAAAACAATCTTGCTCGAACCCATGATCAACAAGACCTAAGATTAACGTTGTCCAAGAGATGACGTTTGGTGAAATCATTGCTCCAAAGACTCTCGAAGCTTCTACTTCTGATGCCGAACACTTCATATACATATATACAAGTGCATTTCCGACATCAGTGCTGTCCTCGAAGCCAACCTTCATTATCTGTGAGTGAATCTGTTTGCCTAAATCCAGCGAACGAACAGCAGAACACAAGCTCAAGATTGCAGAGTATGTGAAGTTATTTGGTTGCAAACCCAAACTTCGCATAGCAAGAAACGTTCCAACAGCTTCCTTGGCTCTCAAGTTCCTTACAAACCCTGATACCACAGACGTCCAAAGAAACACATCTTGTTCTCCAGTCGAATTCAACACCCTCACAGCATCTTCCATTTTAGAAAACTGCGAGTAGAAATCAACGAGAGATGTCTTCAATACCACATTCAGCGGAATTCCCCGGACAATTATGTTGCTATGAATCGTTTTACCAAACTCCAAACCGAGAAAGGAAGAGGTACCTAAAAGCTTAACAAATGTGACCTCGTTAGGAGGAACACCAGCTTTAATCATCTCAGAGTAAAACCGCAACGCTTCACTCCATTTACGAGCTCCCACTAGAGAAGATATCATCATCGTCCACGAGATGGTATCCGCGTTCTGAAGAGAACTAAACAGTTCACGAGCTTTCTTAAGCTTCCCACACTTAGAATAAAAATCAGTCAAGATGCTTCCAACAACGGAGTTTCCCTCGAACCCAGTCTTCAAAACAGAACCATGAACTCGACCTCCGTAATTAAGATCTCTTAAACCAGCACAAGATCTTATCACCGAGGAAAATGTGAATTCATTCGGGTGTGTTTCCGAAGCCATCATTTCCTCAAACAACGAAAGCGCTGACGCAAACTCTTGACTCTTGGTAAAAGCAGAGATCATAACTGTCCATGCAAAAACAGTTCTTTGCGGCATTTCATCGAACAACTTACGTGCATTCCATATACCATCGGTTTTTAAGTAAAGACTCAAAAGATTGTTGCATAAGTCGAGATTCTCTAAAAGACCAAACTTGATTACAGGGCAGTGGATGTGTAAACCAATGCGCGATGAATTCGATTCGCAAAAGGAGAGAATCCGAATACATGCTTGTTGAAGATTACTCAATTCGTTAGTGCGAGAGAGAAATGCAGAAGCTGTTGCGGCTACTTTGGTCGCCATTCTTTTGCATCAAGCTTTGAAGACGAAAAAGATCGAAACTTTAAAGTTCACATCGCTGTTGAGATTTGCTCGATTTAGTTGGAGGGAAACAACGCTCAAGTAAGTCAATTATCTATTAACACTAAATAAATTTTAAAATATTGCAATATCTATCACCCAATAAAATTATCGTATAACTTATTATATGACTGAAAGTCTGAAACCTTAATTTATCATATTTTTTTGGTTACAAAATCTTAAATATTTATTAAAAGAATAAATTTAAAATATATTTATGTAAAATATTGGCTACCAGTTTATTTTTCATAATTTATGTTCAGAATAATCACACAATTCATTTTACAAACTAATCTATAGTTCTATACTTCTATACATAGTTCTATAAAAAGTTTGTTTTCTTTGACAAAATGTGATGCATTAAATTAAAATAAACAAGTTCACCAATGTTTTAAGAAAGCCCATTCTAGCTAGAGTTTAAACCCCACAAAATAAAAGATAAGCCAACAAGACAATTCCAAGTTTCAGTTTAGGGAAAACCAAAATTGCATGATGTCACTACTCGCTAGCTAGCTCTCTAGTTCAATTCTTGGTTAAGAGGGATCAATGTGTTCTGATAGAGAATATACTAACATCAGTCCAAAGTATGTTGGTGTACTTAACCATAGAAGAGTAAAAAACAAGTACATTCTAATCCCAATAAAAAATGGATTCAGTAACACTGAAATAACATCCATTTAGAGTACATTCTAATCCAAACATCGGTTAACCAAACCATGTGTGGAGTCATGTTTTTTATTTTTTTAGTTGACCTAGTAATGTATTCAAAACTCGTTAACGGAAATCAAACAATAACGACAAAAACAACTGTTTGGTAACAATGGTATTCAGCGAAAAGGCATTCACGGGCGAGTAGACAAAGAACAGGTCCGTGAACACAATGTGATATTTTGTTTTTTATATGCATGTGTTTGTGTGTGTGTGTATATATCAGTTTTTGCATGTACATTGTACTCATGACTGCTATTCCACTTGGGACTAAATTTCAAGGAAACAAACAAGAAAAAAGCAGCATTACATTTTGGGATGGCAAGTGGCAACGTGACCAAAATGAAAAATCTCTACTTTTAAAATTACAGAACTTTTGACAGAAAAAAATTTACGTGGAAAAGTCAACTATCAATAAATCACGAATTCGGATGTTCTTAGAATTCGATGTGTGGTTGTCTAATGTCCATACAATATCAAGACAATAAACACTTGACATGAATATAAGTTCTATACGGATTAGTTTAGAGATTTATAACTAAAAATTTCTTAGCACAAAATTATTGAAAGATAAAAGGTTATATATCATAAAAAAAAGGTTATATATCACAAATATTCTTTAATCTTTCATTTTTCGTGTGCAACTCTCTTGCATACTAGATTATATATAATACGTAAGTAGTTCAAACCACTTTGCTACATGTCTTATCAAATATTCTTCATTTTGATCGTAAAATTCGAATAGAAATAGAATTGTGTGTGTATGTTTTCTTTTGTAAAGAGAAGAAGATGGAGACCCGTGAAGACCAAGGTTTGTCTCCAAGCTACAAGTTAGCCAAAACGCCTCTTCCATGCCATCTATTTTATCCACCTTGTCCCCACCTAAATCCTAGCCTGAACACAAACTGATTTTATTTGATTTCTCTATATACTATATCTTTTGGTTACTTACTTAGTTTTATAAACGAGTAGAATTATATCTAATGACTATCTATCTATGACATAACTTGAAAAAGAGAACATGTATTTCCTTTTCACTAAAACCACCACTTGATTCGAACTAGTATTTAAACTAGTGTTGGTGGATCAATCTATGGACCTATATGGTACTTATTCCGGTTTCTTGTGATCGAGAATAAATCGTGTCCACATCATATTATCGACGTTTTTTCTCCTTTCTATAGCAAAGTTTTAACCTTATGGGTCCAAAATGTGATGTACATACATAACTGAGTGAAACTAGACCTCAAGATTTTTTTCTTATTAACTATTTTGAAAAATAATGCAATCGACAGGCACAGGCTAGGTCTACAAACGTTGAATTTAACCTCTCATTATTCGTACGTGACATGTCTCTACATAGCAAACACCTAGTTAACATTGAAAGGTGAAAAGGAATTCGAATGTCTATGAAAGACTTTATAATAGTTCCAAGAGATCAATGATCGATACGGAGATATTTTCTTAAGTTAACATAGATTGATCAGTATGAAGAAATAAATTTACAAAACAAAAAAACGTAATTAAGCAAAAGAAAAATAGTTACCTCTTGGAACCTGAAACCCTTCTAAGGAGAGCAAGAAAACACAAGACGCGATAAAGTACGAAAAACCCTAACAAAACATAAACATTCAACCACCTTTGTTTCTCATCAAGCCCTTTCTTTTTCAACACGTCACCTCCCGTAACCACACAGATCTTCGCTTGAGCTTCCTCCAACCAGACCAAACACTTGGAGGCCAAGCACGAGTACTCATTTATCAGAAGTGCATCCAATGCATATTTATACATTGAGAAGAAGTACATGAAAAGCCAGTACTTGGGAAGACTTTCCTTGGAAATGAAGTAACCGGAGAACAAGAAGAAAGCCGCTAGAAGAATCGTTACAAGAGAGGTTCCCGCAATGTAATTTGGGGCAAGAGAGCTCAAGAAGAGAACGAAAGAGTTCGCCATTAGGAGAATAATCCATATCACGAGAACGAAGTACCCAAAAGCTTGCCACGTGGGGCAAAGACCAATGAGAAAATAGACCGAAACAGAGTAAATGATTGAGATAACGAACAAGTATGGCAAGAAAACGAGTGTATTGGCGAGAATGTGAGAGGAGAGTCTGTAAACACCACTTGAAGTCTCTCTGAGAAGAATCGGACGCTCGTTGATGAAGATCGGGAGGGTTTCGGTTGTTGAAGAGAGGAGAAAAGTGAGCGTGAAGGCGAACATGCCGAATCTTTTCTCGATTCCTGCTTTGCCGATTCCGATGTTGATGTAGATAGTTCCTAGGACAAGACCAACTACAAGTGCTTCTAATGCATTGGTCAGAAGTAGTTGTCTTGTCCGGTAAATGATCTTCCAGAATCTTCTCGAGAGAAGGCTTATCTCGGTGATTCTTGATGTTCTATATCGAACAATACTCTGTTTTTCTCTATGTTTCCGGTTTTCGGTCGAGGGGAGAGGAATAGCGTCGGTGTTTCCCTCGGATTCTCGAAGTTCTTGAAGTATTTCCATGGCATATTCGAGGGAATTGAGCTGCGGAGGGACGGTGAATCCCTTGAAGAGCAAGAAACCTTCGAGGGAGTCAAGCCTTCCGTGGTACGCAACAGTTCCTTTTGAAAGAAGTAACAACCGATCGATGATAGAGAGAATCTTGAAGCTAGGCTGGTGAATGGACAAGATCACGGTCCGTTGTCTTGACACAGCGATGGATTTGAGGATGTGAATGACGTCAAAAGCGGATTTACTGTCTAAACCCGAAGTAGGTTCGTCGAGGAGGAGAAAGCAAGGGTCGTGAAGGAGACTTAAACCTATAGAAACTCTTCTTCTTTCGCCACCGGATAAGCCCTGAGCGAGTCTTGTGTCGGAAAGATGTGTTAGGTTAAGTTCTGAGAGAAGAGAGGTTACGGTTTCAGAGACTTTTGATGGGTTTGGGAGCAAGAGACGAGCGGCGAAGGAGAAGGTTTCAAAGACGGTAAGGAGAGGGAAGAAAGAGTCGTGTTGGGGAACGTAAGAGGAGATTTTCCGATAAGAGGAAGGGTTAATGGGAATGGAGTTCAGGAGGATTGAGCCGGAGGTTGGGGAGGTTTTAGAGGCGAGAATGTCAAGGAGAGTTGATTTTCCGGCACCGGAAGGGCCAACGACGGCTAGGATCTCGGTGGGATGAGCAGAGAGAGTGATGTTGCGGAGGATAAAGGAGGGTGGCTCAGTCGCGGGGAAGCCGAGGAGGGAAAGAGAGGTTTTGGGTTTGGTATAGGAGATTGAAGAGGTGGTTAATGTATAGGCCGCCGTCTCCGGCGGAGGCGACGGAGGATTGTCCATATGGTGCTAACTTGTGAGAGTTTGAGACGTTGAAGAGTGTAGTACGAATTAGATTTTATAATAAGTTTTTATTTGGTCTTGTGATGATGTCTTTTGGAGTTTATTGTTGTACGCCAAAAACATAATTTACATATTTTGTTTTTTTTTTTTCACTTTAGATTCTTTGTTTCTATATTTGAAGTACAGTGTTGGATTTTTTCAGTCTTTTGTGTTTATCCTTCTTAGAGGTTTATGGATGTTGAGTTTTATGGAATCCTTTTTCTTTAACAGAAATTTAAGACCTTACTATATAAAAGTTAGTTTTACTCGATTGCATGGTATTTTTTATGTGTGTCGTTTAGTTTTTTTTTCTTGTAAAGTTTTTGGAAAAAGTATTATATAATGATAGTATGATATATAACTATTTTATCGTACAATATACCAAAAGAAAGTATTCAACAGCATTTAGAGATCGATTCTATCCAGAGAAATGAAATGCTCAAAACTTAAACCCTAATGCTGCTGCAATGTATGTATAATCCTACAATACAGAAGAAGAAAATGAATATATTTAATTAGGTGCAGACTGAAATTGAAAGTTAGCGATATATCCAAAGAGTCGACAGATTAATAAGTATGAATACATCCAAAGAACTTGACAAAGGAAAAAAGAGGAATAAAGCCAAATAACATGTGGACAAAAATATATTTAATCAACATTATTTTTTCAAAAAAAAAACATTATATTTTCATATCTACTCATATCATATGATAGCAACCATAAATACCATAATATGAGTAATACTGTATATGGGGATATATGCATGTGAATACAGTGATTAATGATGCGAAACTTAGAAGAAAAATACAAAGGAGAACGGATTGTAAAAAGGTCACGGGCCTAGTGTTTTCTTTCACATTTCTCCTCTATTATTATTTACCAATCCGTGAACTCTGTCTTAATTTGGCCCCCAAATCGGAATATTTTTGTGAAGACATATAATTGAGGGTTACTTAGGTAGATAGCCTAATTTGATCTAATTAATAGAAAATGTAAAGTCAGTTAGTGTTACTCTTCAATTTATATATGATGATATTTGTTTTCAGTATCAACTTTTTTAGTTTTTGTTTTTAGTGTTTTGATATCTTGTAAAAACTATTAAGTAAAAATGTTTTTATATTTCTGTTTCGAAATAGTAGAAGAGTGTATAAGTTAATTAGTGTAGTTCTAATTCACAGTCCAAACTATTTAATTTGATGACACAATTCAGATGTTCTACTTGTTTTATTTGTCTACTTTAATCGTCCTTATTTTAAGCATTTGATACTCTAAATAATAAATATAATATGTAAATATGATAATATGCCTATACCATTTTCGCATTGATGATTTACGTTCATTTATAATTTGGCCTCAAGCTATAAACAAATGCAACTAAGGTATTAAACATTGTTTGCACAAAAAAAAAAAAAAGGTATTAAACATTGATGATTTGTATAGTACATATTTTTTTTTGTAAATTCAGGCCTTGTTCGGCGAAAAGAAGACGCAGCAACAACTATGTGCAACCAAAAACAAAGCTCTTACTTCTCTTTCACCTCCCTTTCTCCTTTCTTTGATTTGGCAATTCCGGTGACGCCGGAAATTCTAGCGACTCTTATTCCTTTCTCCTCTCGTTTCAAATCTGTCGCAACGACTCTCTCACTCTTTCACACTCTTCTTCTTTTTTTCTTCTATACTGTATTTTGTGTCGCTAGTGCTTGTCTCAGCGATTCACAAAATTGTCAATAGAAATTAGTTTCGATAGACATATTTTATCAACTTTTGTTGTAATGTTTTTGTTATCAAATTTTGTCGTAATGTTTTTATGATTTTCGATCTTTAAAGTAAACGTAAATATATTAAGCATAAAAAAATTTCAAAATATATATTTTAGATGATAAACCAAAAAAGTAAACGTTATAGCTTGTGAGAGAATATAGGCCTCTACAGCTTATGAGGGTCAAATAGAGAATATAGCTTATGAGGCCAAATAAACAAGATCGAAATTTTACATAGGCCTTATACATTATGGGCTTCCATAACTCATGTATAGCCCTGTAAATAAATAAACGATAACCAAACTGGATACACAAAGTCACTTATCGAAATAATCTATAGAATTATAGATGATGTTTGTTGACAAAAAAAAAATGTCTCATTGCAGGGAGACAGAGCCAAACATCAACTTTATTTTGGTATATTGTACTATGAATTATGATTCATTTCTAACTGCAATCTCCGAGGTTTCCATGAACATGGTTGATTAATTTAGTGTAGTTTATGAATAATGATTCATTTCTACTTGCAATTAATCTCCGATTTCCTTGGACATGATTTCATATTAATGATTTCATGGATTTATTCGTCATATTAATCCATTTACTTTTCACAACTTAATCTATATTATTAATTGGGAATCACTAGATATTAAATAACCTTATGAAAGGTAAAATATTACATAAGATGTCATTAGTTTTTAGTGTTTTTGAATGAATTCATTAAGGGTACAATAGATAATCACAAATTTAATATATTTAAATAAAAAATATTAAAATTATTTTAAGTAATTATTAGTTTCCAAAAAATTAAACTCACTTTCTCTCTCTTATTAATTATGGACGAAAATATTAAATTAATTTCTAAAAAAATATTAACCAATGAAAATTGAAAAAATAAGATTTGATATCCAACTAAGATTTTATCTAAACTAATCCTAATAAATGATTCTATATCAAAAATACAAATAAAAATATCATTTTAATTCAAAATTAAAACAATACCGTTTAAAAAGTTTTATCAATGGAAGATTTTAAGATTACGTGACGAGATGGGAGAGGAATATAAATTAAAAATTAAACTAAATACTCAACTGGTATGAGTTCGGGTTATGAGCACTACATAAAATAAATTTGTTTACACACATAACCCTATACGTACATTTTCAATTACACATATTCTATTTATGACGGATAAGGGACCATAATATTTTTATTTCAAGTATACGAGACGGGTTATGGGACGAAGAATTTATGACAGATACAGGACGGGATAGGTTTCCCGTTCCAAAATAGTTACGCCTAGCTAATATACATGAAATAGCTCAAATTAAAACCGAATCCATATCTTATTTAACACATGTAATCAAACTATTAAAAATGTTTTGATTAGTTTAGAAAATAAAAACGTAACATCATTTAACTTTCGCAACTAAATTATATCTTAATTTTATCTTAAATATAATTTCGCACGTACGTTTAGGTCTGGATCTTAAAATATAACTATGCACTAACGCAACTGAATTTTTTTTATTACTCTAACTTTATAATATCTATACTATTACGAAGTTCACTATCACAACAAAATATTTTATATTTTTAAATTCTATATAACAATTTCTATAAAAATATTTATGCACATACGTGTTGATCCAGATCTAATACACTAAAATATATATCATAAAAACAACAAAATAATCTATATCTATATTGAATTAAAATTTGATACAATTTTTTATAAAATATGAAACCCCGAAGTATAAAAACAACAAAATTTTTTATAAAATTTGATACATACGTGTTGATCCAGGATCTAGTTGTTTCTTATTAGTCAAACAATTTTGCCGAAGTATGAATCACTACTACCTACTACTTATATAGTTAGCACTTAGCACAAACAAAACAAATAGTATGTGTTAATAAACACAATTAAAAACATACAAAAGAGTTACTAAAAACAAACTTACAAGTCCATTAGCCTTTGAATGGTGTGTACAAAGATTTACTGCAATAATATATGATTATGGTAACTGATATGTCGATTGTCTATGAATAAATTAACTTGGTAGACCGACGTTCGCCGTCCATTGTTCGCTAATTGACCATGAATTTTATTGTTCTTTGTTAAATTGTTTTTACCTTGTGACATTTTCTTTTATTATATATTATTTATCATACCATCACATACCAAAAAAACTTGGATATTCTTCTCACAAAACAAAATCTCAAAAACAAATAGATTGAAAATTAGAAATAAAACCAATGAATTTAGCTACATGTAAATCATGAGAGCATCATTTTTTTCTTTTGGAGCTTCAAGCACAGTTTAGAGACAAAAGAGTACTGGTGTAATATTGGTGAATCAGGGTGTACCAAAAATAAACCTCCCATGAATTAGGATGTAAAACGCTAAATCAAGGTGTAACATGATAAAGAAAATAAGTAAAACGCAAAATTAGTGTGTACAAAAAAACTATTGGTAAAAATTATTTATTTAATTTTTTTTGGTGCAAAATAAAAATTATTTATTTTAATAACAAAATATAGATGAAAGAGGATATTAAAATGTGATGAAGCAAAATAAAATGGGGTTTTGACCCCAATTCTTCTTATGTCAAATAAGTCCATGATAAGATATAATAGAATATGCCCTTAATCAAACAGTCACATGCAATGCATTCAAAATCCCATGATAAGTATATAGAGAGACCTCGAGTAATGTAAAAGAACCTCAACTTAATCTACCATGTTCGTAATTAATTATAACTATCGATCAAATATATGTCTAAATACAGGTAATCTATGATACAATTTGTGATGATTAGGACATTGTGTATATACATAAACAGACAGATTAAGTTTTTCGTGGGACAAATAGACTTGAAAACATTATTAAGCTAAATTGGTCGGAGACATGTGTCCCATATTAGCATCTAAAGAAAATCTAAGAAGAGGGGACAACAAAATCTACTTAAAAAGTCTTATGAAACTAAAAAACCTCAAAACTAAACAAGATTCAAAGAAGTTCCTTTTTGTTCTTTGTAGTAGAAAACGATGTCGTTTCGAAGGTGCAACGTATTCTTCCTCATGTGGGACTTTTGAACCTAGCCACGTGCATGGTTCTCCGGCGTCGATTGCTCATTGCTTCCTTGTGAGGTGGATGTTCTCGACATGATATTGATAGTGTTGAATATTTATTTCTGTATTCATTGACATGATAGTGATGATTATTGTTTAGAAAAAAGAAGAAAAAAAAGAATATAACAAAAGAGAAATGAATGTGTTAATTTTTTTTGAGTTTCGAGCGGATCTTGTATTATGATTTTGCACAGAATGTTATGATACTGATCCATTGCACGCGTTGAGTTTGTTTTATGCTCACTATTACAGTATTAGTGTATTACAACTTCGGAAGCATCTCAAGACATATAAACTCGTGTTATAATTTGTAGTATATATATACTGAAGTTCAAGTCTACTTCGATCTCGATTGTTTGTTTGTGTTTTCACTTACATTAAAATAAAATGCATTTGATTTAAGCAACATTCATTTGTTATATTTGTAGACGTAAAGGCCAACAAAAAGTGTTTCTTTGCGTTTACATTTTGCAAAACTAATTTCTACAGTAGTGAAAATGTATATATTTCAGAGTTTTTTGAATTTTCTTTTATGAAAGCCTTAGAATTTAATATGAAACAATCAAAGCCTTAGGAAATTTGTTTTTGTGTGTTTTGCTTAAGTAGAAATGATGTCATACAAATACATGATAGTATTCTAGTGATTCACTATAGGATTAATTAGATAGATGACTAAACATTTTGAAAACGCAAGAGCGTTGCATCTTCACATTTGTTCAAATTAAATTCACAAAAAAAAATCACATTTGTTCAAAACTTGCAAAAAATATGAAGGTTCAAGTTTAAATAAAGACTATTTTTTTGCGAGAAAATCTAACGAATAATGTGGATCATGTAAAAATAATGTGTCATACAAAAATAATGGTGTGTCATCTAAAAATAATGTACTAAATATACATAAAATTTAGGAGAAAAAAGGGAGTCCTTTTTGCCTATTTTGATTAATTTTTTTTTCGCCATCTACTGTATTATACTCAGTGTATTGGTTGAAGTTATAATACAGTAATAGATTATTAGATTTTCACTCGGTTTACGCACTTAATTTTTAGCTAACAAAAGGCATCTAAAAAGACCCTTAACCCAATATATTATTTTATGAGCTTTTTGTTATACACTTCTTTCAGTTTTCATATTAAATTTTTAAGATGGACCAACAATTTGAGTAGACAATATTGGAACACTGGAGAACATGTTGCAAACATGTACTAGACTGAGACTACTATTAAAAACGATACTTGACTATTTTGCTGAATTCATATACAGATAAATAAGTATCAAGATAACATCATGATACAGAGCGTTGTATGGTTTTTCTAAAAGCCAATAAGCTCTTGTGGTTAATACTCTCAATCCACTAATAATCTCACAAGTTTTTTCATGCTGGGGACAAAAATATGTTAAAAATAAGTTTTTTTTTTGTCAAACTGTAGAATCATTTTTAAATAGGAATCTTATGCTACTGTTTAAGTTGTACATGTTACTATTTTTGTAATTTTTAGAACTGAAAGTTCAATTACTATTGTTTTCTTTATTGGTCTCAAAACTGAAATTTTAATTATAAATTCTAAATTGTACATTGGGGGAACTTGTAAATGTTCAGGGCTTTATTATTATGTCGAGATCAGTGAATTGTCTCTTCTGGTAACTGAATCAATTGATTTTTATGGTTAGTCTATCAATCAGACACTTGAGAACCCCAAAAGATGATCTGAATAATAGATCCGGAAATCCTCCACTATTCTATTTCATTATCACTTTTGTAAATAATAAATTTGAAGATGGATTTTAAAAGCAACAAACAAAAAAAAGTAACAAGAGGGAGAGAGAAGTAGCTAGGTCAAATCTTCATTTGAGTGGTTATCATCTCTGCCTAGACTTTAGACCCAACACTTTCTCAGTCGAGCTACTTCTCAGGTCAACAATTTCGCACCATCTCTCTCTCTCTCCTCTTTTATTTTGAAAAAGATAATAAAAGAGAAATATATTGATACTAACGTAAATTATTTGACATGTGTCTCAAGTTAATATGATCCATACATGTAGTAGTTGTCTTGTAACTTGAACGATTGATAACTGAAATCTGAAAATATCAAATCCCCCCAAAAATGAAATTAAAGTAACGAGGCGAGAAGAAAAGAAAAAAACTAAAAAAATATGAGTGGAGGAAGAAGAGGACACGATGGTTAGAGCTTGTAACGAACGCAAAATTGAAGTGGAGAAGTTACAGAAATTTATGAAACGCGTAAAGATGTTTGTTTAATGATGTGTTTCACCACAAGCATCTCTCTATCTTTCTCACACAACCCAAAAACCAAATTGTCATAACTTTTGTTGAATATTCAAATCCACATTTAATATCCACCTACTTGTTACAAATTTATATGATCAAACAAAAATCTTTTCATTCGATGATATATCTTAGTATACTATAATGAAAATGTAATTTAGACCAAGACCATCTTGGTGTTTAATTTTAGGCTTTGACAGATGGCTCGTCTCGTGGCTCTACTCTTTTTTATTTCTGCGAGCTTTCTTCTGCTTTTCGTTTGAGCATGTGCTTCGAAGACCACATGGTCTCTGCTAAAGCTCATTCCATTTGTTTTTTTTTGTTTTTTTTAATGAATGAATAATTTAGTATTTTTACGGATTTGTTATGTACTATCCATTGGAAGGAAGCTAAAAGTATAAGTTAAAGTTAAACTACAATTTTTAAGGAAACATTTTTTTGATGGAAATAGATATTTTGTCACTGTTCAAACAAATAAAACCCTAATTTTCCAGCAGCAAAAAGAACGTTTTTCACAACAACTTTGAAAACAAAGTCTTGTCTTTTGAAAAATGAAACTTTACGTAAATAACTTTACAATTAAATAATAATTCAAACTCGTTAAAACATAACTAAAATTTTGGCAACAAAAGCATTGGATTTTGTTTTTTTCTTTTTTGTTTAAATCGATATAAATCTTGTTTCAATTGAACTATAGAGGTATGAGATTTCTTGAAAACAAAATTTTATTTCATATGAGATTTTTGGAAATGTATCGAGAAGATTAAAAAATGATAATTCTAAATCTTTTGAAACTCTATAAGAATCTACTATCAGAATTAAGTTTTATGCTTAAACATGATATATGTTGATAATTTTTTTTTTTTTTTTTTTTTTTTAAATGATTGTATGTTGATATAATATTTTGTTATTGATAACTGAAAATTATCTAGTTTGAGAGAACACAATTGGTAAACATGCAAACAAATCTAATAAACAAAGTTTGGCAACTAACCACATTGTCGAACCTCATAAATAGATGTCATTTCATGTTCTCTGTTTTACGCCCATTAATCCGGTAACTATTTTTTACTCTCTTGTTTTCGTATTAAAAAAAAATAATACTATGATTTTTGAACTTTTTAAAAGTTTGTGTTCGGGCTTTTGTTAGGTGACTCTGGTCAGTTGTTGTGGTGGGATCCAAAAACTCTCACTTGCAAGATTTGTCTAATAACCTTAAATAAATACTATGTCACTCGTTTTGGTCGTTTGTTAACTCATGTATTAAATCCAAAATTAAATAATTCTAGTCAACAAAGGAATGCATTCTCTAACAAAAACAAGTACTAAATTATTCAGTTGACTTAGCACTCAAAGTCTATTCTCAATTCACACAAGTATACATATACACAGACTGATAAACATATATGAAAAAACATTCTTCGTGCTGGCCATTATCTAATTTGTTGCCGTCCAAAATCTAAAACTTTCAAGTGGAGCCAGAATTTGGATATAGTAGTAAACTAGTAACTAGTAACTTGTGCTTAATCAAAAAAAAAAAAAAAAAAAAAAAAAAACTTGTGCTTAATCTCGATTAAATTTTTTGCTTGAGGATGTAGGTGACAAAATAAATTTGAACATTGATTCAAAATATTAGATTATGTGAATAATGAGAATTTAAATAAAAAGGTAAAAGCAATCTGATATGCTGAAGGTATAAACACATAAAATATAGGTCAGGAAGATAAATTAGCACTGTCAGATTTCATATATATTTTCTTGGAAAGTGAAATAGCAGAAAGAAAAAGTAGTGAAAATGAGAAAAATAAATTAATGGACCAGTGACTGACAAGTCACTTCCAAATGCGCAAGTGAGGAAATTTTCCATTACTTTTTATAAATTTTAACTTTTAAGTTTGTTTTTTTAATTATTAATATTTTCGCTAGAGTACGAAAATTGCATACAATCTCTAAAATTTCATGTATATTAGGGATGGACAAAAATGATTTGAAAATTTCAATTTAGTTTTTGATTCATGTTGAGTTTTTAACTTTTAATATAGTATGATTGATACTATTAGAATGTTTTTGCAAGATACAGTAGTTATGATGATACAAATCTAACACATCATAATTTGTCCAGGAGAATCTACCCACCTCCTTTCCTAATAAGTAAATATGATCAGTACAAAGTAAGTCTATAATTTGATGTGTTGAGTAGTTGGCAAACAAAAAGCTAAGTAAATTCAGCAACATTTTATTATAGAGTCATTAATTTGTAACATTTACTTCTTTTTATAATTTTTGGAAGCAAAATTTTAAAACTTGTTACTACTAAGAGATTATTTTCTTGACGTTTTATACTAAGAGAATTCAAAAAAATATAAGAACACATTTGGAGCTGTGTGACAAAATGAAGACGACAGAGATATGTAATAAATATATATATTCACTACCTCCATATATTTTTTTCAATTCTCAAGGTGTCAGGATTCACATAATGATCCATCACTATACAAAGGCAAAAACTAGACCCTTCACTAATCTGAGACTCTCTGCCACAAGATTTATCTGTTTTTGTCATCATCATCTTCATTTTAAGCTAATTTTACAAAATAACCAAAAACCCTAATTTCATAATTTTTAATAAAAATTAAACCTAATCGCTAATCTTCTCCCGTTGTTCCTTAATTGAAGTCAAGCTATCAATCGATTTCTCCGACATTGAATCGCTTGAAATCCTTGAAAACAAATACGAATCTACAAAAACAAAATTGTCATTAGCATTTTCTTCATAATTAACCTTAAAACTAAACAAAAATGATCCAATTACAGAATTTCTAATTTACCTTCAGACGAAGAAGTACTAAGTTTCTCTTGTGAAGAAGATTCACTCGTTGATCGTGATAACAAAGAAGATTCTGAAAATCAATAATAAAAACCCATAAAGATTAACCAAAAAACCCAATAATCAAATTTGAGAAATTACAGAGTAAGACTCTTTTTTTTTTTAAAGACTCTGTTTTTGAACATACCTCTTGAGCCGTGAAACGATCTCTTGCAATGAAGAATCGCACTTTGAATCCCATCTTGTTGAACTTGTAAAGACTCATCAACTCTGTTCGCCGGAGACATTCCTCCGATCGCTGCAGAAGCTGACCGACTCTTGCCAAGTTGTCTCCTCACACTTCGAATCCCCGACGGAATATTACTTCTCTGTTTCTCCCTCACCGCCGGTGAAGACATCGGAGATGTAATCGACGACGATGAACCATTACTGCTTTGTTTCTTCAACGATTTAGTGTATAAAGGTTTTATAAGACTGAAGAATCTCTTCGAAACAGAGTCGTCCAACATCGTATCGTCTGTTTGTTGTGATCTCGCAATGCTCGCTGTTTTTCTGAAACTTGTTGTTGTTGATTCGTCGTCGACTCTGAATCTTACGTTGAGACTTCTGTTGTTTTCTTCGTTCTTCTTCTCAGTCGTCGTTGACTTTTCAGACTTCTTGAATGAGAAAGCACGAAACTTTGGACCGGATTTCAAAAGAGTGATCGGAGATTGTTGTTGTGGTTTCGAAGTGATGTCGACGAAAGGAAGGACTTTGCTTTTGTTAGAAACAGAGAACGTTGTTGATGTTGTTGTTTCGAGTCTCTGTTTTTCTTTAGGAGTTTTGAAATCGGAGAGAGAGATCTCGAGTTCGAAGAAGGAATCGTCTCCTTCGTAGAGGTCAAGTTCGGGATCTTCTGATGCGGTGGTGGAATCGACGGCGGATTCTGAGATTCTGATTTCATGGCGAGGTTTGATGGTTGTGTTGTTGTTTGTTAACCAGAATTTCATAAAGCTAAGAGCTTCCATTTAGATATAGGTAAAGAGATAGAGAGAGAGTAATGAAGCAAGAAAGAGAGATAAGAGTAAAGAGTTTGGCTTTGTCAACGGAAATGGTGAAGTGGGGTTTTATATATAGAAAGGAAGAAGAAGAAGAAAGAGAAAAGTGAGCTTTTTTCGGAATGGTTTTTTTTTTCTTTATCTTTTTTTTTTTTTTTTTTTGGTAAAGAAAGAAAAAAGAGAGTATGAAAAAATGGCATTTTAATTTGCTTTTTTCTCTTTTTTCTTTTTCTTTTCCTTTGCTTTCTTTTTTTCTAATGCACAGGTTAATTTGTTCTATATGTTGTTTTTATTTATTTAGCATTCTATGCCATAACTCACATATGATAGTAGCTTTTTCTTTAGGCTAAAGTACTTTTTTTTTTCTTTTTAAATACGTTAATTTATAATATCTGGACTATTCATATTTATAAAAATTTTAAAATAATTTACGTTTTTCCTTTTCTTAAAACTAACTCTTTCTCATGTTGTAAACATTTATGTCTTATTATATACTAGGTTATTAACCCCCGCTACGCGGGGGTTTGTATTTAACGATTTTTAAAATATTTTTGGGTTTAGTAATCATTTAAGTAGCTACATATCGACATTAGTAATATAAAAATATTATAATAATTTATTTTTGATTCTTTTTAACATAAATATTTTTATTTATATTTTGAGTTTCATTTATGTTGTTTAAAAATTTGTTTTCATAAGAAAGGAAACATTTTTAGGATACAATTTAGTATGATTGTGTTGTATTTTTCTGACTTGTTTTATATAATAAATTATTTTGCTATTAGTAATTATAAAAATATTTTGGCAAAATATTAGAAATTAAACTACCAAAATATGTACACATTTGGGTATACTTTTGTTTCTCTTATCTATTAGTAAAATATGTACACGTAACATATCTTCTATGTTTGCATTTATTTTATATATTTTGATGAAATTATATACCACTAATGATAGTTACTAAAATATTATCTTTCTTTATTTGGTTTTTGCCAAAAAGACTTTTTTACATTTTTTTATTACATTATCTTATACAATAAAATATTTTTAATATGTTTTCTAACAAACATATAGGAGACACAAAGTGATGATAATATATTATCACTTATGTTCGAAAAACTTTAAGAACTTAGTTTTCTCCCCAGCTCTCCGAACTTGGAGAGCAAATTTGTAAGATTTTTAAATACAACCATCCACCTGCTTTTCAAATCTTTTTTATTTTATGTTTTTATTACTTTATCTTACACAATAAAATCTTTCCAATATGCTTTCTAACAAAAAATCTTTGGTTTAGGTGGCACAAAGTGATAAAATGTTCTTTCTTTTGTTTGAACAACTTGAAGAACTTAGCTTTTCCTACCTCTCCCAATTTTGAAAACAAATTTGTACGATTTTAACTACAATCATCGACATGCTTTTTTCACCTCATAAGAAATCATCGTTGTAGTTTTAACATGTTAAACTCAATATATTCTATCACTATTGAGAGAATAAATATTAGGTTTTTGTTTGTTTCGATAATGTATTATTATCAGAAACTTAGATAATGCGTACAATTTTACCATTGATTTTTGTTTTTTATTATATCAATTAATTCACTCACTCATTTCTACTCAAGTATATAAAAAAGACTTAAAATTTTAGTGATGTAAATAAAATTACTAATTGATATTTAAATGAAATTGAAAAAAATCCAATAGGCTTACACATGTTACGTATCTATTTAATTGTATACTTCTTTTTTATTTAATTTTTATCTCCGGCTGAGACAGAGTGAAAGGAGGTCTAGCACCGAAGTGTTTATGAGTCTCCCATCGACCATGGATGGATTCTAAATCGGGCTGAACCACACTCTTACCTTGATGATTGATGACTGACGACTTTTACCTTGACATTAATAAATTCCGACTTTTCCACACTCTCCTCACACCATAAATTCAGTTGTGTTCCCCTTCTTATAAATCAAATATCAAAAACCAACGCCCAAAAAAAAAAAAAAACAGAGCCATGTTCGTCAAGTTCCTCATTATCATGTTCTTCAGCTTCCTTTCCCAATCCCATAATTACTCTTCCCAAATCCTTGAATTCACTCACTTACAATGGCTTCCATCCTCCACTGACTAACATATCCACCCAAGGGATTGTCACAGTCACATCCAACGGTATCTTGAAGCTAACCAACATAGGCATGCAGAGAACCGGTCACGCTTTCTACACCAAACCAATCCGGTTGAAAGATTCTCCAAACGGCAATGTCTACACAAGTTTTTTGGATTAATTCTGCATGCATAGAAGCTGTATGTACCATCGTAACTTAATAAGCCATGTTTGAATTTTCAAGAATAAAATATTTGATCTCTCAAATAGCAATGATCCATAAGATGATTATTTATACATAAACCACTACTTTAGAATTTAAAAACTTTCTTATTTTCTTTGGTTGTTAAGAAGAAGTTTTCCTTTATGTTATTAATCTTTTCTTATTCGTTTAAATTTTAACTTTCTTAAACTTTTGGAATTTTTCTTCTCTGATGTTTAATTATAAATTTTACAAACTAAAACTATTAATACTAACAATAACTTATTTGCTTTTTTTTTTTGGTTTTGAAAATTTTCTTTTATTAAAGAGAGGTAAACATGTCTATGTGAGTTTAATTTTCATGTTTACATGTACTCTCTCCAATTTCAATTAACTACATTATTTTACAATTATTAATTTTTTTAATATAGTAACTTCAAGCTAACATAGTGAGCCTAATTATAATATTATTATTTTTTTATATATTCTAATAATTTAATTTTACATTTTCTTTATATCCATATATTGTTTTTCAAAAGTTTACATTTCTATTCTTTACATATCTATATTTTTTCCTTTTCAGATATATCTTAATATAGAAAATATTATAATTTAAAAATGTTAAATAACGCAATTTTAAAAATGCTAATTAATGAAGTGTCTAATCGCGATTGGTCGTTTAAAATCCCACGTGGACGGCCTCAGAAGCTTATAGCCTCGACTTTTATATAGACAAAAGTTTACATTTCTATTCTTTACATATCTATATTTTTCCTTTTCAGATATATCTTAATATAGAAAATATTATAATTTAAAAATGTTAAATAACGCAATTTTAAAAATGCTAATTAATGAGGTGTCTAATCGCGATTGGTCGTTTAAAATCCCACGTGGACGGCCTCAGAAGCTTATAGCCTCGACTTTTATATAGTATAGATTATTATTTTTGTTTCCTAAATCGATATAAATTGAATAAGAAAATATCCTATTAGTATTTTCTTACGTCAAATTTTACGAAACTAATAAGAATTTTTAACAATAAAATTGTAAGAAAAAGGACAAACATGGAAGAAAAAAACCTCTCGTAACATACTTTCTCTTTGGACCTTTCGGGTAAAACGAGAGATGCCATGCATGCTCAACTGGAAGCAAAAGCGAAAGAGCGACTCGTGGTTTGACCGCAACATGATCTTCAAAACATGGTTTTGAGTTTTCTTCAACCTTAAATTTATATCCGTAATATCATATAAATTTCAATTAATTGTTTCTAATCTTAATAAATTTGTATCGCTAATATATTCTAACAACACCAAATATAGGTAAAAAAATGCTCTTATATTCATAAACTATAGTTTAAAAAACGTCAAATTGACTCTTACTAATAAATTACCAAATAAGATAGTAAAAACCTGGGGGGACCTTACCCGTGGGATACCCTCTCCCCAGGGATTAGTCCTACACCCTTTCATAGGTATGGGGATTTACCCTGAGTTAACAAAAAAAAAAAAAAAGATAGTAAAAAACAAGACAAAATGAAGAACAGAGAAATAAATAAATAAGAATGACAAAAAGAAACATTTACTACACAGAAAAAGAAGAAGAGTTTAGCTCTGTGAGGTCTGAACTCTGACCTTAAGTGTATAAAGATAAATTGGGGTTCTTTCCATGACAAAAGTATAGTTGGCCCATTTTACATACTTCAATTTTCCTTTTGTCTCTACTCTTAAAGAATAAATTGTTATATACTAGTATAAATTTGTTATGATGTATATCAAAGGTTTATAACCTCAAAAGCTTTGACTTGAAAAGCTCTTTCTTTTGTGAATTTCAAAATTTTACACCCTCTTTCACTTTAAAGTTTAAAGAACAGTTTGCTTTTAACTTTTCTTTTTTTTGTTAAACACTTTGTTTTGAACTTTAATACAAGTAAGAATCAAAAACATTAGTTTTTAATAAGTTATTCATTAGGCTAACTCTGTTTTATACTTTTTGATGTCTTCCCAACTTTGTTTTTTTTTTGTATATCGATTCGATTTTCAGCTTCTAAATTTGTTCTACTATTGTTGATTTTAATGCAGCAAAACAATGAACCAACAATTCCAAAACAATTAAAGTTCTATTGGTTACATGCATTAAAAGCATTCTTTACTAAGAATTTTGTTAATACTTGGCTGTAGTTAAACTATATAATAGCTGGTGACATAAAAAGAAAAAGGAAAACTATATAGTAGTATAGTTTTTCTTTATTTGTTGGTTTTGAATTTTGACTATACAATACAGTAGTTTTCTAAGGATAGCATTGAGCTATACCGACTAAAGTGCTTATACTGTTAGACCTAAATATGATTAATAGAACAATACAAAAGTTATGCCTACTCATACGTTCGTAACTACATCCACGCAATTGTCATGGAATGTGTGTATGCATCATCACATTAATAGAATTGTTAATTAGGAGTAAAAAAAAAAATTGTTAATTAGGAGTTGAACGAATTTTTATGTTTTGGTCTATAAAAAGGTGCTTACAAACATTTAGAACATAAAGAAACTTGAAGATATAATTCAATAGTAGCTCTTTACCTTAAGAAAATGTGCTTCATTAAAAAGACCCTAATGTTAATGGTTTCCACGACTAATTATCATTAGGTTACTTATAATATGTATATAATAAACATTGTGTAGACTTCCATTTATTTACACTTTAGCTTACTTAACTTCCTCAATATTTTAAACATATAATAAATAAGTTCATCCTTTTTTCTCCAATCTCTGATAGACAATATGAGAGATTGGAGACTATCTGGCGTGATAAGCATACTTCTCATGGGGAAATAGACCGTTTTTCCTTGTTTCAAGCATTAACTAACTTTTGTTTCTACACAAATAGGCTATAACTATAAGCCTCTAGCATTCTTGAATCTTGATAGGGCCAAATGGTCCGATTAGGCACCACAAGCCCATATTGGGCCGAAATATATTTCTCTTTAGTGATGATTTACAAGTGATGTATGAATGTTTTGTTTATACGTAAGAAAGTTTCCATAGTCGTCCAGGAAAGGCTTCATCGTCTGATTCGCTTTCATCATCAGAACTCTCTATCCCCAGTAAATAGTTGACAACCTGTGAGGTAACAAAACCACCAAAAGCAGATGAATAACTTTCTCAGCAAGTAGACAAAACGCGACGAACATTTCAAGGGAATAGCTTACCTGGTGAGTTGATATGAGGTCGAGTGGCTTGTTGCCTGATTTCAATCGACATTGTTTGTTTGCACATCTCAAGTCGTCGTGCCAAACAATAGAATCACAGTAACTGCAGTATCCCCGGCCAGATCTCAACGCCTTTGATGAATTAGCCGCTGCACGGTTACACAAAGTCTACTTTAGAAATTACATAATAGAGAAAGCGGCGGTTTCTGAAAGGGAGAAGATAAAACCGTGGACAAAAGCCCTAACCGATAAATGCTTTCTTGAAGGCTTCTCTCCAGTCAATACCGGACTGAATACGAATCAAGACTTTTTGATTGAAGTGAAGGTCAAATTGTGTTTGCCACAGAGAGTTCTCATGCGTTGCTTGGTTCCATGAGCTACAAACAGACGAAACACAACAGATAAGTAGAAGCAAAAAAGAAGAAGCAAAAGACTCTGCAATGTGGAAATATAGAGGAGGAAGTACCGAGACACTTGAGCTGAGGAAAGTAAGGACGATACATCGAGGAAACTGAAGATGTGAATAAGGATATCTTGTGGAAGTGAAGGAATATCTGAAAAAAGGGATTTACACATGGTGAAGGATTATCTCGGGATATTAAAGAAGACATTCCAAGAAAGATAACTAGAAAACATACCTATATCTTTTTCCTCATGGCTCTTACTGCGTCTCTTTAGTGCTACTTTTGCCTGCTTGAATTCTACAATGGCTAAATTCTTCTTCTGTTTGGGGAGCACAGCTTCTACGCTCTTCAGGAGAAGGTTAGCGGCTGAAACAGCAGCTGATGTATTGATGCTAAATGAAAAAAAAATACAGAATCTGTTAGTAGTATTAGTCTTAATAGACTTAGAAGAAGAACACAGATTTGCAATAGTAGAAACAGAGAGATACCAACAATCTAAGAAGTTTGTGTGCTATATGAATTATGTACTCTTAAGTAGCCTTATTGTCACACTAAGGGCTCAAATTCGATTGTTCCAATCCAAGAAAAAACTTGCCTTTACGTTTACATTACTAAAATCTGGATACTTATATTAACACTGAAACAGAACATTCTAGCTTTTCTTACAATTATTTTTTGTAAATGAGAAATGCAAACAAAGAGAATCAGTGAATCCCATAATCTATTGACATGAAATAAAACCATTAGAAGAACCAATCCCCAACTAGACTTAATCCTCTGCTTCATGGTTGGCGATAGTCCAAGAAAATTCCCACCTTTGGTTCGATATTCGGGACTTTTAATCAACAGATACAAGAACCATAACATTGAATTATCTGCTGATATTCAGCACAAAGCAAAGTTGTATAACACTAGAAATGTTTGTGTTATTCAAAAAAAAACACAACATTCTACATTTCTAATTTGTTTGCAAATTGTATATGCAAATAAAAAGACTCAAGCTAATTTGATTGGCACAAAGTAAAGCCATTCAAAGATCAATCTTCTGCTTCATGGTTGGCTAGCAACCTTAAGAATTCAGCTACAACAGATGAACAAAATCTCAACACAGAACAACCCTAAACTAGAGCCTCAAAAGAACCCTAAATACTCGCAATTGAGATGAATTTAGTACTTACTCGGGAAGAAGACGAAAAGCGGAGAGGGTATCACGAAAGATCAAAGCTTTGACATTTTTGGGTAATCGAGAGTAAGCAAGATTCAAAATGGAGCTTAGTTCATTGCAAGCAAATGGGTAAAGACGATTCTTCGAGAAAGCTTCTTCTACCATTAGATTTTGGTATCTCTCCATTTCTCCCTTTTTCTGGGATCAGAAAATCATCGTCGAGGTTCTTTTTCTTTGTATCGGTTTTCTGTAATTTACTCAATTCCAAATCAAACCGGAGCCGGTACAATACATGGTTTGGTATAGTTTTGGTTTTGGTTTCATTGATTTTTTTTTTCAATTTAATATTAAATTATATTCAAAAGAAAAAATAACATTGTCACAACTAGTGCATCATGAATTTGAAAGAGTTAAAAGCTAAAATTTTAATTGAGTTTGCTAAGACTTAGGGTCGGCTTTGAAGCCAAGCTTGGAAGCAGGCTTCATATCGACGGACGACGCTTTAGTCTTCAGATGGTTGTGATCTGATTTCTAAGTTGCGAATCGATCCATTTGATTAGTTGGCCTGCATTGTTCGGTGTTTCACTGTGTCTCCGTTCATTTCTTTTCATTCGATTTCTAGTTCAAATATATGAAATTTCTATGTAACAAGACTCAAAACAATCACAATATTTATATAAATATGTTTACTACATTAACTAACACATTCACAATGACATAAATATGAACATATAAAAAAAATCACAGTTTTGAGGAAAATTCTATAAAACCCAAAAAAGAAAGAGAATAAGATGAACCTAAGAAGATTATCTAAAAATGGAATGGCCTAAACAAGTAATTGAAGACTCTTTCTTTGTGATATGCCGGATCTGTTTGTCATATATATATCTTGTGTATCAAGAAACATACATTCACTTTTTTGCAAATTTCAGAGGAAGTAAGTGAGCTGTTCTTTTTTCCTTGAGCCTCCTTCTCCATACAAATCATTCCATTGTTTCAGCTCATTCATTCCTGCTCCTTCTGATGCAAAACTCGCAGCTACCTGCAATAACACAACAACAGATCTAGTTAGGGTTTTTAGTTTTCTTGTCTTTTCTTGACAAAATGGGATAAGATGTTTGTTAGACCTGGTTTTTAGCTTTTCTCATGTCTTCCATGTTCAAAGGTCTCAATGTAATAACTCTCTCCTCAGAAGCTTCTGCTTCTTCTTCTTTTGGTTCTTCCGTGCTTTTTCCTGCTTCTTCTCTCTTCTTCCTCTCCTAAAACCACCAAGAAGTCTCAAGACCCGTAGAGAATTTGATCAATATCGAGTGCAAGCAATAGAGAGGGCCTTTTTTAGTTTTTTACCTGATCTTTCAATCTTTCCTGCTGAATCAGCTCTCTAACTGGTCTATACGCAGCTGTAATGCATAAGTTCTGTTTGTACAAAAGTTTAACACACAGTCAGTGTCCAATGATTTTACACGACAGTCTTTGGTTATGGTTAGTGAAGACACAGACCTTGAGATCACTTCCACTGTAGCCTTCTGTCATCTGTCCAAGCTCATGGAAATCAAGATTCTCTGTTTTCTCTTTCAACAACAATGTTCTCAAGATCTTCTCTCTGCTCTCAATCGAAGGAAGTCCCACCATTATTCTGTTATATCCAACACAAAAGAAAAATCAGTCACAATATATTCATTAAGACTGATTTAAAGCTTTTTGCATTTTCCAAAATTTGGTTAGTACCTTCGCTCAAACCTCCTAATGATAGCTTCATCAAGATCAAAGGGTCTGTTTGTCGCTGCAAGAACGAGAATCCTTTCACCGGGTTTCGTCATTAGCCCATCCCAATGCGTCATAAACTCATTCTTAATCTTCCTCATAGCTTCATGCTCTCCAACTCTTGTCCTTTGTCCCAACATACTATCAACTTCATCCACGAATATAATCGTTGGAGATACTTTAGCTGCTAAAGTAAACAGAGCTCTCACGTTTTTCTCGTCTTCTCCAAACCATTTCGAAGTGATTGTAGACATAGAGACATTGATGAAACTAGCTCCAGCTTCATTTGCAATTGCTTTTGCAAGCATTGTTTTGCCAGTACCTGGTGGACCAAATAATAGGATTCCTCTACATGGCTTGAGAAGACCGCCTTGAAAGAGATCCGGTCTTCGAAGTGGAAGCATTACAAGTTCTTGAAGCGAATCTTTTGTTTCGTCTAGAGAACCAATATCTGCAAATGTCACACCAATCTCATTTGCTGGTATAACTTCTGGTCTTATACGCTTCTCAAACTCATTATCAGGAATAACCTCAGGCGCTTTTGGAGGCAATGGATTGTCATTCTTGTTCGAAGGAAGCGATATTTCTGACTCGTTTTTGTTTTCAGGACCAGATTTTGACTCACTCTTTGAACATACTTCTCCTTCTTTTCGCTTAGAGTCAGTATTTGTGTCTAGCTTCAAGGAGTCTTCGAATGATCTGTTTCCACCTTCTTGGAATATACCAAGTCCATGAGACAAACTGTTTCAAGATCATGAATCAGTTAAGTACCTGGAAGATCAGTCAGTAACTGCGAATGAATAAAATAAACAGATTCTTGTGCTTACCTTTTGGAAGATATTACAAGCTTTCCGTTTCTGTATTCCGGTTCTTTAGTGTGTATCAAATGATAAGTGATTGCAGAAACCACAATTTCCTCAATGTGGTTACTCAAACACATTGTATCTGCGTGGCATATTGAAGCTAAGTCATCGCATTGGATATCATTAGCAGCAAGAACCTCTGCAATGTGGTTCTTGTTGTCTTGAAATTGAATCATTTTCATGTCATCTTCTAACCGAGATTTCCAGCTCACGAGCTGTGATTCATCCTCTGGTGGTCTGATCTCGATGTTGTAAGGAAATAGAGCGGAAATCCCTTCGCCTACTTCTTGGCAATCATCTTCGGGTTCTAATACTCTTGAGCCAAGAATCAAGACAGGACCAGAGAGCTTGTTCAAGAGCCTCTGGAACAACTTGTAGAATCTTTCTGACTCAAGAAGCTTCTCAACATCTCTCAAGTATATTATTAGCGGAGTTGTTTCCGATACAGACACCAAGACCTGCAAGAAGACCACAATTATAAAAAATCCAATGAAAATTTGTTTAGCAAACTTGTGAAAAAGTTTTTTCAGTACCTTGTAAAGTGACTGCAGGAAAAGTTTCTCGTCGAAACATAGATTTGTACTGCGTCTGCTGGAAGCTAGAAGCCATAAAAAGGCATAGATGAAACAAAGAGAATGTAAGAACCTGAAGTTGAATAAATGTATGAAGCAGATAAAGTAACCAGTTTCCAAACCTGAAACAGAACTTGAAGAGCGGGAAGACATACTACTGATATCAGAAGCAGCAGAAGCATTTCTCTTGTGTCTTGGAGGACGATTAGAGCTCTCAATACTCCTGAATTCAAAGGAGCTAGTGAGTTCACAAAGACGAAAAATCGATAAAACTAACTTCCAGAAAAACAAAGGCAAACCTTGATTTAAGATCATTTCCACTGGTGTGTCGACGCAATGTCCCTGCATTACAAGAATGCTAACTCTTTAGATGATGTTTGAAGTAATAAGAGAAAAAAATGAGGTAAGAGTTTGTGTTGTTTTTAACCTCTTGGTTCAACTTCACGTTGAGAGAGCATAGAGAAAGAACCCATCAAACTCGACATTTTGTCTAGTGTTAACTCAGAAATAGACCTCTTGTGAAACTACAAACCAATAAAGAAAAGAAAACAGAATCACTCCTCTGAAATCATCAGCATAAAAAAAAACACAGGACAAGTAGTAACTTACAGGTTCTCTCTTGGTGCATCCATATTTACTCTGTATCTGTTTCCATATAATAGACAAAAGAAAAAATCAGGAACTATTCTGTTTTGTAGTGGAAATAGTAAACATGAATTGATTGATTTACCTTAATAGAGAAATCAGTTATATCTAACAACAATAGCTTTGATTCAAAGTAATGAGACAAAGCTTTTGCAAGCATTTGCTGATAAAACTCCGCAGGTCCGGAAAGAAGAATGGCTTTACTCGCAGGTGCAAGATTCCGAGTGTGCTTCGATATATCATACTCTTTTAGATGAACATAAGCTGCACTTGTCAATAATACTCGAGTTCTCTTGCTGCCATTTCAAAAATGTATTCATCTTATTACCAAAAACAGACAATGTATAATTCACTAACTATACTGATTTATGACAAAGTTGTATTCAATCTCATTCACATTACTATTAGAACTTGCTATATTTTTGGTCTTACTAAGTAATCTAATATATTACAGACTGGATTCAATAGTATCCAAAAAACAGTGTAGCAGAAAAGGATTAACTAAATTAATCACATGTGAGAATCTTTCTATTTCTCTCTCTCTCTCTCTGTCTGTCTTTGCCAAATCATCCACATGCTTATTGTGCAACTAACCTACCCCACTTCCCATCAATTTTTTTTAGGAAGAAAAAAAGCAAACTTTTCATTCACAGAATTTCACATCTCTATCATTCTCTTAATCCAAATATTCTCATAGATTCTAAGATTCTTTCACCACCAAAGAGAAATCAAATCCTTAAAATTTAGTGAAAACATAACCAACTTGCCAAGTTATTTCTTTCTTCTAAAGATTTAATCTTTTTTGACAGCTGGAAGATGTAAAAAATTCATAACCAACTTGCCAAGTTGGTATCTTTTGTCAATCAATCACACTCTTATCTAAAAATCCATAGATCTGAAATAATTCCTAAAGAACATTGAATCCTTGATTAACCTCAAGTCATAATAAAACTATATAAATCTTACAAAAACACAAAGAACAGAGCTTTTGTTGTTTTGTTCTGAAGTTACCTTAAGAAATACGGAAACTCATCAAAAGTGACAGTACTCTCTCTACCATCAACAATTTGTCTCATCAACTCTTGCTCAATCTGTTCTCCGGTGAGTCCATCTTCAACAGAACCCGACCCGTTTGCCCATCTTCCCAAACTTTGACCTGATGCTAAACCAATCCCTAACCCAACACCAACTCCTAAAGCTGACAACAATACGCTCTTCTGCTCCATTTTTTCACCAAAAGACAAAAGATTTTACGAATCAGAAGAAAACCCTCGATTCTAAATCACACGATCTAGGAAGGGTTCAACGAGCATTCCTCGGAAAAGAAGAAAAAATCGAGACTTTTTTTGTTGTCTCGAAATATCTATTTTGTGTAAAGGAAGAGTTTTTTTTTTCTTTTGGGGTAAAAAAAGATTTATAAGGTGGACGATGGAGAAGAAGAAGATGGGTTTGACGGGTGAGGAGAGAAGATGGATCTCTCTATTTATAGCGACGTTTGGGTTAAGTCTTATATGGTCGTTAAATCCTTTCCCGGGAAAAAGCAACTCAGATGGTAACATTTCTTAGAAATCCTATATTTTAAAAAGAAAAACCAGATTTTTACTTTTTACTATTTAGTTAAGTTTTTCTGTCATTTTTTTGTATATAGAAAAAAAGTTTGTTAGTGGGGAAATATAATAAATAAAAAGAAAAGCTTTCTTTGACTGATAACCGGATATTTCGGTTTTCTCATTTTCTCATGTCTTTTTGTTAAACGTTTTCTTTTTTATGTTTTCTCTTTCAAAAAAATTTCTTTTTGGTCGGTCTTACCTTTTCGTAAGTTTTTAGTTTGGTAGGGTTTGACATGAGGACCTGCTACTCCCGGTTATCAATTCCTCGAAATCCTTTTCTCAGTTTTTGTTTTTTTGTTTCTATTGTGATTGACTACATAATTATGGACAATAGGTCTAACGTATTAAATATATACGGCTATGTAATTGTGTGTGTGGTCCAAGGAATCAAGGATGAGATAAATGTAGTTTCTAGCTATATCACACACATTGGGTGATATAAAATCTTGTGAAATACACTTTTTTTACATGGAAATGTACCACAAGACACATGTATCAACAAGCGTGAACAAGTTTTGGTAGAATGAAAGGGAATGGTCCTAAGACGGGTTCAATCTCGTGGGTCTTTTTTACCATAATATGAATTAACGTGTATAAATATAATATGCAAAATAAGATGTATTTGAAACTGTTTAATTTTACCCAAAACCACGGCTTATACGAGATGGTTTAGTGTTCGAATACATGGATCTCTTCTTTGGACTGTGAAGTCATATTATAGGGAAGGATATGAATATTCTTTTCGAAAAACGAATCTTTTCTTTGTAGAATCTATCATCTCATTGGCATGTGATTTCGGAGGTACCTTTCCATATTAATTTTGATTCCTTAGTCTCTAACGCAAACGACTCTGTCTTTTTCATGCATAACTTTACCTTTTGTTGTCATCTTATAGTAATTGAAAGGTAAAAGTCATCTTATAGTAATTGAAAGGTAAAAGTCATCTTATAGTAATTGAAAGGTAAAAGTCATCAACCAAACACTTTCTTTTCCAAATAAAATAATTTTCTTACTTGGTTACAAATGTCTACATAACGGGAAACTCTTCATCCATTTATTTTTGTTACAATTCAGTCTTTGATTAACTAAAGATTTGCAATGATTTGGATTTGGCAACCAATTAAAAATCAGTTTGAATTAGTTTAATTATTTTGATAAGATCAAATTAATATTTTTTTACTATTCTTTTTACACTTTGCTATCATTAGTGACCAATTACCTAGCAAGAGTTATGACTATGTAAAAACAATATTTTACATAAAATTTATAAATTATGTCGTAATTTTTTCACTAATTAAGTTAACCAATTTTATTATTAATAATTAGCAATAAAAATTTGTTCAACAAATAGTTATTATTTCATCACTATTATGTTGCAAAGATATAACTAATTGAACGACATATAATCTCACTCAAAAATCATTTTTTTTGGTAATGAGAAATTTGACCACATGTAAATTTGGCATGCCTTGCTTGCTACCTATAAATTGACAAGAGGCAATGTAGTGTACAACAACTTTTTTGTTTAAATTGTATAATGCGTTTTTATTAAATATTTTAATAACTTTTACTTTATACTGTTTTAACTACTTTTACTATTTAAACCATTAAAATATCAACAATCGATATATTTGTTAAATTTTCTCATTTGTTTCTAATCGCACCATCTTCCTTTACTAAAGTATCTTTTACCGCATCACTTAAACTTAATCATCAATCACAGTCACGACTCATTATATAACTATGATGATAGTTTCGTTGAAAATAGTATCATGCACACAAATAGAGATGCATATCTATAGAATATTCGTGTGTAGTTGCTTTAGAAGGCAGCACATGGATGGAGATTGAGTTCTAACAAAAGGCTAATTAATTGCGGATTAATTCCACTTTGCATTTTTTTGTTGTTTCCTTCAAAAACTACTAACAAAATGTATCACTTTACACGCCATCTTCATCTTTTAGAGGCGGCTTTTAAATTATAAAAACAATTAAAGAGTCAAATGAAAAAAGTAGATACATATAACAATAATACTACTGTATATATATATATATATGCTTAAAAAAATTATTGTGACAAATTACAGCACTAAGAGCATACAAATGATGCCAAATCATTGCTCTCTAATCACATACTTTTATTTTATATATATATTACATTAAATATAATCAACTGCTCAAATAAATATTAGTACTCTAACAATAACCTCCTTTGTTGATCAATAAATTTGAAATTTTGTACCAAAAAAAAATAAATATACTTTCTAACAGTCACTTATTCATCATGTACATGAATGGTATAATTGATTAAAATTAAAATTATATTTTGAAGTAATTATTAAAAAAAAAAATTCAAACCAATATACTGGAGACAAAAAAATTGCCTTCTTGTATGTTTCTAGTGGGATTGAATTACCCATTTGTATGAGGTTAATTGTGTTAAAGGAAAGTGCAAAGTTTTTTTTTTATATAATCAATGATTCACATTTTACATCACAATTAAGAATAAAATGTGTACGTCTAGTAGCTATATAATGGATATTTTCAAGTTTATCTTACATCATCTTAAATCATCCGTACAAAAAATTAGGTATACAGAATTAAAGAATATAAGTCTCTTATGTTATCAAAACTGAAGTATATATGTACTTTTAATCATTTTGGAATACAAAATAAAGTTAATGTTGATAGGTCAGGAATTTCGTTTAAATTCGGTGGAAACTTTGAGAGCCATTGATTTTGTCTATGCTGTATCATATGCTTTACACATATATAATGTAATATAATATTTGTGTGGCCAATGAGAAAACTAGCCTTGACCTGTATGACAATTGGCATGTTTCTTGATGTTTTAGTCTAATTCAATGTACCAATAAAATTATATCCTTTAACAAAAAAAACCAATAAAATTATATCTATGTTTAATTTCAAAATTAAAAAATCAAACCCCAAAAGATTACTAAATAGTACAAGAAACTTATTTATAGTTTTTTTTTTTTGAGTTTATATTTAAACCAGTTAAAAATTAATAGAATGACCAATATATTTTATATTAGAAAAAGTATATAAATAAATCTACAACTTACACATTTGGTCCAAAAATTTCACCCATAACTAAATAAATGTTCAACTTTGAATTAAGTTAGTCGGAACAGTCCAAACGTTAGCCAAACTTAACATAGTGTTAAGTTGAGTTTATTCCGAGAAATCTCAATTTAGCCAAAACGTGCAAGTTAAATAGTATGCACAACGAATAAATGTTTCTGGAACACTAGCCACATTGGTAATATTATAAATTACCAAACTTTCATTGTAATCACAACAACAAGAAAACATTAATATCAAGTTCATTTGGTTCAATGATAAGGAAAACACATTTTAAGATAATTTTACAAAGTAAACACAATAAAGCTGCAGCTGCAGTGATTATCCATCTTAAAAACCTGTTTTGGGTTCCAAAATGGGTACAAGTGGGATACACATTGCATGGTCAATGTGATTTATTTCCAATTCATATTAATTTGTCTGTTGTGACAAGTGGGATACACACTTTGCTTTCAGTTATGTTAACAATTCATTGGTAAAGTATTATGTTACATCCTTTTTAATTTTAAAACATGTAAAGTTGGGATTTTGTGTGTTTGTGTGGGGATCTCTAACTTTAAAATAAGATCACATGCCAAAAAGCTGTTGAAAAATAAGAACAGAAAAAAGGTTCAACAAACTATTCTCTTTTTCCTCTCCTAATTCATATTGGATCTGGTATGCTCTAATATACTCTAATTGGTTTCTTTAAGAAATAGAGATTTTAAAAAAGACAAAGAATACATTCTTGAACAAGTGTAACAACCCTTGAATCCTGTGAAACTAAATCTTATTATTAAACCTCATGTCTTTCAAAAATATTCAAATTTTTGGATTTGAGACTTCACTTGTTCTTACTAACCTCTAAAAATATCTAGTTCATGTATATTACGAATTGAGTTGCTATTTAATCACTTAATAAATTTTAGTTGCATATTCCTAGACGTTACCTTTAATAAAACACCTCTTTCTAGCGTTTGTGGCATAATTTCCCAAATCAGCATCACATGCTTGTGTCCTGAAACCAATTTATTTAAGGAAATATGTGATCTAAATATGACAGAGACAAACAATAAAAATGTATTTTAAGTTAAAAATTTTAACTTTGGGTGACACAGAATACGACCCAACCTTTCTCTTTCGCCACTAAGTCATAGTCTCCCATCGGTAAAGCAACTCTTTGATCTTTCTTCTACACATTATATTCCTATGTACAAAGTTTTGTGTGCACAATTATCTTTCAAATGCAATCTTACTAACTTGATCAACCATAATTCTAGGGATGTTGATTGTTTTAAACACCAAACATTTATCATTTAAAACACCTAAAATACCGAATGTCACATTGAATATTAGAATGATTCTATTTAACATGAAATAATGAAAAAACTATACCAAAAATATGTAAAAGTTGAAGTATTATAATCAATTCATAATAATTTAAACCAAATTTATGTTGGTCTCTAATTGTTGGTTTTTTTATGGTGTTAAAGAACGTCCATAATACGAGTTCTTCTTCTACGATTGCAATCACACCTCAAAAAAATAGCTTGGAGTAATTTCGGGGAATACTCTAGCTAATTATCGAGATACAAAAGCTAAATACTTATATGGAATTGCACGAAAAAATAGTCTTCATATTAATAGTTATTGACGTCTATAGTCCACTACGAGTTTTTGTTGTTGTATCCACTAAGAAGTTAGGCCATCATCTCCTTTTTTGGCAGTTGTCCATATTAAGCCTAATTTTATTTCTGTTAAAGGCTTTCGTCCGTCAAAATCCAAGATTGCCAATATTTTTACAGAAATTTATGAAGAGTGATCTATCAAAAACCATTTTTCTATACATCCATGAATAAAATAAAAAGTTATGAAAACTAATTGGTAATGAGATGAGACTTATTCAACAATAATGAAGACTGAGGCAGTAACGAGAGTGTGGAAGACGAAAGCCAGTTTTATGGACCCTCTTGCTTTGGATTCTCCAACCTCTTTACCCATTCTCTGTCACAGACTCACACATCACACATCACACATCACGCATTTAACTATAGTTCCCAAATTATTCTAGCGCATACATATAAATTTTTTGTCAACCAAATAATTAAATTAACCGGCTTGAACCAATTTGGAAATGTGAAACCTACAAATGAAAAGTTTTAATCCTAGTTTTAATCCTTATTCCAAGTTTATTCTAGTTGTGATAATTGTGTATGATATGTTTGCTCCTAAGAGAGTACCGTAAGTTTTTCAAACCATCAAAATGTAAAGCTGTATTTTTTTTTTTTGTCAACCACACAATAATTAGAAAACCAATGTATCAATATATTACTCTATGTTTAGAATTGACGTAGCGGAAGCTTCTAGGGATAGATTACGAAAGTAATCTTGAGTATCAATGGATCTCAAGCAAGACAATCGTAGCTCGGAATTCTATTGTTATCGGAGATCAATGGATTCACGATAAACAAAGACTTCAAAGACTTCGTTTGAGAATACTCTTCTCAGTGCTTATCAAAAGCTCTTTAATTTTATTAATCAAAAACAACCGAATACAATAGGAGGCCTAAGAAGACTATTTATAATAAAACCCGAGAACCCTAAAACATAGAATATTCTAGAACAATAATTATTAATTAATTAAAATATGATAATATTAGATATTTGGAAATATTCCAAATATCTCGCTGCATCAGGTCTCGTCGGCCAAGAAAAGATTCGTCCTCGAATCTTGTATCTGCGCTGCATCAGCTCCCGACGGCCAAGAAAGATTCGCCCTCGAATCTTCAACAAAATTCTTGTCATCAAATAGATCTTTTCAAACCCACCGTGTACCATGGCCGTAAATATAATCATATTTTTTGCTTTTCTTCTTTTCCATCGATAATATTTTCCAAATAAGAAAATAAAATTATTTTGCACCTCAATCACTTGAAACTTGGTCTCCACGTCTTTGTTACCATGAAGAACTTTAACTAGGCCTTCTTTCCCAAAAGCCCAATTTGCATCATGATTCTTCAATCCATCGACACACACATCTTCTTCGTTCTCGTTATTGTCGTGAGAGTGCTGCCCATGTGCTGCAGACAAATTGAGAAGGAGACACTTGGAATTTGTATCCACAAAACCCACGTTCATATTTTTATGTGATAATAACAATTTAGTTTTGTTATTTTCAACACAAACATCCACCTTCTGCCTTCTCCTTGTATTAAAAGATCCATCAATGAAGATAAAGTCTACGTGATCAACGTATATGTCTTCTTCGTAGACGTCATAAACCGGAGGCCCATAAATTTCTTTGTACTTCCCATACAAATCTTCTGTTAAAGAAAACAGAAATTCATCGGCTTGATAGAGACACCCGAACGACATGGTAAACGAAGAACCGTTTCGGCTCTGATACCAACTGACGTAGCGGAAGCTTCTAGGGATAGATTACGAAAGTAATCTTGAGTATCAATGGATCTCAAGCAAGACAATCGTAGCTCGGAATTCTATTGTTATCGGAGATCAATGGATTCACGATAAACAAAGACTTCAAAGACTTCGTTTGAGAATACTCTTCTCAGTGCTTATCAAAAGCTCTTTAATTTTATTAATCAAAAACAACCGAATACAATAGGAGGCCTAAGAAGACTATTTATAATAAAACCCGAGAACCCTAAAACATAGAATATTCTAGAACAATAATTATTAATTAATTAAAATATGATAATATTAGATATTTGGAAATATTCCAAATATCTCGCTGCATCAAGAATGAAGGTAAATCATATTAAACTTCAACCCTAAGTTGATCCATCTATTCATTTCCAATAAGTCTTTGTATGATTCATAAGATTAAAGATTAAGCTAAATTTAGATAAATCCTTTGATTAAGTTATTTGGACTCAATGTTTTTTCCTCTTACATATACACTTTTGGCATATCAGTGAATATTTTTCTGAACACGATCAACACTTTTTGTTTCAAGTGATTTTCTAATTTTATATTTAAAAGTATAATACTTCCAAAAATATTGAGTTGCGATGGGACAAAGAAAGAATGAGACGAATACCAAACTACGTTTTGAGGAACAATAAACTTTTTTCATAAGATTAACCTTTGAATATCATGAAAGGGCCAAACCAGTAAGAACTCACACTTTGAGATCTCATGTCTTTTTTTTTGGATACGTCTTTTTCTTTGTCCAAATCTCAACTCATCAACATTACCTGGTTTTGGACCTACTATCATTTAATTGGTTCCTCTTATTTTGTTTTCAGCAGTTTTATTTTTATGTTATGCTTTATAAAAAGCGACAAATGTTGGGATCCACTTAAACATTATTAAGATACGAATCTTAGATCTAAATCATAACAAGAAGAGAAGACAAAACAAATATAATCCTGTGAAATAACAATACAACAATTGATAACTAATTTTCTGAAGATTAATTAGCCAAAAGGACTCTCATGTATTCATCGAAATACCCGGGACTTAAGTGCTCTCTATACTAGTTGATATGGGCTTCTTATTTCGGCCCACATTCGGATTCCAGTTAATATGGGTTTCTTATTTCGACCCATATCACTAAAACATCTTCATAGTTTCATATTTGGTATCAATATTTCGTCCTCTCTTCGTGAAAATGGCAATGTGAGAGAACCACCAAAGTTGCATTACCGTGAAGGGAAAGAAAAACCTAAGGCAAAAGAATCCTAAGAGTTTCTAATTTTTGGCACAAGACCAAAAAAAAAGCAAAATGCCACAAAAGAGAGAAGAGAGCCTACTAAGAGTTTTCTACTAACTATTCTAACCAAAAGGAGGGAAAAACAAAAAACTGTTCAGTTCCTCAATGATACCAACTGCTTCTTCGATGTTGCAATTCACTTCTCAAGAATCATTATCATTTACTTTGTGATGTTGCTTCTGGGAAGCCACTCTCTGAAGCTGCATTAGATTCTTCTGGATCTTTTGCCGTTTCTTCTTGATCTTTTGCAGTTTCTTCTTTTCCTTCAAAAGCATTCGCCAAGAACCCGCTCTTTGATGAAGCAGACTGATCAGGATTTGCTTCAGTAGCAATGCCTGATGCACTCATTTTCTTGTTGCCAAGCTCTAGCTGAAGCTCCTCTGGCACATCTTCAACGGTAGAAACTGGTTTTTCCTCCATTCCACGAGGTTCAGCATCTGCAGGAGATTTCTCATCCTCTGTTCCTGATAGTTTAGTTTCCTTCTGAAAGAGTTCAAGGTTCAGTGTAGAGCTGGATCCCGCGGCCTGCTTTCGCGACATTTCAGTTGCTGGAAAGAAATCAACCAAAGTAGTAGAACCTTTAGCAATTGAATCTTTAGGTGAAGTAGTAGTGACTGTAACTGCTGTCTTACTTGCTGCACAAGCTTCGGATCTCAGAACAGTATGAATCTTCTTTGGGTACGCCATCACTACCAAACTGTGGCATGAGAGAGAGGGTTTGGCTTTCAGGTTCCATGAGTTTCCCCTCTGCAGAAGAGCCACCAACATCTTTCATCAGTGTATCAATAGGATCATTCCTCTCACCGATAACCACAGAACCAACACCAGCATCACTCATTGTATGAATATCGGGCAGCGATGTGGTGCAAGTAGCAGATTGGTTCTTATCAGCGATCAAGGCATCTGTTTGAGGCTCAGAACCGATGTCATCAGTTTGACTCCCAGCGTTTTTCTTTCCCTGAAGTGGAGTTTGTTGGTTTAACAAGGGAATCGGGATATCGTTTCTTGCATACATCTTAGCTTGGGGAAACAAATCAGTTGCTGGGGTAACTGGAGTGACTTTATCTGGTAAGAAAACAACGCCTTTCAATTGCTTTTCCGTGTCAGCAACCTTGACATTGAGAAAATAGCCTGCCTCGAAAGAACCTTCAACCACACCAGAAACAACTTGACCAATCAGATTCTCGTCAATAGTAGTACTAACAAGTGGGTTCACTGGTAGCTGAGTCTGGCTTTCGTCTCTGCGAGGACGACCTCTCTTTCGCTTATTGGTAAGAGATGAGCTCGACCCTTGATTCACTTGGTCCATCTTCTCTGGAATATCCATGATCTTTCAACTGTAAAATCTTCTTCTTGATCAACAACAGTCGTCTAGCAAAAAAATAAAAAACAAAAGTATTTTCTCTTAGTTTCATCAGTATGCTCATAGTTACCATTATTGAACAGAAATCTACACAACCCAAACTTCAATCATTATCTATCTGAACAAAACACATATTGATGAATTTTCAGAACAATCAAAACATAAGCAACGACAATTCACATAACACCAAGTGATGGAACCAAGATAGCCAACCAAATCGACTATTAGCTTGACTTCTTCACAAACTATATCCTCAAGATAGATGAGAATGCAACACTAAGATTGACTTTTAATGCTACAAAGCAACAGTTTGTCAACTACCACTTTCACATAAGGAACCAAGTTACCATTTTTGTTCAATTTTTAAGGAAATGCCCAAACAGTAACCTTTAAGGAAATGCACCTTCCTCACATGACATATAAAGAAACTTTAGATTCAACACTTCAAATCACAAACTCACATAGTTTAAAAAGACGATTATAAATGATTCTAAAATCTTCTATATTTCCTCATAAAGCAAGAAAAGAATCAATTTTTAGTTCCCCATGAAGTCAAATCAAAATAGTTAATGATCAGATGGATTATGTATAAGCCACGGAAACAAAAAATGGACCAATAATCTCAACAATTACACAGATAACCCAGAAACACAAATTCTTCGAGAATCTAAACACAAAAACAGAATAAACCTAGATTCCACAATAACCTAAAAATTGATTAATCAACCAAGAAACGGAAAATTTTCCGGGAAAATCAACTGGGAAAAAAAAAAGAAACACTCACCGATTAGGTTCGCGACGGAGAAATGGTTGTTTACCGGAATCGGAGGGTTTCTTTTTTGGAGGGGAATCACTTTCTCTAACGTTACGGTGAGAGAGATGAGTAGAGAAATACGCACGCGTATACGTATTAGTATACGTATTCGTAGATTCTCCGTTATACGGTTCGTCTCTGTCTCTCGTCGCTTCGTCTTCTTCCTCTGTTCTCTCTCTCGCTTTCTCGGCGTTTTTAGTTTTTGGGGAATGTGGAAAATAATTAATTATAATTTGAATTTCGAGTTAAATGGGCCAATTTTGGTTTCCTTATTAAGCCCATTAAACTCTTACCCATTTAAGCTAGGGACTTCATCGATTACACTCATTTTTATAAGGCTTGGGTGATGTAAACATGGCGAAGAAAATAGCTGAATATAAGGAATTTCTGAATTGTGAAATGAAAAAAAAAATTGGGGATTATTTTAAATAAAATAAAAATCCCATCACGGTTCTTTTCTAAATTTTCATGTGTATTTGTGTTCTTTTTAATTTTGAAAATTTTCTACTGATTAAATATATATTTGCTTAAAATTACAACTTTGAATCCGATCCTCTTATAAAAAAATCCGACCCTCAAAGTAAAATTAAAACAACAAAATAAAAAATAATATGTAAATTTTTATAGTGGTTTAATTTTAGATGAAAATAACATCCAGTGAATTTTCAAACTTTTGTTTTAATCAAATTAAGTTATACATTATATCAATAGTGAACTCAAAGAAAGAAAAAGAGAAAATTTCTAAAATTTTTGAACGCGTCATCAAAAAGTTAGGTTTTATAACTCAACAATAATACAAATTTGCATTAATAAATATATATAGTGAAAAATTAATAAAGAATATATATATATATATATATATATATATATAAGGGATATATTATCAATACATTCAACCTCTATATGGTATCTGAGCAATTACGTACACAATACAATTATACAAGCAAACAATTATGTAGGTATGTTGTCTCAACCTTTATCTCTTGCATGTTTGTTTTTCTCTCGTTTTTGTTAATATATTGGTGTCACATCCTTATCTATGTTTCGTTGAAGAAATGGTGTAGATGATGCTCGGATTACAAGAAAAGCCAGGAGAAAATGAGGGAAATTATGTAATTTTGTCATGGCGAATATATGCCAAAACTAATTAATATCTTATCCACATCTCTTTTCAAACGATTCCCTTGGTCTACATTTTTTGCACCTTAATAATAAATTCTAAACATATATATATAATATTAAAATTATAAACTTATATATATATATTTTAAAATAAAATTATAAACTTATTTACATACATATTGTTGTTTAATAAACCTATATATATATATATATGCTGAATTCTTGAATCACGTAAAATTGTATACATATGTGTATATATACATGAGTTGCTTAATTGAATAATATGACAAGTTAACGAATTGATTCTCTCCCGACAAAAGGCATGAAATTAAGATAATGGTTTTTCGTTGGCTTATTTTGTGAGTCTAATCAATCTTCTCGGCCAAATATTAAGTTAGTAAATCGTGACTTGACCAGTAAGCAACATAACCCTTAAATCATTTCTGTGGCAATTCCATACTATTTTACAAAATTAGAATATTTTTTTTGGTCAGAAATTAATTAATTTTCCAAGTACAATGACGTGATTAATCATGATCTAGCTAGTTCTAGTGTTTCCTTGTCGGGATTTATCGGCATATAATTATAACAACACATACATTTGGTTCCTTCTCAGTTCTCAAATTGATTTGTTGTTGTTGTTCTGTCCAAAGATATGTTAAAGATTGAAGTGCTTGCAGTCTAGAATTCAACGTCGGTCAAAATTTATGAGATGTATTCTTGACGACTATAGCATTTATTTATTGGCTACGAGTTTCTAGATCAGTTTTGATCTATAATCCGAGTTAAGAAAATCTTATGACAATAGTTTATTTATTTACTGTATATTGTATGAAAAGTTATATAATCAATGATTCGGACGACGTGTGGCTAGTGTTATTGATGTGTGGCTAGTGTTATAGATGTTACTTTTTGTCTGATTTAATTTTACAAGAAAAAAAAATGTTGGTTTGAGATAATATTAATTGGTGTAGTCTGGGACTTGATTAGCTGTGATGTTCCTTCTCGTAATGTACCATTCCACGGCCAATAACGTCTGCTTCGAATCTGGTTCAATTCTCTATTATGAATCATCAAAAGGTTTTAGTTCATCAATCATTTTGTTTTTTTTCCATTTCGAGAAGAAACATCTAGCAACTATTTATTGTATAATATGAAAGTTAGCAGTGGTGTGTAGGAATCATGCATGTTGGCATAAGGCTGATAGACAAATACGTTACGTGCAAAAATATATCTTTCGGATCGGATCGGATAGTCCAACTTCGATTGAGACACGAATGCAACTAAGCATTGCACTAAGGACGAGTTGGAAGCAAAATCGGTTGAACCCGGAGCCAGGCTTTGGAAGAGTCAGATCAAGTTCTGAATTCGAAAAGACTATATTTGTTTTCTGATCTATGGTTTGAAGAGATAAATGGATTTCGCCCTTAACCAACCCACGTTGGTCCAGTTGGTAAAGGGCTCACGGCTGTGAGTTCCCCCTCCTGGGTTCGATTCGGGTTGGCCACCTAGCCGCTCCTTTAACGATGGGGTAAAGTGTACCCGGATGCAAGACCTCGTGGATTAGTCTTTGGGCCTAGGAAGCTTTTAGAAAAAAAGAGTTGAATACTATTAGAAAAAAAAAAAGGAATCATATTAGTGACTAGTTTTTTTATTTCTAATAGTGTTCCAACTCTTTTTTTTCAAAAGGTTTTAGGACGAAATCCATTTATCTCTATATACCAATAAAATCTTTTAGCTTTTGTTTTGTGACCGGTCAAAATGTGCTCTAATGATCTGGTATCTGTCGACCCAAGTCCAATGTATGCTAAAAATACTAAACTCTTTTCATATCGAATTATTGATTTCTTCACATTCACTAACAACGAGTTATCTCTCTAGATGTACAGTATCATCGTTTATGACCTCTTTTTTGGTAATTATCTCTTAACTTAGACACCTGCAAGACCTTTATCATCTATTTTTTTTTTGAGAATTGTTTCTTACCGACTATTTAATAATACCATAAATTTCCAAGGAATCGTATATGATTTCATGGTCATAAAAAAAAAAAAAAGTTCAGAAAAATCTGTAAAAAGAGTACTATATTGATCTTCCATGCACGTAAATAATTCGATTGGTGTATTCTTTCTTGTGTATGACTATCTAATGTGAACAATTGGAAAAGATCGTATATATTTCTTAAAATCATTAGTGATAATCAAATCAACAATCCCATACACACGTAAAGAAAATCCACATATATCTTCTCTATATGAACAAATCAAGCGTTGAATTTGACGACGGATACCGAAAACATAGATACATGAATCTAGTATATATATCTCTCTCAATAGATTATGACAAAAGAAAAATGACCATATATATGTTCAAGTTTTTTTGGTCCCCCAAGAAGAAGAAGACGAAGATGAAATAAGAAAGAAGATGAAAAAGAAATGAAGATAGGAGATAGGAACAGTGTCACGAGGAATGCTTTGGATCTTCTCGGAACATATCTTGTCTACATGTCTCCTTGTTTTGTCTCACCAGCACGTGAGATTAGAGTTTCTTCCTCTTCGTTTACCCAATTATTTTTTTCTCATTTTTCAAAGTCTTTTTTGTGTGTCACTACTCAAGCGGCTTATCCGCATTAAGCTTTGGGTTTGTTGCCTAATTTCTCTATTTGCATTGTCGGTTATAATTCGGTATAGTGATAAGAGAAAGAGATCCTAGGTGATGTTTAGAACATCTTGAGTTTGAATTTGTCTCCACTATAGTGTGTGGTTTACATTGACGAGAAAGATATTTTTGTTTCCCCTTGTTCACATATAGCTTTACAATTCCAAATCTAGTTTTTTTGTTCCAACAAATTAATGTTTCTAGCTGATTTGTGTAAAATAAGCATTTGTCAAATGACTTAAAAACAAATAGGGCAAAAACCAAAAACTAATACCAATAAAATGAAGAATTATTTTAAGTCATTTGATAAATGCTTATTTTAAACACAAGTCATTTGAGTCATTTGTTGTTTTAAAAGTTGTCATTCTTTTGTTTTAAAATTTGCCATTTTTTTCAAAAAAGAACTCCTCGTTCTTAACTCTTCTACGTACATATGTTTGATAATTAATTAATTAGTTGAGAACAAATTTATTCGAGAACAAAATGACTTTTTTTGTTTTAGCTATTTGGTAGCTCCAAGTGATAACTTTCAATTTAGGAATTATGGTCCTACAGGTAAATAATTCTGGCCGGTGTTTTTGTAGCGTTCCAAACCAGATATCTCGCTTTACAAGCCCAATAAAAATTAATTAAGTACTTTGATATTTTAAATTTTGGTTGTAAGATTTGGATCTAGATGCAATGTAACCAATGAAATTTATCTGTGCATGTACCCCCAAAATCGTCTTGGACCTATAAATTTGCAGAAGAAGAAAGGAAGAAAAATGATGCCTAGGCAAATCTTTTTGCCTGTCTTTTTGGGTGAATATGTCCTTTGCTACAATAATTTTAAGCATCAAAATATCTTTTAAAAAATATATTTTTTTGTTTGGAATCCATCTTGTCTCTAATGTTATAGGGTCTATTAATATTAAATTCCTCTATATATAAATGACAAATCTTCTGCTACAAAGTTGCTGCAACGATATGGGCAATTTTGTTTTTCTAAAAGTAAATAACTTTAAATCGGTCCTTAGTCTATAACTCTATATATTCGAACTTAAAGTACTTTCTTATATTTCGCTTACATGAATACCATAGGTTTGTCCCCTTCCGCATTGTAGACTTCATTTATGCAGCTTTAATAGATAAGTAGCTTAACATATATGATTTTATAATGAAAATGCAAATCAAATGCGATTCATACACCGAATTTCTCGGAGTTTAAGTTGGTGTATAGGTCTTGTATGAGTAAAAGGCTAGGAGATTTCTTGGCTAAGTGTGTTTTCTCTTTTGTTAATTTCTTATACACGTTTTTGGTTTGCCAACACGTCTTGACCAAATTTTAATAAAGTGTGTTTATTTAAAAAAGAAAAAAGGAACACGGAATTAAGCAATGTGTAATCTTTGAACTTATATCAATCAACATGGATTAATAGACAATAGATATATAACGATAGTTGCCAACCAAAACTATGATGGTGATAAATGTGTTGACAGCAAAAAATGATACATGTCTCATTTGGTTTCTATTTTATTTTATATTAGTGGAAAGTAACTATTAAAACTTTAGAACGGATAAACCATGGTTATAGGCAATTTAAAATTCAAGATATAGAAATTAAATATTTTAAATATTTATAAACTATTAGTAAAACGCTCATATGATTTCAAATATATACAAAGATGGTTATACTCATACACAAAGATAAAATCTTCTGAAATACATTTACGTTTGGTTTTTGGATTAAATCCGCAATATACGAGACGTAACCGTGATGCACTCCTGAATTTTGTAATACGTTTGGATAGACTAAGTTTTGAACCTTAGATCTTAGCGTCAAGATTCTTTCATTTTTGTACTTAACCCAATGGTAAATGATAACTCCAATTTTTCTAATCAGAAGGATTAAAATTGTATGTCCTATATATCTAAATATTCTCACTTTATATTATAGATATACACACATATATATGTAATATCATATGGTATATTTACACATGTGATAGATTATAGATTGTCGGTATTTTAACTAATCCTACAGAAAATGTTGAAGCTTCATGACAAACACAATCATACAAAACGAAAGAATATGTAGATCACGAAATCCACCTACTTATAATATCTTTTGTACCAAAATGCTATACAAGTATAAATATATGTTTATCTATATACAGATGTGGTGAATCATTTTAATCGCTAAATTACTGGTTTTGGAAAAACTAAAATTGGCCCAACAACAACCTCTACAATTACAAAAAAAAAGATGTGTTGTGTGTTTGAATATAACATATTTTTATATATCAACCATAACATGTAATGTATTGATTTGTGTTAATGTCGTCATTGTGTCACATTCCGAATTCAGACACTTATAATACATGTTTAAAAAATACTGATTAAAGATCAAATTAAAAAAAACTCATAAGACAGAAATTTTTTGAAGCTGATATAAGTTTTGGTATAAAAACTTTCGGACTAATGTTCTAGTTTTATTTTTTGTTCAAGGAAAGTACATGTTTTTGTTTGTGCATGTATATAATTATTTATCATATATATTTGTGTATATGTATAAATTATATATTATCTTATTAATACGTAATTCTAATTAATTAATTGATATAATATTGTGCAAAATAGACATGTTTATTTATATTGATACATATAAAATATGCAAAACATTAAACTCAGCCATGAAAAACGTAAATACAAAGACTAGACGATCCGACTAATCCTCAAAGTCATAAAGTGCAAATTATATTTATTGAGGGAAAAAAAAAAGTTTATAGAGAAACACATAACAGTTTTTTTAGCAAAAGAAAAGAAAGAAAGAAAACAAAACTAATTTATGTGTCATACGCAAACACTTGCGCTTCTAACAGTCAACTCCTACATTGACATTTGCCTAACGTTTTTCTTAGAATCAAAATAAAAGATTCGTCTACCACATTTTCGTTTTTCTTGGAACATGCATATTCACATCAACCTTTAAAACCACTCTTAAGTGGGACTAACTTCGCTTGGGTTATGAATTAAATTGATATAGTTTGGACTTTGGATAGTTTTTTTTTTTTTTTTTGGAATATCATATTTGGTTTGTTTCTTTTTAGCTCGATTTAATTATTTGACTGACAATTATGATAGAAAAGAGTTCAATCATGCATGATGACATCCCCATATGATCTCTAAGACAAGAAAAGACAAAATTTGCACAAAAAGAAAGAATATTCAAACACAATTGGACCAGAAATATTTAAAAGTAAACATGGGTAGGCACTTATAGTTTTTACCCCATATATAAAAAGAAACTATTTAACTTACATGATCCAAATATATATGGAGAAAAAAATAGCCAAGAAAATCTGAAAATATTTTCTTGATTCTGCTTGCAGCCCCATATATATTTCTATAAATGTGCCCACTCATGTAAAAAAACAAAAACATTCTTGATCCACATCAGATGACACATTCACATGGATCATTCACATCAATCTCTTTAATTCAAGAGAGAGAATCAACAAAAAGACACATCACAAGTTGCTCTCTCTCTCTCTCCCACTCCATGTGTAACGTGTTAATGCAATTTGCTTATTCTCTCAAGCTTAAATATTCTCCATCTCTACTTCTACCTGCTCGATCCTCTTCCATGGATTTTGTTCTCATTTCTCTGTTAAAATTAACACAAATACAAATTAACAAATACTCATCAAAATTTATAAAACTAAACAAAAAAAAACGTTAGATATATTATCTATAACGTACCGAATGATTTCTTGCAATGAAGAACGGCTTCGTAAATAGAACTCTCGGAGTCACAAGACCTTCTCCAATAATAATCATCAGCAACACTTATTCTTGGCGACGAAGTCATTTCATCAGAATAAACTCTGCTCCTACACGACGTCGTTACACGGATCCTCGAATCCATACCGATACTTCCCGTTGGTCCAGCGGATCTACATCTCCTTAATCTCTTACACAATGGCGTCAAGAAATCAAGATACTTCAACAAAACCCATTTGGATACTCTCCTCAGCTTTCTTGAAGAAGTAGCAGAAGACTTGCTCTTAACTCCATCAATCTTACCCGTCGTTGTTGTTGTGTCCAACGGCTCAGATTCTTCCTCGGTAGCCGCTGACGTGGCTTTTAATCGGTATGGCATGACGTAGCCGTCACGGAAAAGCTCGTCGGCGTGAACTAAAGAGTGATCTTCGTCGGAGAAAGAGACGAAGTTATCGAACTTGAAGCTACTTTCATGGGATGTTTTGATGAAGAATCTTCTAGAAGGAGGCAATCTTGGATCCATCTCGATGAAGGAAGAAGAAGAAGAAGAATCTTCGTAGGTTTGATGATGATCATCAATGGAAGCTTCTAAAGAAGGAAAGTTAACTAACCAACTATAAGAGAAGCTGTCTATGGGAACTAGTGGCATTGAAGCTTCTTGTTTATCTTCTTCCATGGCTGAATTTTTTTTTCTTTTGGCTTTTGGTTTTGTTTTGGGATATGTTGTTGAGTGTGTGCAGAGAAATTTGTTTGAGACAAAACAATGTTTGAATTGGGAACATATGTTTCAGTGTATATATATAGAGAGGGACATACACACATAATTTTATTTTAATTTTATAACGGTAATATATAAATATTTATGTGGTTAGTTTGGTAAGAAACAATAGATATTAATAATTGGAAAGGGAAAAAAGAAAAGAAAAGAAACATAAGAGTTTGTGAGCCCATACTAACCTCTCATTATGTGCTGTTGCCTTCACTTCTTTCCTTTTATTTATTATGTTTTTAATATTCTCTTTTTTCTTCTATATAAAAGTTATTTTAATTATGTATTCCCAGTGGCAACATATTTATATTTTAATTATGAAGATCAAGAAGATGATAAAGCATGATTATATTGTGATTTGTTTGAAGATATCCATAAATCATATAAGAAACCATGCATGTTAAGTATTGACACATATCATATGGAGCTAATTGTATAGGAACCCATAAAAGAAACAAAAATAGCTGTATAACGTTTTAAGATGAAATATCCAGAGCATTAATACAAATGAAGAAGGACCACGAGTTACAAATGGGAGAAAAGAAAACTAAAATAAAGAGTCATTTTGGTGAATAAGAAAAAGTTAGAGAAATGGGAGAGGAGAGGAGAAAGAGAGGGGGAGAGACAGAGGTCCCGGGAAGTGTCGGGGTGCGAGACGAATGTTGTCGAAAGATTAGGGGACAAAAGCCGAAAACGGAAAGTGACGTGGAGACTCATCAAAGTCTTATCTCTGGGGCCATTTTTGCATGGTCTTGTTATGGGTTACGTTTGAGAGAACTCGAAATAAGGTTTAATTAGTAATACTCCGTATTTTGTGAAGTGCATTTAATGATATGAATCTCTCAAATCTCGAAGAGAATGTTTGTTTGTTGGTCGTGTTTTGATAACACATGGTATAATAATTAATAACCTCTTGAGACATAAATATCTCCCTACTTTTAGATCATGGTTTATCAATTATGTATGGTTTCTACAATAAGTTTTTATCGTTGATTGATTTCTTACATGTTTTCAAGTTCTAAAACCAATTATAATATCCACACGAAATCAAGTGAAAAGTATTTGTCGTAGTAATACAAAAAATATTGTAAGTAGAGTATTAATTAGTATATTGTGAAGTAATTTTCTTATACACGTTTAAATGAATACAAAAGATACAGGATAAAATTATTAGTTTGCATAGAGCATACCGATCGATTTATTTTATAAATTTTCTGCAAGACTAACAGACAAAAACTAAGCAGGTAAACATATAAACACATAACCGCTGCATTTATATAGCTGACATTTTCGAGTAAGAGAAGTCGACTTTTCTCTTCTATGTAAATTTCTTTATTGTTAAATCATGACATAAAAAACATATAATATATTTAATAATTAAAATTAGATTCGCTTAATTTTGATATTTTTTACAAAGTAACGTAATATGTAAACTGTACTTAATATGGTTTTATAGTATAATCGTCATAAATTGTTCCATTTAAATGACGAGATTTATAAATCTTAATCGATCAAATGTCTACATATGTTGCAAATAGTTGAATTCAATATGTGTATTTTTACATATCTGCAGTCAAATATATAGACATATCCACAGTAATGAGCCTATATATGGACCAAGTTTGAATAAAAAATAAAGACTGATACTGAGAAAAAAAAAGAGACTGAAGTTTGAATCATTACAGTCAAAGATGGAATATTTAGTCTTTTTTTGTAAGATAAATGATTTGCATTTGTGTCCAGTAAATTTAATCTTTTCCTTTTTATTCACACGCCATATGAAAAAAAACACTAAATAAAAGCAGTTAATAGACAGCTTTTTATAATTGTAACAAAAACAACTTTTATTAATTAGCTTGACCACAATCAAATACTATGAAATGATGTACTACAATTGATCTCTTATTTGATAGAGTAGTCTTAGATATAATTTGACTCACATCAGCACTTATTTTGGATTTTATTAAATCTCGATTTAAGCATTCTTTTTATCATTTTTAGTTCATAGGTGCAGTTACCGCACAATAAAATCTAAACAAAACGAACAAAGTTGTAAAATAATCACAAAACTATGGTTATGAAACTTAGATTTTACCGTTAAGCTTTCACATTCTTAAAATACGAGCAAAAAGAAGTCAAAATATAAGCAAAAAAAAAGAAAAAAGTTTGTGAAAGGTACATTTCATGATATGAATCTCTCAAATCTCGAAACTACCAAACGAATATTGACACAATATATACAAATGATTATCTCCTAATATTCGCTAACATGATATGCCCAAAAAAAGAAAACGTGATATGCCGCAATAAGTTTAAGAAACTTTACCTCGTACATCCCAAATATTTTGGTGAGACAAGTCTTCTTATTTGGATCACTCAAATACTCGAAATATTTGGGACCAAATAAAGCGAAGGATTCATACTCGGTTTTGTTGATTTCTTTGACTATAAACCGTTTGTCCTTAGTCTTGGCAAAAATAGCTCCACTTTTGCCCCCTTTTGCCTCCCATCGGTCACATCTACTCAGTGACCCAATGTATTGTTCTTCAGACAGCATTAATCTTTTTCTAAGCTCACGGAAACTCTCTTCGTGTAGAAACGAAACATGGAAACCGAGGCAAGGGTTGGGAGATTGTTGAAGTGAGAAAGCTATGAGGCTCGACACTTCGTCCTCCCGAGCTGAAATTTCTTCTACTTTCCAGTCCATTTTTGGTGAAGGGATCATCACCGACGGAGAAAACTTCATCATGTCGAAAGCCGATGAAAGGACCTTATTTCGGAGTCTATTGAACCCCGATTTAAGAAATCCTTTCATCGCCTTTAACTCATATGTTGAGCTACCACTCAACACAATCTATAAAAAGAAAAAGAACAGAGAGAGTTGTTAGTAAATAAGCATAATTAACTTTATAATAAGATAAGCATAATTAACTTTACCGTGAAGCTTTCGCAACCTCCAAAATATATGAGACTCTTGAGGGGCTTCCGTTCCCTTAGATCCTCAATAACCGCATGAGATTTAAATGACTCGCAAGTGGAGAGAAAGGTTGGAAACCGGTGAAGGCGATGCTTCATATCCGTCACAACTGTAACTTCTAGATACTTGAGGACGAAACTATCCGGGGATATAGACTTCTCCACCAATATCACATTAGCCCCGGAATCTTCAATTTGTCTTCGGATTAGGGAAACATTGCGGCCTTCTTCAACAATGAGGATTTGAGGATTTTCATAAGTCTTTGGCATGTGTTCATGCGCAGGTGCTTTGGTGAAAACCAAGCCTGGAAACAGAGAACTGCACCACCCATCAAATTTTAGCGAAGCCAACCAAAGCCATGTTCTATTATATATTCTTCTATTCTTCTAACTTCAAGCCCACTTTTGCAATATTTAAATCTAAAAAAAAAAAGCAAAAAAAAAAAGGGGAGAAAAAGTAAGTAAATTTATATGTTACATTGGTCGTGTGAAACTGCAAGACACTTGAACTTGATATACTTGTGTAGATCATTGGACTAATTGGAGTCATGAGCAATTTGATGTAAACCCAATTTCATTTATCCAATGTCCATTTATGCCGGCAGATTTAGCTGATCTTCTGAGAAATTCCTCCAACGTTTCTTCCATGTCGATCAAACCTGTTTTTCGTTCAATAAGAAAAAATTAGGTTTTTGCAAACTTGCTACACAAGTTAATATCAAACAAGAGAAAACACATACGGAGATCATAAACTAACTGACACCTTCGACTTTTGATTTGAAGTCAAAGAACATCAATCCATCAGAAAATTTGAAACACTGTTTTCAATTAGGAAAAATCGAGTGTATCCAAGATAAGGTTTCTTTAGCCCCAAACAATCAAGAAATTTATAAACTGAAATTACTGCATGTTCACATAAACTCGTTATCTTCAATCATCCTCATCGTCCTTATCACGAACCATCTTCAATTTCCTTCTACTAAGTGGGCTTTGAGTGAGGGAGGCACCACCAGCTACAGTGTCTGAGAGTTATCACCGGAATCTGCTAACTCGTCATCCTCTAGTTCATTATCTGCTGAAAGATTTGGATCTTTTGGCGATGAAGTACAAGGAGCATTGTCACTGATGTGTACATCCGTTTCAGATTCTCTACTTTCCCGGATGATGTAGTTTTGATCATTGTCCTCTTCTTCGCTAGTGGTAGGCACATGCAGACTAGTTTCATTTCCTAATTACAAAAAGTGTGACATTTATGACATCTTGCTTAGAAGTTCGATTTAGCTCTGAGTTAATCTTGTCTATAAACCTGCTGAGAAGACAAAATGAATGGAGAGTTTTACCTTTCTGTATTGTGTTCAGAATCTCCTGGAGTGATTTCATTGCTTGATCTTGTGTGCTGCTTGTTCTTCTGATTTTTCCTGCTCTTCAGAAGAAGACAGCTCTCAAGCAAAAATTAGATTTATCCTATTGGATCTTAAACTCATAAGATATATTGAATCATTTCTCGTAAGATATATATATTTTTAGTTCTAGATTGAAGTTGGCGTCGTTAAGTGTACTTGTATACAAACGTTTAGAATTTGAGAAGCAACTTTTGTTTTGCTATGACAATAGCGATAGCTTTTTGTCTTGACAAAACCATGATTTGGCTCAGATATGAAATAAGAATAAAGTTGAGATGCATAGTGAAGAAAACTGATATATGTAATGGGCATAATTTTTGACAAAACTAAAACCCTACTTCAAAACAAAATCATACTTTAGGGAAAGCAATTTTTGTAAAGAAAATAAACTGTTAAACCCACATGTTAGTTTTCGTTTATTTTGTAATTTATTATGTTTGGCCCGTTTAACCCCACCGCAACAACCCTAGCTCTCAACATAGCTTCCCTTGAATCTCTTTCTCTCTTGATCCTAGCGATCTCTCTTGTCCTCCATACTTCGTACTCTTCAGCTTCATTGGTTTCATCATCAGTTTCCACATCTTCCAATACCATGTTCTTCTGAATCTCTTCATCTTTCTTAAGTTCCTCAACTACTATTTGCTTTGTCTCTATCTTTCTCATCTCAAGTTTTGTCTTTGCTAGTTCCTTATAAGCTTGTTCTTCAGCCTCAAGCCGCTTACGCTCTATGATCGTATCTCTCTCAGTTTTTTTTACATAAAAAGGCTGGATCATGACATGAACATGCATCTCTTCTTCTGATGAATCAGTCTCGTATTCGTCTTCATCTTCATCTTGTAGCTCTTCTTCTTCTTCTACATCCTCTTCTTGCTCTCTTTCAAGATTCTTCTCTTTGATTCTTCTTCTTTCTTCCTCTTCCTTAGTCTCTTGATTGTTCAGTTCCTCTTCTTGATCTGTAGATATAATCTCAGCCTGTCTAATTCGCCGATGTTCGGCTATAACTTGTTCACGGTTTTCAGTTCTTGTCTGAGCTAAACGTCGAAGCCTTGAATCATCCTTCCAATCCAAAACAACCACGTTGTGCGTCGTAATATCTTCTTCTTTTTCTTCCTCAGCCCACTCTGGAGCTTTTCCAGGCCAGTATCTTTTCACCTTTGTCTGTCCAATCTTACCACGTAGCTTTTCCCTTAGAGCAATTATGGGATCACTCACTCCTGCCGTGACTGACATCTTTGTACTATAGAAAACTATAGATTCAACAAAACTGTGCAAAAGAAGCCCTAGAAATCGTGACGTGACAGAGGTGAAGAAGACTATCTACAGATTAGGTTTGAGTTAAAAAGTTTGTTTTGTTTTGTTTTTCTTTCAGACTCTTTATCTTTTTATAGGGATACATAAATTCGATTCCGATGAGAATAAGGATAATCTAATCTTTTCCTTTTTTATAATATGCAGCTTTTTCTTATAAAATAATTGCAACCTAAAACAAAAACAGCTTCTTAAAAAGGAAAATCCACCAACAAGGTTTTATTTGTAACTTGACCAAATCAGAATGTGAATGTACTCGTTGATCGTTGTATCTTCTGCTTCGTGCAGTGTAATTTGAATCTTTGGACTATGAGAGTCTCCCTAACCAACCTATATCTTACCAAATTTGAAACCAATGAATAGAAGAATTCTAAAACCAAAATTCAGATTATTTATGCCCTTGTCTAGATATAACTTGGCGACCAAGTATTCACACTACAGTTTTTTTGACCTACAAGTTCAAGTATGTTTTGCAGAATAGGTCCAATCTCAGAGTTGAGACTTGAGAGTCCAACAAAAATAGAAATCACTAAAAAATCAAAACATGAGCAAAAATAATTCAACCAACATTGGACACAACCTATTTCCCAAAAAGTTACAGTGACTGTTATGTTCTTTTTTAATATTCTATACATTAGATTCAACAGAAAAGGTTGGTTCTATGGATTTGTTTTTACTGTGAGATGTTACCTGAAACAATCTAAGACGAGACTTCTCTTATCTTCAGTCATCCTCATCAACCACCATCTTCAGTTTCCTTCTACTAAGCGGGCTTTGAGTCAGGGAGGCACCACCAGCTGCAGAGTCATCACCGGAATCTGCTAACTCATCATCCTCTAGTTCATGATCTGATGAAAGATTTTGATCTTCTGGAGATGAAGTAGAAGGAGCATTGTTGCTGATGTGAACGTCTGTTTCGGATTCTCTACTTTCCCGGGTGATGTAGTTTTGATCATTGTCCTTTTCTTCGCCAGTGGTAGGCACATGCTGACTAGTTTCATTCCTAATTACAAAAAGTGTGACATTTATGAGACTTACTGGTGAAATCAAGCTTAGAAGTTCGTTTTAGTTCTGAGTTAATCTTGTCTATAACTATAAACCTGCTGAGAAGACAAAATGATTGGAGAGTTTTACCTTTCTGTATTGTGTTCAGAATCTCCTGGAGTGATCTCATTGCTTGATCTTGTGTGCTGCTTGTTCTTCTGATTTTTCCTGCTCTTCCTGCAGAAGAAGACAGCTCTCAAGCATCAGTTCGAATCGTTCAAGAAACCAAGTTTGATCTTGAGGGGAGTCATTAGCAAATCTTGTTATAATATTTAGTTACCTGTTCTTGAAGGCTAGTAATGTTTCATCGTCGGATTTATCTGCTGAAGAATCATCATGGTCATCTTTCAGCATCATGCCAGCGTCAGACTTTTTACCACGGGGAAGACGGAGACCAAGTTGCTTTAATTTACGTGAAACCTGTGTACTAGTATATGTATTTTCAGAGCCCAATTCATTGGCAATCAAATAACAACATCGCTTTTGGTCCTTGAACCTGCACATAGACAAGAGTAGAAAAACAACGGAGTCAATAAAAGTCGTGCACAGAAAGAGTTCATGCAGAGGAGGCGAAATTTTACACTCACTTCTCGTATAGTTCCTTAATAAGAGCTTCTTGTTCTTTGCTAAAGGAACTCACTCTCTTTCTGGTGTTTCTGTTTCAAAAGCAGTAGAGGAGACCCGTTAAAATCCAAAACCAAATGTGTGAAGTTTCAAAATTCTGTAAAATCTAAGAGACACTCACGAAGGTTGTGCAAATGATGTTGCATCCAGGTGATCAGTATCACCACGCCGAAGCCTTTTCCTTGTTTCTAGACCTAGCTGTTTAAGCTTGTTGGTTACTTGTGCAGCAGAAATTCCACCATCAGGATCCAAATTTTCAGCAATAAGCCGGCTGCAATTTTTATCATCTTTGTACCTACAACAAAAATAATTATAAGCAACCAATTGAACCAAACTGTAGCATATCATAGCTCATATGCAGCAATCTGGGGTTTACAACTTTCAATACTCATAAAATCTAAACCATAAACCAATGCTTATACTACTAAATTAAGAAATAGTGCACTTTCTAGAGAATGATTTGTGTTATTTCCTTCACGAACTACTTCGCGCATCAAACAAAACATACCTGTCATATAGGTCTTTAATTTTTATCTCCATATCACCATCAAGAACAAGTCTTCGCTTTCTTTTAGATGGTCCTGCAGATATATCTTCCACCATGTCATCATCCTCACTGCAGCATGAAAAAATCACATGCGTTAGCAAATAAAAATGAGCAGTATCTCCAGCTGACATAAGGTATAAACACAATTATCAAAAAGGGGATATTCTATTCTATCAAATGAAACCATTTCTTACTTTTGAAATCCTTGATCATAAGAAATCACGACATCAGCTTCATCATCACCTAGAGCATCTGCTAAGCTTCTGCGAGCCCATCCTTTGTCTGATGATGTACCAAATTCCTCAGTTCCTGAGAACTTTTCTTGATTACCCATTTGTTTCCTTAGATGGCCAAGCTCATGCAACATATATTCAGCATTTATGTAATGACATTCTTTGCGAGTCTTTGAGAAGAGAATTTCCACAAAGAGAAGAGGCTGTGACTTCATTTTCTTCAACATATTTCTAACCAGATCTGTCAGGAAGGTAACTATGTTTTCATAGTCTTTGCAGGGACAAGCTTTCTGCTCATCAAGGATCTTATGGAATGTTATTAGCAATGACAGCTGTAAAATAAACCCAATAAAGTAGTAAGGAAGATGCAAAACAGTAAGAAATAAATGTATCAATCTGGGAGATTATTTATACACTAACCTGATACAACATGGGAGCGAGCTCCAAGTCTTCTGTTATCCTCTGTAAAATGCTTATTACGTGGTGATTCGTCTGTTTTGAGTTGCTTTTGTAAAATTTTAGCAACCAGCATAGGTTTTGAATGATGCTGTTGCTTGCAAAAGCAGAAATAAATGTGGAAACCTTAAAATCAACTTCATCTGTTGCAGTTTGCTCTTCGCCGTCAGAAGAATCATCACTGCAGCTAGACAGATCATCGACCACATTATTTGACTTCGGGGTGTGCGTTTGTTGAGTTTCATCAGTTTCAGTCTCTAGGTTCGATGCCCCTGGATTATTGGGAGGCACATCCATTGGTCCATCCTCCGTTGAAATTGCTGAATCAACCATCGGTATGCTTTTTGCTGTGCTAGCTTCGTTAGAAGTACTTGGATGATTTTCAGACACTTTATGCACTGTGGCCTCCTTATTTCCCATTGTTTTTCTCTTTCTTGCCTTCCTTGATTTTTTTGAAACCTGGGGCATGAAACAGACATTTCTGGTTGAAGTATTGCATTTATAACCCTTAATACATGTTAATAAGCTTTGTCTATCATCTAATAAGAGTTTCATATCCAAGCAGTTACATACCCTCAAAGTTCCACGCCCTTGAAGGTTTTCCATAAGGCCTACTATTATATGGATGCTTTCCACCAGATCTCCAAGCTCACTGGCAAAAACAAAAGTAACCACAAGCAAGTTAAATTTACAAGTTAGGTAATTGTTGTACAATCAAGAACATACACGTCCTGTCATTAAAATGAGCTTTTCAATTAAACATTTAACAAGTCAAACAAGAACATATGCGTCCTGTCACGATGATGATATATGTTCCAAGATTTACAAATTATATATATCACACTACAAGAATTGACATATCACTAATTGCAAGATACTACATGACCACAAGATTCTGGAATTAGAAGAAACAGAAGCAGGAGCCAACCTTTTAGGTTGCTTGTGCGTGTCAAAACTTCTCACCAGATTCAGGATGAACTGACACATCCCTTGATCAGTCTGGTCATAAAACAACTTATACAGCAAGATGCGGACAGTAAAAGCTTCCCTAGAGTCTTCAGGTAGCAATTTAATTACCAGATCTAATAAGCAAAGCTGCATTGAAAAAACCACGTGAACAATGCACACCATGAGTATACTAGTTTTTGGATAAAATGCAGAGGCAAATGTCTATCATTTCTCCATTTCTCTTTTTCATAAACCACTGATACATGCATATATCTAAAGTAAAAGATGAGCTACAAAACCATTTAAAAAAAAAAGTAAAGGTAGCAGAGGAAGAGTAGTAGGGAACTAGCCAGTAAGAGATTAAAGAATGTATATTGCATACCATGGTTTTCACTAGAGAGCCTGCTGCATATAGAAACTTAAAATCTTTAGTTTCTTTCAGACCATCAAATGCACAGCGCCATTTTGAAATGACAAGCAAAAACATTCTGTCATTAATTGTTGCTGCAATCGGCGCACAAATGTCACTCTTGGAAAAGTTTACTCCAGCCTTCTGGTTGGTAGAGAGTTCATAAGTTTCTTCTGTTCCTGTTGCTGGCTAAAAAAAAAAGCCAGGAAATCATAAAATTAGCGAGATTCAGCCTTGTCGAAATGAAGGAAAAATAAATGCATAGCAACTTCGAAAAATGAGAGACAAAACCAAAGTAGCTCAATTACTCACATTAGAAGCCAAAGACTTGTGAAACTGGAAAGAGGTGATGGACTGAGCAACTTGGAAGAAAGTAACAATGTCACTATTTTGAATGGAAGGATGCTCCTTTTCAATATCTTCACATACTGACTGCATCAGAACTAAGAGATATAGTACACTGGCATCAGCATCAGGGTAATTGAAACAAAGTACAAGCAAAAATTACTGATCTATTGTGTCACATACCATTATATCCTCCTGACATAAACTGATTGATAAAATCATGCAGCAACTTCAAAACTTTGTCATTTGTTACAGACATTGGTCCATGCTCCCAGACAATCTTATCTGTGGCTCCACGACCTTGCTGAGGCTTTAGCATTGTGCTCTCCGTAGTAGAAGGTACTCCCTTTAGTACAGCTTTAGTGCCATCCTGACAAAAATCTCATTCAAATTACAACATTTTACACAACATAATATTTTTAAGAATCATTGAGAGAAACAATACCATGGTAACCCGGGTGAATGTCCCACCAAATTGTGAATGACGCTGATTCATATTATTGAGCCTTGCAAGCTTTCTTTTAACTTCCTCCTCCTTCATTAATGTCTTCAAACTATCTACAGAAGCTTTTTTTCCTTGATCCAACTACCAAAACAAAACATAATGATCGACGTCAGCATCAATACCAAAAAAAACATGTTTACAATCTCAGATATCGTATTAATCCAGTTAAAACATTAACCTTCTCAGGAGCCTTTGCAACGAGCTCCATGTCTTGACCCAAGAGAATATAGTGATAAATCTCAAGCAGAAGTAAGTTATCATGCCTCAACAAACTATTAAAACCCTCAATAGTCTGAGTTATCACAAGAATTATGTCCATCACATTCTCACGAGACAGAACTTCGAGAAACTGATCCCTCAGTGACAAAAAGTAACAAGTAGACTCTCCAGCCTTTTGAATCGGAGATATATCATGAATAGCAAGTAAATTCCTGAATAAAGTAAGCACAAGCTGAACCAATTTCCAATCTTCCTCATTGAATACATCTCTGTAAATCACAAACAATATCATTTGCACCACTAAGCAAGTACTTAACACAATAAGAAACTCAATAACTTTTCGAACTTACAATTCTAAGTTCTCGAGAGGAGCTTCAAGCAAAGACACAATCACTGCAACAATGTTACTAAAAGTAATCGCAGATTTCAATCCCCATAAATACTCTAACTGCTGAGGAATATCATCTGAAGAAGGCTCTATTGGCATTGTGAGAAACACCAACACTTTAACTGAACAAAACAGATCACACACAATCTCATCAGAAAATTTACAAGCATCAAACTTTTGTTAAGAGAAAAAAAAAACTCAATACCTGAGTTTAAAACTAAGTTATGTTCATCTTGGTAATGCTCAATGATCGGAATCAAATCTTTAGCGACTATATTCCACGCACAGACTTGTTTAAAAACTTCTCTGCTCTCGGGATCGTCGCGTCTTAGAAATCTCAGTAAATCTTTTAAATTATCGAGACAGTAATCACTTTTCGAGTACCCAATTCTTCTTCCATCGTCGTCTTCCTCGGGAGCTCCCAGATCGCTGCAGATTACTGATAATCCCTCCAAATCCATCTTCTTCTTCGTCGAGATTCTCTCCTCCACATCCATCTTCTTCGGCAGAATTCAAAAACGAAAACAAACGCTCTATGGAATTGACCAGAGATTACAGCGAAAATGATAAACTTCGAATCAAAACTGAACAGAAGAAAAAAAAACTAAGCTTCTAATCTCAGTGATTAGGGATCTTGTGAGCGCGAACAACTCCAGACATTTTCCCGCCATTTCGATGTCTCAAAAGACAAAAGCCAAAACACCGAGATTTGGCCCACATGGTCTTAATGGGCTTAGAAATTGGCCCATTAAAATCGAATTTAAACGCCGTCGTTTTGAGTTGTGTCTTATTTTGTTTAAAAATTAATTATTTTCCCAACTACTTAATGATTTGTCACGTTTCGTCGTTTCGATAAGAACTAAGCAAATTCTTCGTCTTCGTAAATTCCGCCGAGAGAAACCAAATCCTTCACTAAAACTCTCTGAGCTTTCGACCTCTCTTTCTCATTCTTCTACCACTTCTCACCTCTCGAATTCATTGATCCTTCTCTTCAGAAACAGAAATGGCTCAAGTGGTTGCCACCAGGTCAATTCAAGGCTCGATGTTGTGTCCCAACGGTGGATCTGTGTCTACAAGATCCGAGAAGCTATTAAAGCCGGCGAGTTTTGCTGTGAAGGTTCTTGGAAACGAAGCGAAGAGAAGTGGAAGAGTCTCTGTAAGAAGCAGAAGAGTGGTTGATACTACAGTGAGATCTGCTCGTGTTGAAACTGAAGTAATTCCAGTTTCTCCTGAAGATGTGCCTAACGTATGTGTAAGCTTATCTTCTGTATTGAGAATAATTTTTGAATGTTGCTCTGTTTTCTCTTTCTGGGTTTTGAGTTTTGTAGTAGTTGAAATAGCATTTCAATTTTATTTTCACCAAAAACTATCCATTTCAATTTGATGTTGAATGAGACAGTATTATAGTCTGTGATTTAGGGTTTAGTGGGAATGTTTTGTTGCGTTATGTAACTGTTTCAATCTGTAAAATTGATTTTTTCTGTCTTTTTGTGAGCTGATTATAAATTTGTTGTCTTCAATGTGGATTAGAGAGAGGAGCAGCTTGAGAGGTTGTTGGAAATGCAGCAGTTTGGTGATACATCGATAGGGATGTGGTCGAAACCGACAGTGAGGAGGAAGACAAAGATCGTTTGCACCGTTGGTCCGTCGACCAACACACGAGAAATGATATGGAAATTGGCTGAAGCTGGGATGAATGTTGCTAGGATGAACATGTCTCATGGAGATCATGCTTCACATAAGAAGGTTATTGATTTGGTTAAAGAATACAATGCACAAACTAAAGACAACACCATTGCTATCATGCTTGACACCAAGGTTTGTTTTTGTTTTTTCGTTTGTTTATTTGCTTGAGAGTTTTTTTATGTCTATGTGTCTTTGTTGACGATTAGTTTCGTTGTTCATATAGGGTCCGGAAGTTAGGAGTGGAGATTTACCTCAACCAATTATGTTAGATCCAGGTCAAGAGTTTACTTTTACTATTGAAAGAGGAGTTAGCACACCAAGTTGTGTCAGTGTTAACTATGATGATTTCGTCAATGACGTGGAAGCGGGTGACATGCTTCTTGTTGATGGTATGTAGATCTTTAGCATTTGGTGTAAAAGGGTTTTAGATCTTCTTGAACATGCCTTTTAAAGGGATCCCATTGATGAAAAATGCACTTGCTTTAGTCTTTTCCAATATATTGATGGCTCTATTACTATGTTCTAGGTGGTATGATGTCGTTTATGGTGAAGTCTAAGACCAAAGACTCTGTCAAATGTGAAGTTGTTGATGGTGGAGAACTTAAGTCAAGGAGACATTTGAATGTCCGAGGAAAGAGTGCAACATTACCTTCAATCACTGGTTCGAATTTCTGTTCACTTTTTCTTATTGCTTTGGTTGAATTGTTTACATATTTAAGTCTGAAAGATCTTATTCTGATGCTTATGTTTTGTAATTATTTTCTTCTCGCAGAGAAGGATTGGGAAGATATTAAATTTGGAGTGGAGAACAAAGTTGACTTTTATGCAGTTTCCTTTGTCAAAGATGCTCAAGTGGTACACGAATTGAAGAAATACCTTCAAAGTAAATATGTGGAATCCTATCCTAAGTAAATGATTTGCCTATGATTTATCATTTTGTTCTAATCTTCAGATTATTTTGTTACAAATATTTGCAGATTGTGGTGCTGATATACATGTGATAGTGAAAATTGAAAGTGCAGACTCCATACCTAACTTGCATTCCATTATCACAGCATCAGATGGGGTGATTTTTTCTGTCAACCTTCTCCATTTTGTTCTTCTTACTTTTATATGTAATCTCCTTATGTGATAGCAATTGATTGGATGTTGTTTTGTGAAAACAATATATATTCTGGTTGGAATGGCTCTTGTGCATGTGATTGTCTAATAAGATTTGTGTATTGTCTTCCAGGCAATGGTTGCAAGAGGTGATCTTGGTGCAGAGCTTCCAATTGAAGAAGTCCCCATTCTTCAGGTTAGTACTTGCCTCTCATTTAAAGATAAACCAGAGAATGAGTTTTGCCATTTTCACAGATTTAGAACTTCTTGCAGTTAAAACTCTTGATTTAAATTTGTTATACAGGAGGAGATCATTAACCTATGCCGTAGCATGGGAAAAGCTGTTATTGTTGCGACTAACATGCTTGAGAGTATGATCGTTCATCCAACTCCAACCCGGGCAGAGGTCTCAGACATTGCTATCGCTGTTAGAGAAGGTGCTGATGCGGTTATGCTTTCAGGAGAAACTGCTCATGGAAAGTAAGTGGCAGTTTATTTTCAGCTAATCTACTGATTTAGCTTATAATGGTGTTATGCTGGAAAGCACTGAAGGTTTATATGCACGAATCTGAACTTTACATGGTATCAGGTTCCCATTGAAAGCTGCTGGGGTGATGCACACGGTTGCATTGCGAACAGAAGCAACCATTACCAGCGGTGAAATGCCACCTAATCTTGGTCAAGCCTTCAAGGTAAGCCGTGCCTGATTTTCTTCTCTTGAAACTCTGAACCATTGAGTATTTATGTAGGGTTAGTCTATTTGCTATCTAATCCGTGCTAACAAAACATTTTCTTATTGTCTACAGAACCATATGAGCGAGATGTTTGCATACCATGCAACCATGATGTCAAACACACTTGGAACTTCAACTGTTGTCTTCACCAGAACTGGTTTCATGGCCATTCTGCTAAGTCACTATCGTCCTTCCGGCACAATCTATGCCTTCACAAATGAGTAAGTATTCCATGTCTATTCTATTAGAACAATGACTGTGACAAGTGTTATGTTATAGGAACTCACTGTAGAGGTTTTGCTCTGTAGGAAAAAAATACAACAACGATTAGCATTGTATCAAGGTGTATGCCCCATATATATGGAGTTCACAGATGATGCAGAAGAGACTTTTTCTAATGCTTTGGCTACATTACTGGTAAGTTCAATGCCCCTAACTAAATGTAGCTTTTGCTAGTATTTCATTGGTGCTAAAGAGTTGAGCTGGTAAACTTTGGATGACACAGAAACAAGGAATGGTGAAGAAGGGAGAGGAAATAGCAATCGTACAGAGCGGTACACAGCCAATCTGGCGATCTCAATCAACGCATAACATCCAAGTCCGCAAGGTTTAAAGCTTCTGTCTTTAATATGTAGAACCGGGTTTTTGGTTAATTTTCGTTGCATGTTTCTTGTACTCTTAAAACTTGTTGTTTGCTGTATCTTCTTCAGTTTGCTTTACTACGATTATGTGTTTTTGGAGACATTATTAGCTCAGTAACTGTTTGTGAGACAGATGTTAACTTAGATGAGTAATAAAGTTGTTAGAATCCCCTAATACACACTTAGTTATGGCAACATTACCGGTTGAATTCATTTGTAGGAAAATTACTAGAAATATGGGAACAGTACACTAAACAAGCTTAAAGTCAAGAGATTGTAGAAAATTCAAAAACAAATCATAGATAGGGATTTGAGACACGTCCTTGGACTACTTGGGTCCATGTGTCATTTACTACCTTTCTATTGGTCTAAACTCATTTGAGAAAGATGAATAACGATTAACGACCAAGAAGAAACTGATCCTTATGAACTAAAGCTCAACACTTTAAACAATCTCTAAAAACAGTCTCTTCAAAGATGAAATCACATAATCACAATTTTTTTTCAGTTTTGGACATCAACAACATATGCTTGTAATCAATTCCGTAGACTTTTTGAACTTTGAAATTTGTTGGGCCCTTTTTATTGGACTTGGGCCGTCACACCATGTCCACCTTTACGAGCAGGCTTTGGGGATACGGACGAGGTAAAGCGGGCACATGCATTGAGACAATATTACTCTTTTGAACAAGAAAATATTTGAGCTTTAAAGTTGGAAGTTATTTAGTGGAGAAACGATCCCACAAAGACTTGGTGGGCAAGGTCATGAGGGTTTTTAGATGGAGGAGATAAACAAATTCTTCTATTAGGAATTTCTTGCTTTCCCATTACGAACATAATCGCTATTCATGTTGTCTCTGCTTCTCAGCCGGAGCCTCCGCCTTGTGAAACCTGCGACCGTGAGATCATCTCTTCTTCTGAGCCTCTCTAATGGCTTCTCAACTTCCTCGCTGCAAACTCCTCCTTGTTCCATCCTCCGCGCTGAACCTTGTGGAGAGGATCTCGGCAAACTCATCATTTTGACTGCTACTGGGGAGCTCAACACTTTGGATAAGAAAGTGCCATTGGAGTTGATGAATGAAATGGTAACGATCGGGTCATCTCATGGCTGGGTAGCTACTTTGAAGAACGGTGGAATAGTGCGTCTCCAAGACGATCTAAACCCGGCTGCATCTGATTTAGATCCGAAACGCATTCCCCTGCCTCCTCTTGTGACTCTGCCTTATTGCCAAACCCAAGTTGTCACCAACGTGGCCATGTCCTCATCTTCTCCTGAGGATGAAGACTGTGTTGTGGCTGTCAAGTTCTTGGGACCTCAGCTCAGCTTATGCAGACCAGCTCAAAGAAACTCCGAGTGGACCAACATCAGAATCGAAAACCAATGTTTCTACTCCTCCCCTGTTATGTTTTCCAAGAAAGATGGCATGTTTCGCATTCCCGGATCCGGAGGTCACCTCATTGGATCGTGGGATCTCCACAAACACAAGAACAAACCCAAGATTCAGAGGCTGCGATTCAAGAACCTTCCCGAGCTCACCAAGACCAAAAGGGAGCTTTTGCATTCGTGTTGCACAAGCCAACACTTGGTGGAGTCAAGAACTACAGATGAGACTTTCTTTGTTAAGTGTTACAGGAAGGCCACATCCAGTGGCGTGGTGAAAATGAAAAAAAAAGCTGTAATGGTATTCAAGCTAGACGAAGAAGGAAACGCTGTTTACACTCAAGACATCGGACATCTCTGCATTTTCCTCTCAAAGTCTGAACCGTTTTGTGTCCCTCCTAACTCCATTTCTGGCATGTGCCCTAACATCGTCGAAATTTTGGATGTCGATGAATCCGCCATTGTCGGGCTGGATGAGTCCTCCCTCTTTAGTTATAGTTATACATTCCGGGCCCCTTATCATATTCCACCACAAAATATATTAGACTAGTTTAGTTTGGATTATGAGTCTGTCTTTCCTCCTAAACCATCTTTATGTATAATCTCTGTAAGATTGATAAGCATATGCTAAGATGCTCTTGGAGTTAATTTGCTATCATCTCTCATAAGTCTCCCAACTAATTTTGTTTAAACTTTATATCCAATTAGCAGCAATATAATCATTCGTTTAAGGAATTTGTCAAAATTAGAGACAGTGTCCCTTTGTACTTTCACAATTGTAGCTTAACGTCTTGTCTTTATCAACTTTCTTCTTAGCTTAAGAATCCAAAAGTAAGTTTAAGTGTTTGTGACTTTGTGTTTGGAGATCGTGTAGGTTTGAAAACCAAAGCTGATAAGTACATAGAATAGAATAGTGTGTGATAAAGAACCCATTTAATCTCTTCGAATCTGAGTTTAACTGACTGATTGACTGAATCATATTACTATGTTTCTAATGTAGAAGTCTATTGTTCTTGCTTATGTATATATCATCAAAATGTAGATATTTTTTTCGAAAATTATGTCATGACCAAAATTTGTTTAAGACAGAACCAAACATTTTCATCCTTTTCAAAAGATGTGCTGTCTTTGCTTTTAACTCGCAATCATGAGATATAAACCAAAGTGTTGACCAAAAAAGATATACTATAAACCAAAGTTTGGAAGTTTCCACGGAATACTTGTTGACATAGTTTATGTCATGACCAAAAAAGATAACTTCCTTTATCTATTTTGTACTATAAACCAAAGTTTGGAAGTTAATGATACTTGTTGACATAGTGGAAAGAGAAATATCCAAATACTTGGTGGAGATGGAAAGCTTGGTGGGCAAGGCCATTCCTCTGTATTAATAATGGAGGGTTTTAGGTTCAATTAGGAACTTTTTGCTTTTACATTAAGAACATCATCTTATTCATGGCTCTACTTCTCAGCCGGCGGCTCTCGAGACTCCGCCTTGGGAAACCTGTGTTTGTAAGATCTTCTTTTCTCCACTCTAATGGCTTCTCAACTTCCTTGCTGCAAATCCCTCCTTATCACGTCTTCAGCGCTGATCCTTGTGGACCAAGATACCCGGGTCTCGGAAAACTCATCATTTTCAAAGCTAATGAATATGACAGCACTCACTTGGAAAAGAAGGTTCCAATGGAGTTGGTAGATGGAAAGGCCATGGTAACGATCGGGTCATCTCATGGCTGGGTAGCTACTTTGAAGGACAATGGAGTAGTGCGTCTCCAAGACGATCTAAACCTGGTTGCATCTGATACACATCCGAAACGCATTCCCCTGCCCCCTCTTGTAACTCTGCCTCATTGCCAAACCCAAGTTGTCACCAACGTGGCCATTTCATCTTCTTCTCCTGAGGATGAAGACTGTCTTGTGGCTGTCAAGTTCTTGGGACCTCAGCTCAGCTTATGTAGACCAGCTCATAGTAACTCCGAGTGGATCAACATCAGAATCCAAAACCCATGTTTCCACTCCTCCCCTGTTATGTTTTCCAAGAAAGATGGCATGTTTCACATTCCCGGATCTGGAGGTCACCTCATTGGATCATGGGATCTCCACAAACATAAGAACAAACCCAAGATTCAGAGGTTGCGATTCAAAAACCTTCCCGAGCTCACCAAGACCAAAAGGGAGCTTTTGCATTCGTGTTGCACGAGCGAACACTTGGTAGAGTCAAGAACCACAGATGAGACTTTCTTGGTTAAGTGGTAAAGGAAGGCCACCACCAGTGGCGTGGTGAAAATGAAAACAAGAGCTTTAATGGTCTTCAAGCTAGACGAAGAAGGGAACGCTGTTTACACCCAAGACATCGGAGATCTCTGCATTTTCCTCTCAAAGTCTGAACCTTTTTGTGTCACTGCTAGCTCCTTTCCCGGCATGTGCTCTAACCAAGTCCACACCTTGGATGTCGACGAAAACGCAATTGTCGATCTGTCTGATTCCTCCATCATTAGTGGAATTTGTACTTTCGGGGCCCCTTACTATATTCCACCTCAAAAAGTTGACTCTTAGGCTGGAATTATGTCCCCTAGTGCTAGAAGAGTCTTGTCTTTTCTTAAACCTTTCAAATATCAAATCTATTTTATATATTTTCTGTGAGATTGAGATGCATATGCTCTTGGATATAGCACCTTTTGACACATTTTGTAATATCTGCGATGACTCATCTTCATGATCAGATATATGTGATGAACTAGAACTCTGTTCTTTGGAAAAAGGTTCTTTTCCTACCTTTGCTGCAGTTGGAGAACAAAGTTGACTTATACAGTTTCCTTCGTCAAAGATGCACATGAATGAGTAGTTGAGTACATCTTGTCCTAAGTCAACGTATTGCCTAGAATCCTTTGTGTCCTGAAAAGTAGATTTGACTTAGATCTCCCAAACAAAACGAATGTCTTTTGTTTGAAATTGGAACACAAAATGAATCACTCATTCTTGTATTACTATATGATTTTGTAATAAATACAATGAGACTCCATCTATATATAGGGTTTGAATACTAACTCTAACAAAGAACATCCCTGTTCCACTCCAACTATACTTATTCCCATTTCCATTCTTAATGATACATTTCATTTTCCCATTTTAGGCATCATTCTCTTGTAAGTGAGACTTCAGTGTAGTCTTCATCTCCAGGTCCGACTCTTTAAACGGGGAGAGAAAGTTTACCTAAGAAGAATCATCCTGAAACAAAGCCTTTGGTACTGAACTACGAGGCAAAGTCTCACACTCATAGCCATCTTTGTTAGCAGTTCGTGTTCGTTTGGTCTCTATTGTTGTCATTGGTGTCTCACATACTCTATCATATTCCACTGACCTTTGCTCCTTCTTCCTTTTCACCATTCTCGGTTGCTGGTCCGCCTTGCCTTTAGAGTTCTTTACTTGTTTTGGTGCCCAAACTCTACAAAGATCAGGCATCCAACTTGTGAAACTCGAGAATCTTCTTGCCCTCTCCCTCATTTCTTGTGCTTCAACCTCTTTCTTAGCTTCTCTGCACTCCTCAGTGTTTTTCTGCTTACTAGTACCAGGAACATCTTCATTTCTTTGACTATGATGATGACTTTTGAAATTGCTATGGATATTTTCTCTCCCTGATTGACTACTGTCTTCATTGTTCATGAAACTATCTTCAAGATCCTCATCAGTGAACATGAGCAGATCCATCTCTGTATATATTATATTGACAGCTTCTCCAAGAACATGATGATACCTGAGAAGGGCCAAAAGTCAGATGCATTAGCATGAATACACATATGACCAAAACAACAATATAAGTTCTGAGAATGGCATTATATACCTGGCTTTTATAGTTTTGTCGACATACTTATCAAGGCTCCACTCACCAAAGAATCCGCCATCTAACTTACACTGAATGCCCTCAAGGAACATGCATATCTGTTTTGCAAACTTCTGTGTCACAGATTCTTCACTTCCCAAACCTATCTTACATCTTAGAATCTCCATCCTGAAAAGAATCTGCAGCTCGTATCTTATAGCTAATTAAAGAAAACAGAACAACAATGCCAAACAATTCAGCTTAGATAAATGAAAAGAAAGCATCAGTAAATAATACCAAATCAAAGCATAAGAATAAGTTGGCTACTGTAACCAAACAGAAAATAAAAGGATACTCTCTAACGATGCTACTGGGTGCAGCTTCATCAGAATTCCGCTCACTTGCCATTGATGATGAATCTTTCTTTTTGAACTTAGCAACTAAATCTTTCGGATCTTTCAGTAACATCTTGGTTAGCTCGTCAGTAACCAACAAGAGGGTTCCACTCTCACAGCTATAGTCCTTCTCAGCTCTTTGAGAGGAGTAGAAGACACAGGACTTGACAAGCCGCTCGGCCAGAGCTGACAAGTCTATTTCCTCAGACTCAATCCCTTGTTTGATTTTACTAGGAAGACTAGCGAAGAAATTCTCTGATGACTCTGATGCATGAACAGAAGCATCATTTTCTTGCTTTCCAGATATACGATTTCCACTCAAAGCAATGTCCTCTTCAGCTACAGGTAAAGAAGAGCTAGCCTTTTCTGTCTCTTCAGAGGAGTTATTATTTTCCTCAATCGGATTTGCTCCCACATCTTCCAATGCATTGCAATAACTAGCCACGGATAAGCTGCAGCCTCTGGGTTTACTAATCTGTTTCATCCAACATTTCAGAAACTTAAATTTCTTCGACTTGCTAAACTTGGAGAAATAAACATCTTCTAGATCTATTTGACCATAATCTTTCACTGATCTGCAGAACTCCTCCCAGCTAATGTCATTAAGAGTATTTTTTCTTGGTTTTCTTTTATATTCGCTACAACTGACTTTCTTCCTACTATCTTCATGATCCACAGTTTGAGGAGAGACTCCATTCTCAAAAACACAGACTAAAGCTGACGAGAAAGTGAAGGGCTTGAGGATTCCTGTCCGCAAACTACCATTGCTATTTGAAAAAGATACCAGTGCTGAGTAACCTTCCCTATAGAGATAACTTAATATTATCTGCCAAATGGGTGATGATCTTTTCGCTACTTTCTCACCTGTCTCCTTCACTAATATCTGAAGAACCCGGTCTGCCCAAAACCCACTCTCCTGCTCCTGATCTTGATCAGATTCCTGGGAAACTTCATGAACAACAAAAGTATCACAAGTATACCTCTCTAGTTCAATAAGATCATCACACATCCTCAAGGCTTTAATACTAAGTTTGGTAAGCCCACCACAAAACTGGTCAATTAGAGAGTCCTGATTGACTGGCTCAGACCCACTAGCTAAGTTGATAAACTCATCACACCTCTTCCCACTAGAAATTTCAGAAGAAGAAAACTCTAGCTCACCGCACTTGCATTCCATAGGTTTACCATTAATATCTTCAATCTCAAGACTGGCCTGAACAGTAAATTCCTGACTAGTAGATAGCTTTGGGCAAATACCAATTGCTGGATATATTAATCCAAAGGGAACAATTGAAGAACCAAAAACAATTGAATCCGTAGAACAATGCCCCCAACCCAATTCTCTAATCCCACTATCGAAAAACCCAGACTTCAATCCCAATTCACATCTTTCACCAAATCCATCTTCAGATTTTACATCAATCCAGCTTAATTGAATATCTCTATCATCAAATAACTCATTCACACAATAAAAAATCTCCCTCAACTTTGACTTGAACAAATCCAAGTCGCTAAAACACTTATCACCAGTCTTAACATCAAGAAACTCAGAAACCCAATCCAAATCCCTAGAAATTGGGGAAAACATCACGACCAAATTCGACCTAACGATATCTACCCCACCATCAGTAAATCCAGGAATCATACCTATCTCCGGATCTCGAACCACCGGCTCCCAAGCGTAATCATAAACGATCTGTCGCAAATTCGCCGCGACATTAACCCCACGAGGCGATGTCGCCGCCACCGTGGAGCTAGATCGAAGTTCACATCGTTTAACCGCGTCGATGGCGCGTTTAAGAGAGACAAGTGTAGGGTTAGGAAGGTCAAATGAAAGCGAAGAAGATGAAGTTGAGAGTGAAGAGAGCTTTGAGGAAGATAAGAGAGAAGAAAGAGAAGAAAAGAAGAATTTGAAAGAGAAGAGAGAAGCAGATAAAGGAGGAAACAAGAGAAGCTTCTCGGCGGCGGAGATCACGACGGCTAGGTATTGCTCCGAATTGGGTTTGACCAGAAGCGGATTAAGATCTATCAAAAGCACGAAACGCTGCGTTTTGGCGTATAACAAATCTCCAGCCATTGAAATGAAACAGAGAGAAAAGATTCGATTTTTGGTTTTGGGGTTGAAGAAGAGAGAGAGGAGGGGGTGAGCTATGAGGTTATGTTTTTGGCGGGAAATATACTACCACGTCATCAGATTGTAGATTTATTGGGTCTTACTACATCATAAGCCCATTTACTACATTATAACCCAACAAGACTGGTGACGTGGCAAAATTGAAGATAGAACAAGATTACGAAAACTTCCTCTGCTTCAGATTTTCTCGATTGATTTTTCCGGGAAAATCTGGAATTTTCGTAATCATGAACTGTGTTTCTACATTTGAATTGATTCCTTCAAGAGCTCTATTTCCATGTGCACAATCATCAATCCCTGCGAAATTTCTTCACATTTCGAGCTCAAAAGCCTCAATTTCTCCCAGATGTCGTAGTTTCGCTTCTTCTTCTTCTTCTTCCTCAATTCGGAGGAAACCTCTGACCCTAGTTCATTCGAAAGCGTCCGACGCGGAGGAGGTGTCGGATACAGAGGACGAATGGCTAAAGAAGCTACCGGAGAAGAACAAGCCACTGTATTCGCATAGCTTACCTTGTATCGAGGCATGGTTGAGGAAATTAGGGTTTTACCAAAGCAAAGACGATAGAGCTGTTTGGTTGATTCAGAAACCTGACTGGCATGCCCAATTATCTCTTGACGTTACAGATCTCTGCATTAGGTATAAAATGCTTGCAATTTTAAGTCTCACTGAGCTCCTAAGTTCGATTCTTGTATCGAATTTGGTGTATGTTTGTTTGTGAATGTGTAGTTAAAGCTCGTTGTTTTGACAATGAGGATATTGATTCTGGACAATGTTGTGAAGAAGAGTTTGTTTTAGCTTGGATAAGTATATGTATAGCATACTGTGATGAGTTAACCTCATGAAGATGATAGTGAAGTGAATACTAGTTCAGTATTTGTAGTGCGGAAACTGATTGTTATGTGGTTGCATCTGCTGTTGGTGATATCTTAAGTCGATGTTAGGAAAAATCTCGATGTTTAGTCCAAGGAGTTGAGAACTAGAAGCTATTTTAATGTTTCTGCATCTCCATCTAACAGACCAAACAAGTTGTCTCTGATCATTTCCTTTGGAGTTTCTGTGTGTAGTCTGCCAATTTGGACTAACTATAGATTGCTTGTAACACAGGTACTTGAAAAGCGGGCCGGGGAATCTAGAGAGAGACATGGAAAGAAGGTTTAGCTATGCGTTGAGTAGAGAAGATACTGAGAATGCCATACTCGGAGGACCTTAAAGAATAAAGAGTTTGTTGAACATCTTTTGTTCTTAAACTTTGCTTATGCTATTCAGTAGTTTTCCGTTATATGTTGCATTTGCTTGTTTGATCCGAAAACCATTTTTATCACGCTTCTTTAGTAGGTACGGTCTTTCAAAACTTGAAAAGTGAATGTGAAAATTATACGCATTTGGAACCAATAGGTATATAATCTTACCGCCACCCGATGAACCTATGCATTATCTAAGGCCTAAGCTATTACTTAAATGTGAAGCTTGGTGTGTAGGCATCGGCTGTGTTAGCATAATTCTAATTGCATAGAATGGACATACCATTTGCTAATCGATTTGCGTTATTGTACCAATCCACCATACGACCTTGAACCCAGTCTAGCTACCTTAACTGGTGTTGAGAGTTGAAACCAAACTGAAGTTTTAAAACAGCAAGTGGTGGGTCAAATGAAAACTATAACTTTCACATCTTCTGTTTCAAAACTTAAACAAGAACACACTGCATTCACATTAGTCAACTCAAATTAATGTAATAAGATTTAATACATCAAACTTAAACATAAGTTACATAATGAAGCAAAAATTAAAAGTGATATGTTACTCTTTGATTTATCAAATAAAATCTTGTTTCCTCATACTATAAATTCTAAGTTTCTTCCTATACCCGAAACCATCCCAAGCATCTAAGTCTAAAACAAAACCAAAAAGAAAAGGTAGAAAAAAAGATGGCAAGCAAAACTTTTCTCTCAATCTCTTTAATTGTTTCCCTTTGTGTTGCCATTTTTGTCACTCAAGGAGTAGCTCATATGCAAACACCACCAACGGTTCCAGGAATTTTCCTACCTGGCTCACCCATTGATCTTGTAAAATGTTGGTCGTCTCTCTTCAATGTTGAAGGATGTGTGCTCGAGATCGCCAAATCAATTTTCTCTGGAAAATTCGAAAATGTCGAAGCCGCATGTTGCAAGGCGTTTTCGACCTTGGATGCCAACTGTTGGCCCCATATGTTTCCGTTGAATCCGTTCTTCCCTCCTCTCCTCAAGGATAACTGCGCACGCATTGTCCCCAACTCCCCTACTCACAACTAAGAGCAAGAATGATTGTTGATCTACATTTTTAAAATTAGTTGTTAGCTCCAAAGTCTAATAAGTTTCAATGTTAATTTTCTTAGCAAAATGTGAACTCGTATCTTCGAAGAGCTCTTTATATAGGTTTTCTCAATAAAGTTAAAATTCATTTCAAAATTTTCCTCTTTTATAAACTCTTATAAATGTGTCTTGGTGGTTGCACAAAAGAGAAACATTAGAAAATCTTACCTCAAAATTTAATAACCACACGAACCGCATATGGATCCCAAATTTTGGTTATTTCCGGTTTAATTGGTTCAGTTCTGTACCGAAATAGTAGCGAGCGTTTTAACGTTATCCAGAACGAAGCAGAGTAACAAAGAAGGAAGCTTTTGCTAATCATGGCGATACTTTTTCGACCTCCTCCTTCACAATGTAGAAGCTTCTCTCCTTCTGTTTTCAACCACATCTCCGGAGAAATTTCATCACCATCTCGTCTCTCCTTGAAAACTTCCGGCGTCGAAAACTGGGTTTCACGTTTCCAGTCGAAATCTCTCAGTTTGGTGTTCTCTGGAGCTCTCGCTCTCGGTTTATCTTTATCGGGTACGTTTCTTTGTCCCTTATCACTCATAATTGAACAACAGATTCTTTGATTTCAATAACAATGTGTTGCTGAAACAATCTTAAATATCACAAAGTTAGAAGCTTTGTTTACTTAGCAATCTCAAGCTTGTGACTTTAATTACTTGTTGCATTGGCTTATCAAAGTCAGGATTTTGAAATTTCGGACCTAGTCTATTTTTCCACTTGTGTGGAACTATGAACAATGCAGATGAAATTTCTAGATTTTAGTTGTCAATAACTTTGAATCTCTTTCGCAGGCGTGGGATTTGCAGAGGCAAAAGTTGGTGTTAACAAACCAGAATTGTTACCTAAAGAGTTCACTTCTGTCATAGATGTTGCTGGTTTCCTCTCTAATGGTCAGGTATGCATGTATCAGCCATCCATTTTTTGAGGTTTGATTAAAGCACTTTGTTCTTGTTAATGTCATGTGGATTTGTTAGCTTATTCTGTGGTCTTTAGTGTATTTTTGATCTGAATGTTTTCGCTGTCTTTTGGTTTTCTTAATGCTGTTGTTCTTTGTGAATTACAGGAGAAAAGGATTGCTCAAGAAATCGCTAATCTTGAGAAAGATACAGGATTCAAGTTGAGAGTCTTGGCTCAAAACTACCCCGTTACACCCGGTATGATGTATGTTTTGAAAGTAACATACTTGATCTCCATAGGTTTTACTCGATGACATTTCTCTGTGTTTGAAACAGGACTAGCAATCAAAGATTTCTGGCAGGTGGATGATAGCACAATTGTTTTTGTCGCAGACCCGACATTTGGTAACATCCCAAACCTCATTGTTTTAAGTTCTTGTCAAGAATTGTGGTAGGCCTGATGGGGAACTGATTGTGACAACCGGATTTGAAACAGGGAACATCTTGAATTTCAATGTTGGGGCTACGGTTGATTTAGACATACCTCGTAGTTTCTGGAGTCGATTGGCTGGGAAATACGGCAACATGTTTTACTGGAAAGAGAAGGCAAGAAGGCAATCTAGATTAAAACCGATGATTGCCGCCACTTTTTCTGTTTTTTCTTATGTCTAAACTGTTTACAATTTTTCTTGAAACCAGGGAGAAGATGCATCCATTGAAGCTGCAGTGATGGCGATATCAAGTTGCTTACGAGAACCAGTTGGTCCAAATAACTGTGCAGAGATCCAATAAAGTATATGACCCCATAAAACGTATATGTTATTATCATTGTATAGATTGGCATCAAAGAGAGACAGAATATGTAAGAATGAATCCACGTCTTGTAACCTCTCTCCATTTTTCAACTTCACATCCTTAAACAACCACTGTTTCCTTCCGATCTTCTAGAAATGCCAAGTTCAAGCTTCTGAGCTTGATGGCGGATATGGCGTGAGCTAAGAACAGAGCATGAAAACAGAGTTTATGAATCTGCATTGTGTTTTGTGTTTCTCTAGTTGTTGGTTCAAGTGAGAGTAAGCAATATTGAAGTTGATACTTTCGTAGTTTAACATAAGCATCGAGTTTGAATTTTCAAATGGAGAAACAAAATGCTTTTTTATTGAAATTGAATGGAATTGTGACAGAAAGTGAATTTGAAAACACCAAAGTGAACTATGTTTCCTTTAACTAGACCAGTTTCAATTGGTACTTGTATCTCTTAAAAGTTAAAACAAACAAGTAGAGAAACCAAAATCAATAAACTGGAATAAGATATTTCAAGCTTGTAATAGAGAAACCAGACTGATGTTGAGAAAGAAAATTATAACTTGCACATGTTCTGTTTCAATTGAACAATAACACACCGCATTTTACATTAGTCAACTCAACTAAGAAAATTCAATACATTAAATCTCTAAATTGAGTTACATTTTGAGACAATAAAATTGATCTGTTACACTTAAAGTTACTGTTTTCATTTACAGAGAAAATCTTGTTTCCTGGTCCTATAAATTCTACCTTTCTTCTTATATCCAAAACCATCCAAACATCTAAACCAAAAAGAAAACAAAACATAAAAAAAGGATTAACAAGAAAGATGGGAAGCAAAACTATTCTCTCAGTCGTTTTGATTGTTTCCCTTTGTGCTGCCATTTTTGTCACTCAAGGAGTAGCTCAAACGCAAACACCGCCAACGGTTCCAGGACTTTTCCCACCTGGCTTACCCATTGATCTTGTAAAATGTTGGTCGTCTCTCTTCAATGTTGAAGGATGTGTGCTCGAAATCTCCAAATCAATTTTCTCTGGAAAATTCGAAAATGTCGAAGGAGCATGTTGCAAGGCGTTTTCGACCTTAGATGCTAACTGTTGGCCACATATGTTTCCGTTGAATCCGTTCTTCCCTCCTCTCCTCAAGGATAGCTGCGCTCGCCTTGTCCCAACTCCCCCTACACACAACTAAGAACAAGAATAATGATCGTTGATCTACACTTTTTAAATTAGTCGTTAGCTTCAAAGTCTAAGTTCTAATGTTAGTTTTTGTTGGCAAAATGTGAACTCATCATATCTTTGGAGAGCTCTATCTATGTAGGTATTCTCAATAAAGTAATTTTTTTTCCAATATTCATTCTAAATTTTCCTAATTTATAACTCTTATATACACGGCCGTCCAGATACACATATATGTATCATGTTGAACTAAACCCTATAGTCATGCCGTGTCAGTGAATTAAAGTCAAAACCCTAAATTGTTCTCTGCAAGTTGGAGAAGAAGTATAAGAAACCTGATCAACGGTTATTTCGTCTCGTTGATTCCGTCAATGTCTTCCCTGGAAAAGAAGAGGAAGAGGAAGACAACGACTAAGACGAATAAGAAAAAGCCATCTCCAAATCCATCACTTCCCGCTGATTTGCTAATAAGCATCTTCGCACGTGTCTCAAGATTGTACTATCCGACTCTCTCCTTAGTCTCCAAGAGCTTTCGATCTCTCCTAACTTCACCGGAGCTTTATAAGGCTCGGTCACCCTCGGGCCAAACCGAGTGTTGTTGTCTCTACGTGTGTTTACGGTTCAAGCCTTATTCGAATTCCACCTGGTTCACCCTCTGTCGGAAACCTGATCAAACCCTAACCACTGAGACCACTAAGAACAAGTCAAGTGGTTATGTTTTGGCCAAAGTCCCAATTCCTCCTTCTCCTCGTGCACATTTTTCGAGTCTTGTCGCGGTTGGTTCTAATATCTACAACATTGGAGTTTCCAAATCCATCTACCAACCATCCTCTAGCGTCTCTATTCTGGATTGCCGGACTCACACGTGGCGCGAAGCTCCAAGCTTGCGGGTGGTGCCAATGTCACTTTCTGCTAGCGTACTTGATGGAAAGATATATGTAGCAGGAAGCTACAAAGATGACTATGGCGATTCCGGTTCTTGGAAAAACTTGTTCGAGGTGTTTGACACTAAAACACAAATTTGGGATCCTGATCCCATCCCTTGCAGCGAGACTACATGCAACTTTCTTAACTGCAAAACCGCATGTATTGATGGAAAGTTCTATGTGGTGAGTGACGTGATTTACAGAGATGTGTGTGCTTACGAATCCAAGGAAGGTAGATGGGACTTGGTTGGACTTGGATCATATATGGAACATCATTTGTTTTTAGATTCTTGTTGTGATATAGACAACATTTGGTACTTTGTTTTTCAGGGAAGGTTTATATGGTATGATACTAAGGAACTACAGTGGAGATATTTGAAGGGTTTGGTAGGACTACCTAAGTTCCCTCCTAGTGCTCGTATTAGATTGGCTAATCATAGTGGAAAGATAGCGGTTTTTTGGGACGATGTGTTGCCTTGTAATGGCGGCGATAATAAGAAGATGATTTGGTGTGCAGAGATTGCGCTTAAAAAACGCAAAAGTTATGAAATTTGGGGGAAAGTTGAGTGGTTTGATCATGTGCTCACAGTCCCTATAACCTGTGTTTTCGAGAAGGTTCTTGCTGTTACTGTTTGATGAGTGCGTCACAAGGCTTGAACGTGTGTTCTTTTGGGTAATTAAATTTGACCAAACAGAATTGCAAATTTGTATTTTTATTATATCTAGTTGTGATTTGACTTGCTATTGTCCCACCATACCACCTTGAATCTGGTTTAGCTACCTTAAATGGTGTTAAGAGTTGAGACTTAAATCAATAAACACTGGAATGAGGTATTTCAAGTTTGTAATCATAAAGAAATCAAACTGACGTTAGGTCAAAAGGAAATTATAACTTTAACATCCTCTGTTTCAAAACTTAAACAAGAACACACCATATTTACATTAGTCTACTCAACTTTAATGTAGAGAAAATATAATATATTAAATCTAAACATGAGTTACATTTTGAAACAAAATTGAAGATTGATCTGTTACACTTGGAGTTACTTTTCGATTTATCAAAGAAAATCTTGTTTCCTGATCCTATAAATTCTAAACTTACTTCCTATATCCAAAACCATCTAAACCTAAACCAAAAGAAAACAAAACATAAAAAAGGATTAACAAGCAAGATGGGAAGCAAAACTGTTGTCTCAAGCTTCTTAATGGTTTCCCTTTGTGTTGCCATTTTTGTCACTCAAGGTCAAGGAGTAGCTCATACGCAAACACAGCCAACGGTTCCAGGACTTTTCCCACCTGGCTCACCCATTGATCTTGTAAAATGTTGGTCGTCTCTCTTCAATGTTGAAGGATGTGTGCTCGAGATCGCCAAATCAATTTTCTCTGGAAAATTCGAAAATGTCGAAGCCGCATGTTGTAAGGCGTTTTTGACCTTAGATACCAACTGTTGGCCACAAATGTTTCCGTTGAATCCGTTCTTCCCTCCTCTCCTCAAGGATATCTGCGCTCGCATTGTCCCCAATTCCCCTGCAAGGAATTGAAAGCAAGAATGATTGTTGATCTACACTTTTAAATTAGTCGTTAGCTTCAGAGTAATAATCTTTTTAATGTTAAATTTTTGTTGGCTTTATGAGAGCTCTATATAGGTTTTCTCAATAAAGTAGCAATATTCATCCAAAATTTTACTTATTTATAACTCTTATCAATGTGTCTTTGTCATATATATATGAGTAGTATAAACACAAATAATTTTGAGTTCCTTAAAACAGAGAAAAAGATAGGATAGATTAACATAGGAAATTTTATTTAAGAGTACTGTGTTTAAACAAAACTTAAATACAGTACTGTGTTTCTTGTCTTTTGGGTACAAAATTTTCCAAATCAGGCTGGTATGATCATATCACATACGTCTCCAAGCTAAAATTCTCTACAAATCTCTTACTTTTCTCAGTAGGAAGATAATGCAAACCAAGTTCTATTGATTCTTCTTAGTAGTGGGAGTGAACGATGCAGAGCTCTGAGTGAACGATTTAGAGCTCTGAATCTGATCATCTTTAGAAGTTTTGATTATAAACAGAAGTGTTTCCACAAGCATCGCCAAAACTAGTCCAAGAATCCCACCAGCAGCACTCTAAAGGAAAAGAAAAAAAAAACACAAATCCAAACACTCATGATTCACAAAAATCCACTTAACGGTTTCCAGAATTTGACAAAATGAGAGATACACAAAACATACCAGAGCGGGGTTGCGGTTAAATAAAGCTCTGAAGGAAGCGTATCCAACCAAATATCCAGTGAACATGGTAAGACCAACATGTAAACCTATAAAAATGAGTTTGCAAGAAAAACAAAATCTTCAGCGACCTATGTGTAATACATTTCCAAGAAAAAAGTAACCGAGCGAACATGCTTACCGAAACCGAGCTGGTCTTTGTACGACGAGAACGGCTCTTCGACTTGTTTCTTGGGTGTTATATCTTTAACAAGTTCAGCATATTCCTTCCTCTCTGCTATTTCTCTGAGCTTTAGCAATCTCAATTTCAGTTCTTCGGTCTACCAAGAGAAAAATCAGATCAAATTAAACATGGCGAGACAAGAAGACGTTTAAACATAGTTAGGGAAAACTTCATACAAAGGAAACCAGAAGCATCCTTGAATTACACTCAATAGAACCGCGGAGACGTTTCTTCGAATATGATAAATTCTTCCAATCAACCAAACAGAATTGTGCATATTTCCATGAATTTCCATATTTGAGTATAAATCAAACAAAACTACAATACACAATTTCCATGAATTTCTTTCAACTACCAAAAGACAAATCTCTTTTGTTGCTGGATTGTTCGAGCACAATCAGTCTCATCTATATTAATAATCTCCTTCAATGGATACTATTAGCAGCAGAAACAAAATCTAATTAGGTCAAATTTCTCCGCATTCTAGATTGAATGAGCCTGATGCGAAATTCCCCAGAAAAGAAAATTTGAAAGAGGATTTGATGTAGAATTTGAGGTTCGTGTACCTTTTCTCTGGGTTTGGGACTGGTGAAGACGAAATCGGAGCCGGAGCAAAGTCCCAACAAATCCGGTCTGGTCGATGGATCGGATCCGGTCCATAGAGCGCGGAGCAATCTGTACGGAACGGTGTTCTTCGAGCGAAGATCGGTAGCAATTTCTCTGAGTTCTTCGGAGAGATGACGATCTCCGGAGGCGAGGGCGAGAAACGACCGTATCGGTTCAGTGGCGGAGAGAATCAGACCAGCGCCATTTTTCGGGTCGGGTTGATCCATATTTGATCGGGTCCTAACACTTGACGTTGATCAGGCGGGTCGGTTTTCCGCGATGTTTTTAAGCAACGTCCAAACCATATTTTTGGATTAGGTCCTATACTTTATGACACTCACATATTACACCTGATTCACGCTCGCTCCCATTTTTTTGAATATATGAGTAGAATTAAATAATTTATTAAAGATGTTGCTCTATTTTTTAGTTACAAATGCATAAATTTACGTGTGATTTTGTGATACAGACATGATTTTCAAAAGATAGATTTTTAAGGTGTAAGTAATACTGTAATAAATTCAAAAATTACACTGAAAATTTAAACCTGAGAATTAAACAAAGTATTAGTTTTCCAAAAATACATATACTCCATCCGTTTCAGTTTAATTGTCGTTTTAGGATTTAAATTTTGTTTCATAATAGTTGTCGTTTTAGGTTTTCAATGCAAATGTTTGGTGAAAATTTCAGTTTTATCCCTACTGTTTTAATGTTTTGGCCAATGAATTTTTTTATAAAATATATTAATAAAGGGTAAAACAGAAAATTAAATGCTTTTCTTAATTTGTGTGAAAAACCTTAAACGACAACTAAAACGAAACGGAGGGAGTATTTGGTTAAATAGTGAAACAGTAAAAAATTTAAAAAAATCTAGGGGATAATTTGATTTAAGCTTTACGTTCAATTATTTTGTTTCAAATATTAAGTGCAGGTAAGATAGAATCCCTGTTCTAAAAATCTCCGCCTAATCCGATTACTCCGCGCTTAATCGCTAGGCCCACTCTATCCGCCTCGATTAATGACTAATCCCCTAAAGAAATCAGGTATCCGATTACTCTCAGCCTAATCCGATTACTCTCCGCCTAATCTTACATATCCCGATTATTTTTAGATTCCAAGTATAAAAAAAAACTTTTTATTCTTGTTATTCAATCATTTAAATTGGGAGTTTGTGATGTTTTACAATAAATTATGTTCAAACTTTAATAAAAATCATAAATTTGTAATAAAAATCATAAAAATTTGTCTCAAAAATATAGTTTTATATGTTTACTGTAATTATGAAAACAATATTAGATTAATATGTTTTAAAAATATTAAAATAATTCCAAAACTAATCTCCGATTAATCCTCGATTTTAATCCAATTTTCCAATTAATCGTTAGGGCCATACCGAACGCGCGACTAGCGTCTAGCAATTTTTCAAACGAGGGATAGAATGAATAGATTAAAGTTTTAGCACATCGGTAAAATCGTTGCTATTTTTTTCAATAAAGTTCGATTTCTTTTTACAGTAAACAAAAAACAAGAATCTTATCCGACGTGGCAATATTTGATACGTGGCGTTACCCTAGCACGTGTGAATTACTCGAATCACAGCTACGAAAGCTTAGTGTGGGGTATTATCGTAAATTTAAAATTAAAAAGTGAGTCAGCAGTAATAAACTAATAACATTCTTCTATTGGGCTGTACCTATCTTTTTTCCCTTCGTCTTCTCCAATAATGGATCACCATTTCTGTTATTTTCCCTAGAAAATTCCGCAAACCCTAGAAAAAAAAAGAGAGAGAAAGAAAGATAAAAAATCTCCATTGAAACAGATTGCATCAAGCGAGGGAAAGAGATCATGTATTTCTAATACAGAGAGAAATCCTCTGATCTCCTCTCTGATTCGATCGAGATCGCAGCATTTCCCTAATGAAATAAACCTAACGATCTCTGTTTCTTTTCCTCTTTGAATTTTGCTTCGATCTCCATATAAGAATGATTTCAAATCCAAGTTTATTGTCATACACTTGCATTGCGAAAGGAACCGTAATTCTCGCCGAGTTCGTTTCAAGGCAAGAGCCAGGAATCGAAGCTATAGCTTTAAGATGCATCGAGAATACGCCTCCTCATCATTCAATGTTCTCTCATACAGTTCACAAGAAGACATACACATTCGCAATCGACGATGATTCCTTTGTTTCTTTCGCGATTTCTGATGAAACTATGGAGAAACCTGAATCATTCTGGGTTTTGAATCGTTTGAGATCAGCTATTGAAGATCTGGTTAATGACGGTGGATCTGATGTTGAAACGTTGATTAATCCGGTTTCGCATTGTCTTCAATTGAAGCTTGATCCAATTTTCGCTGAGATTGTTGGTGTTGTTGATTTGGAATTGGATATGGATTTGGTTGGATCACCGAGGAGTGTAGCGAGAGAGAGTCGGAATCCGAGTATTGATTCGTCTAAAGGAAGAAGAGCTGCTTTGATGCCACTTTTGGGGAAGCCATTGAAAGCGTTGAAGAAGAAGAAGAGATTGCATAATGAAGGAAAAGGAGAAGATTCGTGTGAGGTTGGTTCGATTCAGGAGATATCAGAGAAGAATGTTGATTTATGTGGGAATGGTAACAATGGAGTCTTACGCAAGGAACTGAGAAATGGTTTGTTGAGTGATCATCATCATAGACAAAAGGCGAAACAGATATGGAAGAAACATGTTTGGGTTGTGTTGATGTTTGATTTCTGTATCTGTGCTATTCTATTTGGAATCTGGCTTTGGATTTGTGAAGGGTTTCAATGCATTGAAGGGTAAAAAAAAAGTATTCATTCATCAGTTTCTCTCTGTGTACATCTCCAAAATTCATATTGTTTCAATCTGCATCAACGTTGATCATTGACATCTTCTGGGTATTCGTTTTTTGGATCGAATCTGATCCCTTTTCTTTCTTTCTCTGTTTTTGTCAAATTCTTTTTAATCTTCATTATTTTTTAAAGTCACAAAAAGTGTTGTTTCCAGGAGGAAACTAGGTATAGGTTGAATCATGGTTTACATGTTAGTGATATGTTCATTGTACTTTGAAAATCATTCACAAGCAAAATGTGTGTTGTGTATCTCTTTTTTTCTCGTTTATCTTTTGCTGTATAATTCCATAAATGGTGCTGTGATTGAACGTGGGTCACACAGGATGGTTTCAGATCCAGTCACACGTTAATATTGTACTAAATATATACTACATTGCATCTATAGTCGGCGTATTTAATAATAATATTCCAAGGAAAAAACACAAAAGTGAAAGCGATACCAGTAGTTAACTTTTATGCTGTAAATCTGTAATAGTCTTAAGGTTTACAGTAGAAAGATGATTACATTACAGACATCATAAGTGCAAGAAGATGTTTTGGAAATAAGAAACAAAAGAGGGATACAGTGTCAAATATGTGTCTCAGTCTCAATCTCTCAGCCACAAGGTGTGAGTTTCTTGTTACCTGCACCACGAGGATTATCATCCTTCCAATCATCGAAAGCTCTAGCTTTCATTACAGCTTCCTGTCTTCATCATCATCTTCTTCGTCCTCTTCCTTTCTTCTCAGAGATTTATCACTGTACCATGAGGTGGTTGCTTCTTCAATGGCTTTTTTCGTCTGCTCTTGCCAATCATTCATTATATTCATCTCTGTTAATCCAGCATCCTCTATGCACATTGTAGGCATCCTGCAAAACAAAAGTTTAATCGCCTTTTTTAATATCAGAAGGGTATAAGATTTGTGATGAGCTTGATTTTGTGTTTACCTGTGACTTGGTTGGAAAACCTGAGCTATCATCCTCTCTCTCTGTGTAGAGAGCGGTCCACCCACGATGCTTGCTGGACCGAATATAAGAGGTTGGTGCTTGTGTTCGTGACCTTCTGATACTGAAGCTCTTCCTTCTAACACATCTTGTGCAAATGTGGCACAAGTGATTGGTTGTGCTGGGTTAGAGTACCGTACCCTCGCAGCAGCGTCTCTGTGCCAGGTTGTTGATGCTCTAATGACATTGAAAAAATTGGAATTTAAAAGTAAAGTACCAAAAGTTTGTCGGTCATCATTTTCCTTGTTGTCTTTGCAAGGCTGATAAAATGAGGAAAATGATAAGATGAGAAACAAACAGAAGTACTGTCGTGATAAAAAAAAAACTTAAACTGCAATGACAAAACTAGAAGCATGCAAACTTTAAGGCTATGCCATTCTTCTAACAGCAATAGAGTTAGCAACCATATTTGCCTCTTTAACCAGATACCTAGGTATTCACTAGGCTTTTTCTGATATGTATTTTGTTTTAAAATAATTTTAAGAAGGAAAAGAGACTTACTTCAAGCGAACGGCTATAGAAAGTCCAAAAGGCACTGCCACTACTATCGTAGCAATCTGGAAAATTAATATTTTGGCGACAAGGTTACAAGAAAAGACCATATAATATTACTGTAGCCATGAAGATAAAGTTCAGCATTCCCGTACCCCAAAACTCAGGGATGTGATCACAAATTCTGTTGCTTCATCAGCAGTAGTGATTCCATAAATAAACATTGGAGTTCCATCTGATTTTTTGCTCCAACCACTAAAGTATCTAGAAATAAAAGGGTTGTTAGGTCCAGGATGGAGCTGGAGATCTTAGATCTGACTGCCGAACATAAGCACAATGGGTACTTGTAAAAGAAGATAGACTTACCGGCCTAATCGAACACTACAGGCAACTGAAGCGAACAAAACGAAGGACCAGCTGGCAGAAATCGCAAGCCATTTCAGGTATCCCTAGTAAAACGAATCACATTTGATATATGAACAAACTAATCGCAAGCCAATCATTCATTATATTCATCTCTATGCACATTGTTGGCATCCTACAAAACCAAGTTTAATCGCTTTTTAAAATCTCTAAAGGGAATAAAATTTGTGATGAGCTTGATTTTGTGTTTACCTGTGACTTGGTTGGAAAACCTGAGCTATCATCCTCTCTCTCTGTGTAGAGAGCGGTCCACCCACGATGCTTGCTGGACCGAATATAAGAGGTTGGTGCTTGTGTTCGTGACCTTCTGATACCGAAGCTCTTCCTTCTAACACATCTTGTGCAAATGTAGCACAAGTGATTGGTTGTGCTGGGTTAGAGTACCGTACCCTCGCAGCAGCGTCTCTGTGCCAGGTTTCAGCTTTCTTTGTACGATCATCAAGAGCATCCCGAGAAAACCCATCCCTCCATCCTGATCAAAAGATCATAACAATTTTCTTCGTTTATATGTTTATCAAGTAGTTGTTAGCACGTAAAACTAACACCGAGGTAAGCTACCTTCAACTGTCTTTCCTTTATTGCAGAGAGCATTTCCTCTTATCTCTTTAGCATTTCCAACAGATCAATAGCCTGTAGCGAAGTTCAATCATAAGATAAAGCCTCAACTCGTGACAAATCATAGGATTCCAATAAATGATTTTTAGACAAACCTTACAAACAGCCAAGTTAATTGAGGAGAGCCAGGCCTGCAGAGGGAAAAGTCATAAGACAAGGCTTGGAAGAAAATGAAATTAGAGAAAGCAGCAAAACAAAAAAGTGGGACAAACCTCTCTCTCTTCTTCGCTGTCATCATCTGGAATATCATCTTCTCCAGATTCAACCGGAGTCGACAAGGCTGCTGCTTTAGTGGAACGTCCACGTCGCTCCTTCCTCTCTTTAATTTCAAGAAGCTTTGCCTCTGCAGCCTTTTGACGTTTGAACCGAGCTATCTATAAAGTACCGTAATCATGAACATGCAGTTCAAAATCCAAAAACCTTAAACTTCATTCTCATCAGAATATAAACAAAAGAAACAGGCTGAGTCTACCTTCAGAGCCTTTCGATCTGCAGGTGCACCGGAACCTCCTCGTGAAGAAGCCTCCAACTCCTCATCCGGAACAAGCTCCATTGCCTCACAGAACGAAAAGAACTCCTAGACACAATAAGACTATACATCAATCTCAAAAAATCAAACTAAATGCTCATTCACTAGCACTAGCATCAAAATGAAGTAACAACCTGCAAACAACGCAGAAAAAAACGTACCTTCAACTTTGCATACGAGGCTTTGACAATTTGAATCCGGTCTTCCTGTATGATTTTCTCCGTCAGGTCCGCAAGATAGTAAGGCACCTATAATCACAAGAAAATATATCCCTCATCACTTTATAGATATGTCAACTCAGAACACAAAATCTCTTATGATCCCCACACAGAGTAAGTTCAATTGAAGAGGCCACAATTCAAAATTAGCTAAAACTAGAAGCTAAAGTTTTTCACTTTCTGATCTTCCACACCAAACTAATAACAAAAGTAGAACACAAACTTACTACTAAAAAAATCCAAACAACAGAGACTGAATTGCATAGAAAGTTACCAAAAGATATTTGAGATTGTTGGTGCTAATATCTTCTTTAGTCTCGTTAGACGAAAACAGCGCCAGCTTCCCGATCATATCTTCGCACTTCTGAAACATCTCACATCCTTTCTTCACAACATCCTAACAAAACCAAAAACAATAGAACAAAGCATTTCCGGATATGCCCAATTCAGTAAACCTCTCGATCTGAAATACCCATTTCAGATACCCCTTAATCGAATTTGAATACTAAATAAAAGTTCGAAGCTTCCACCTGATCAACACCGGACTCTGAAGCAGCAAGATGAATTTCCTTGCTTGCTCAAATAGCGCCGATAAAGGCATTTCCTCCATAGCTAGACCACCCATCACAGACTAATAAGCAATTTCTCAAAAATCCTCAATGAAAACGAGAATGTGTCACCGAAATCGAGTATCTTCGAGAAGAGGATCGGTGAAGTCTTTGAGATTTTTTTTAAGGTTCCAAATCGAAATCTGACTAAGGGAATTTACTGAATTTAACTGCGATGAGCTTTATAAGATACGGTTGAGATCATGCCACGTCAAGTGAAGATGATAATTGAAAATAAATATAAGCCGTTAGATTTGTAGACAACCTCAAACCGACTCAGTTGTAAAAATCCAGTCAAAGATCAGGTGCGGGCGTGTGTAGTGTAAAACCGCACGTAACACGAATCTTGACCCATTGGCAACTCATGATTGGTTTTCTAAACTGCAACCGCCGGGAATGTGGTTGCGCCTATGGTCTGAAACTATGAATTATGAAGAATGTTTGTAGTTTTTAAAATGGATTTTGGTTTTGTGTTTTTTTGTTAATTTGAATGGAAATGAAATTTTCCTGATTTTTGTATGTGTTTAAGTAATACCGCACCAGCTGTATAACCAGTTCGGATTGTCCTAGTGCTATTGATTTGACCCACCTATAGCGGTAAACCTAGGAGGAATGGTTGATTCTGATACAGAAGCCAACTCAAATTCTCAAAGAAATCGATAGAGAAAAGAAGAAATAATCGAGCAGATTCGACAAAAATAAATAATCGCGGTTAATCAGCTGGATCCAAAGATTTAGGAACATCCAACAACTCATGAAACGAAAATGAAGAGGTGAACAGATTGAAAAAGAACTTATTATATATATGACTCTCACCCGTTTCATTTAACATAGGGGAAATGAATACAGAACTTAAATGTTAGACTCTAACACTCACACATTTCACACTACATATAGCTTGGAGAGGAAATGAATTGACTGAATTAACTGTACTATGATACATACACAGCACAATAATAACCATTATTTAAGCTCCCACGCACATGCACGCGGAGAACAACAGCCTGCTAAGCATCCAACGCTAGAGCAATGCTTCAGAAAGTGACCTGAAATGAGGATTGTATGTTCAGAGAAGTTACTTGTTAAATAAATAAGATATTCATGTGTGAATTGATCAGGAGATTAGGGAGTGAAAGGTTCTTACAGTAATTGCGCCTATATGGCAAGATACATTTCAGTTACGGTAATATTGGTTGACCGGGTAAGGGTAGCGATTGGCGACTTGGCTGAAAAAGTTTTAAAATATATGAAGTGAGAAATGTGAAGAGTAAAAGTTATCTAAAGTAGTTGAGGATCTTTATGAGCAGAACCTGAGCAATCCCAAAAGACTTGTCGTCACCCATTTTTTCAAGTCAAGCCTGGTGGAAGAACTTAAAAAGCCTGCCAACTCTATTACGATTATCTGACATAGAAGGAACAAAAAGAACGTAATTATCGTTTAGGGATATATATAAGAACAGAAGGAGAAGGTAAATGTTGTGTTCACCCCTACAGAGGACTTACCTGAGAGATGATAGTTGAGGTTATTGTAACGAGAAACATATTCTCTCTAAGGATTTGTTTGAAGGTTTGGTCTACACTTCGGATTTCAAACTCATTAAAAACCTGCATTATTTCAAAAAGACAGAGAATGATCAACATATTCGCATATCAACGCAAATTAAAAGTTTGGGAAAAATCAGGACATTACCAGGCAGAAGACGAAGGAATTGAATACAAATGTGTTCATCACTTTTTCCGCATTGCCGGTATGACCATGCTTCAGCTTCAGTAGCTTCTCAGAATTTATGAGTACCAGCGACAGCACTAGGTAAATTACCTGAAGGTATTTCATGACAGAAGCATTATTAGAGGTCTCCAAGTCGGTGTTTTTTGTCTTTAATCTAAATAGTTAATCAGTTATTCACCAAGGGATTGTATTTGCTCCTTGAAAACTATGAAGGAGTAAAAGATATTATCGGACATTAACCTCCACATAAAATCAATCAAGAATTTACCCAACATACCTGTATTATCAACTTGGACCACATCGCCTTGGTTATAAGAGGATCTCTGGAAAAAAAAAAGGGAAAAGAAAGGTATGCATATGTACGATCAGTTTGCGTATCTTTACGAAGAACAGATAGTGTGTTTTAACAAGAAGTGCAAAACCAACAGTTTCTTCCAAAACTTCAGCATCAATACAATAATGTCTCTTTCTAAGCAACTATCTTATTAATTAAATCTTATCATTGATCCTATTCAGATTTTGTACCTTATACCAACCGGTGGCTTTCCCATTAAGTGGTGACCAGAACTTGGTCTGTATGCCAACGCTAATGCTCCTAAGATGTCGATAACAAGATTAAGCCACAGAAACTGCATCAGTGAAAAGCAAAACTGGGTTAGGGAAAAGCAAAAACTGGGTTAGGGAAAAGGTTCCCAATCGTGGAAAAGCTGGATTATAAGATGATGAAGTAACAAAGGGATAACATTTAAGAACCTGCACGACGTTAAGTGGAAATGCGTCATAAACTACAACCTCAACCACACAGATAGCCAATGCTGATACACTGACAGTGAGCCGGAATAGGATAGATCTCTGGACATTGGTGTATAGAGATCGAGACCATATGATACACTGCATTATCCAAACAAGCCTCTAATATCTATCAGAATGATTTAAACGAAATTTAACTGCCAAAAGGTCAACGTTTGCTCATCATTTTTGTATGCATTCTATACGCCGCTACTGCCCAAGTTTGTCATTTCAACCACGCATATAATAAACCAACCTTGACAATCGTAGCAAAATTATCATCTAGTATAATGATATCGGAATTCTCTTTTGCTGCTGCGGTCCCTCCAACTCCCATTGCAAGGCTAACATGAGCCTGTGCAAAGAAACATGAATCATAGGTTGTAGTGATGATGGATATGTCTTTCTATGTTTACAATTCATATTCTCTTTGACATAGTGCAATAAGTCTTTAGAGTTTTAATATGATAACTACAGACCTCGCGTAGTGTCTTTGGATCATGTATTCCCATCCCAGTGGCTGCAACTATATGCCCTCTTTTCTTCAGTGCTTGGACAAGCAGAAGGTTGTCGTCGGGAGAAGATTGAGCAAACACCTTCATAGAGTAGTGTGTTAGTTTTTGGCTCAATCTAGTTCTTGAACCAGTCGGCTTATATAGACCTATACAAAATTTATGTCAAAATAGCAATCTGACCAACAAAGTAGTTTCCCATTAACACATTGGTGTACAACAAGTTCACTCAGCAAGGTGTCACAGTGGGACAACTGATACTGAATTCAGTTATCTTATCCCATGGTTCCACTCATCGATGTATCATGATGTGCACAGATGAATATATATGTTAAACCATAAATATAGAAGAATGGATTCATACTAAGATGTCTCCGGCGATCTGCTCTCTTTGTGGATCGGTTAGTTCACGAAATTGGGCTCCTGTCCTTATATTACGGCCAGATGCATCTGTCAGTATCCCGCATTCAATTGCTATTGCTTGTGCAGTCAAAACGTCATAGTCCATCACCATGCAAACCTGAAAGTCAACATATTCCACTTAGAAAGTAGACCAATAAAAGGGGTTGACCCAAAGAAAAAAATTTGCTTAAACATATTGTCTTCCGCAACAAATATTAAAGGTATCACTGCATATGATAAAGTACCTAATAGTCAGGTTAACAACTCAGAAAATATTACTATGCCAAACTCAGTTACAGATAACAGAAGTTCAGATCGAGTAGAAAATTTCTCTCCACTAATAAAAGTTCAAAAACTTCAAATGTCATGCTCATGCATGAGGAAGAATGGTAATACAGGCAATAACCAAAAAAAATAACCATGGCACCTTAACACTTCCGGAATTGCACAGTTGGATCGCATCCCTTGTGCCTGGCCGGCAAGGATCCTGCATGTTATTCAAAACATTGGATAAGTAATGATAATGAAAAGAATTCATTGGCTTTGAAGAAAATCGAATCAGATACCAATTCTTATTGATACAAAACTTAAGCTTTAGAATGAGTGCTGGAAATGTACCTTTATACCAATAATAGCCAACAAAACAAGGTTTCGAGGTTCCTTAATGGTTGTTGGAAGACTTTCCAGTTCACAAGGTTGATAAGCAAGTGCTGCACAACGCAATCCGTTGTTGCACATCTCTTCAATTGTTCCTTCAAAAAACTAAAGAGAGAATGGACTCTTATATAATAAACCAAACAAGAAATAAGAGTGTATTTTTTAATTAGTCATATAAATTCATAAACAAACCTTTCGTTTCTCATCATCAATGCCTCTGGGGTTATTGGCCCCATCCATATACCTTTCACATGAACTCAGAATAGTTTTTGCAGATCCTTTCCAATGAGCGTGGGCGTGTGCACCAATCTAGAAATAAATAATAAGAAGTAAAAAAAAAACTATATAAGAATCAAACATAGCATAAATATGCAGGCAGATTTACAGTCAAACAATTCCGGAATATCTCTGTGTTAAGTGAAAAAAATAGATATATATCTATATGTGTGTGTGTGTGCGCGTATATATCTGTTCAACAACAATATAGACAAGGTTACGTTACCTGTAGTGCCACGCCTCCATATTTCTTTTTTGGGCTGAATGGTATAGTATGACGGACTAATGATGCTGACCTAGCATGATTGAATTTTCATTCCCAACTACAAAATCGCATAACTAAGTGTCATTAATTATAAACTTAATCGCTATAGCAAGTAGTAACGTAAAATTAGAAAGAAACAAAACCTTATTCCCAAAGCTAAGAATAGCTTGTTCTGTTGGTGATCCATAAAGCTCTGGTTCAGTGACTCCCTATAATTAATTATGAACATACGAAGAAGAATTCATATTAAAATAATCATACTACAGGAATCTAACCAAGTCAACAGTGTGATCCAGGACACAATTACCGTTTCAAAAACAACACTGCCATTTGTGTTTTGGGCAATGCCTTCTATGATTAGTTCTTTAAGAAACGGGGGCAACTGTGAAACATTATCCATATCTTGCATTCTCATTCCTCCAGCCCAGACATCAACCAGACATCTGCTTAGCAGAAAATAAATGCTTAAAAGTGGGTACTCAAGAAGAATAAGAGGGAAGCAGGAAAGAGCAAATTGCATATAAAAGGAAACATTTGCCTGATTCAAAGTTAAAATTCCAGTTTTGATGACACAATATAGTTGTAACAGATCCCATTCTTTCAAATGCAGAGAGTGATTGCACCTGAAAAACATGTACAGAAGTTAAGCAATTGTTGATGCTCTAATGGACATTGAAAAAATTGGAATCTAAAAGTAGAGTACCAAAAAGTTTGTCGGTCCATCATTTTCCTCGTTGTCTTTGCAAGGCTGATAGAATGAGGAAAATAATAAGATAAGAAACAAACAGAAACAATTGTCGTGACAAAAAAAAAAACTTAAACTGCAATGACAAAACTAGAAGCATGCATTCTTTAAGGTTATGCTATTCTTCGAACAGCAATAGAGTTTGCAACCATATTTGCCACTTTTACCAGATACCTAGGTATTCACTATGCTTTTTCTGATATGTATTATGTTTAAAACAAATTTTCAAAAGTAAAAGAGACTTACTTCAAGCGAACGGCTATAGAAAGTCCAAAAGGCACTGCCACTACTATCGTAGCAATCTGGAAAATTAATATTTTGGCGACAAGGTTACAAGAAAATACCATATATCATTAATGTAGCCATGAAGATAAAGTTCAGCATTCTCGTACCCCAAAACTCAGTGATGTGATCACAAATTCTGTTGATTCACA